>CM042411.1:26506514-26934014 GCA_023634145.1 Thymallus thymallus | reverse complement strand
TCTCTCTCTCTCTCCTCCCCAACATGTGAAGGTTTGAGCAGGTTAGCACTACGCTGGTCCTGCTTAAGGCTAATGCTAGCACGCTAATGACCATTGAGCTTGGGCTAGTCTGTTTGAGTTTCAAATGTTTTCGGTGAGCATTCAGCATGTTGCTGGGCAAAGAAACACCAAACTATTTTCATGTTATGGACCTCCGTGGGCCTGACGTTGACCTTTGTATTATCCCTGGTCTCTTGTTAATCATAGCTAGCATATTTAACATTTATTTAACTAGGCAAGTCAGTTAAGAACCTATTCTTGTAGGAAATTGACTGATTTCCTTCTATGAACTGTAACTCAGTCAAATCTTTGAAATGGTTGTTTTTAACTATTTGCTATGCTATGTATGCTCTATAAATCTGTATTAGGTATTATGTTTTATTTGATGCAGTGAGTCTATCCCAGTGTTCTCTCTCTCTCTCTCTCTCTCTCTCTCTCTCTCTCTCTCTCTCTCTCTCTCTCTCTCTCTGTTTAGGCCCTCAACAGCTTAAATACAGTTCCGTAAACCATCTGCCAAACCAACATGAAACCTGTAAACTCAGAACTCAATCACATTTCAAGGTCACTGTTTCGAAAGCTTCAGACTGACTCCTCTGAGCTTTAGTTTAGAGGTGGTCGAAAGTAGATACCCTTCAAACACTCCTTTTGGCAGCACACCAGCTGCTATATGTGGACTGTACTCAAGAGATACTTAAGTGTATATACAAAGTGTTATATACAAAGTGTAACATACAAAGTGTATATAAAGGCCCGTACCTGTATTTATAGTATAACTACTAGCTATATAAAGGTAGGTTTGTTTGTGGGTATAGGTCTTGTGAGGTCGTACGAGGCTAAACCCTCAACCTCTCAACCTTGGGCCAACTGATAGCTTCTGTTTGTGCATATAGAAGACTTTGTTTTCGGGGTATGTCAGGCTAATATCTGCCTAGCGTCATCCTCCACAGTTAAACCTTGAGCCATCCGATAGCTACAAGCGATATAAAAGTTTGTTTGTGGGTATAGAAGGCCTCACCTCAGCTAAAACTTGGGTCAACCTTGCTCCTTCCTCTTCCTCTGGGTACTCACCAGGGTAAATCCTATCCACTTCCTGGAAATGTCTTAGCGACACCACTCATTAGGTCCTATTTAAGTACAATCCTCTTGCGAGGAATTCCTGAAATAGCAGGTCCTCTATGACTGAATGGTTGGTGGGTTGGGGTGGGAAGTAGTGGGGGGTGAAGTTACAGTAGGATCAACTGTAGTAATCGTAATCGTTGCAGTGTTTATGTGCGTAAGGAGAGATCAAGTGTGCGCATTCTCTGCGACTGCTCATATGCATAGGTCGTTACCACATTGGCCCAAACCCTTATGTAATCAGCTTTTCTTCTTCTCCTTTCATTTCGTCTGCCTTCATTTCTCTCTCTCTCTCTCTCTCTCTCTCTCTCCTCTCTCTCCTCTCTCTCTCCTCTCTCTGTCTCTCTCTCTCTCTCTGTCTCTCATTTTCAATTTCAATTTAAGGGCTTTTATTGGCATGGGAAACATAGTGTATGTTTACATTAACAAAGCAAGTTAAACAGATAATTAACAAAAGTGAAACAAAAGTGAAATAATGAACAGTAAACATTCACACTTATAATACTCTATATAAAGTATTATAATGATGTTCAAATAGTTAGATAGATAGATTAGATAGATAGATAGATAGATAGATAGATAGATAGATAGATAGATAGATAGATAGATAGATAGATAGATAGATAGATAGATAGATAGATAGATAGATAGATAGATAGATAGATAGATAGATAGATAGATAGATAGATAGATAGATAGATAGATAGATAGATAGATAAATAACTAAAAGTGCGTATGATATAAGTGAGGGTAATAATAGTTTACTTAATATACAGTCTGGTTAAATGAACAGGTAAGTGAATATTTTGCATGGTTAAATTAACTGTACAGGTAAATATACAGTTACATTTACAGGTAAGTGAATATTTGCATGGTTACATTAACTGTAAATGACAGGAAGAGATACTTAAATAGCTAAATGTGTGTATAATATAATTTAGGGTAATAATAGTAATTCCCTTAAAATACAGTCCTTAGTGCAGGGTTTAATTACAGATAAATGCACGTATTGCACATTCGATATACTAAAAGCAATGAAAAAAAGATACAACTGATAGGATACTAATATGTATTCCTGAGTGAATGACTACGTAAGTTCAGTCCATGAATGACTTACAATATTGCACGTGATATGAAGTATCAGGAAGTTAGAAAGCTGCTCAGTTTCCACCTCATTTTGTGGGCAGTGTGCACGTAGCCTGTCTTCTCTTGAGAGCCAGGTCTGCCTATGGCGGCCTTTCTCAATAGCAAGGCTATGCTCACTGAGTCTGTACATAGTCAAAGCTTTCCTTAAGTTAGGGTCAGTCACAGTGGTCAGGTATTCTGCCACTGTGTACTCTCTGTTTAGGGCCAAATAGCATTCTAGCTTGCTCTGTTTTTTTGTTAATTCTTTCCAATGTGTCAAGTAATTATCTTTTTGTTTTCTCATGATTTGGTTGGGTCTAATTGTGTTTCTGTCCTGGGGCTCTGTGGGGTCTGTTTATGTTTGTGAACAAAGCCCCAGGACCAGCTTGCTTAGGGGACTCTTCTCCAGGTTCATCTCTCTGTAGGTGATGGCTTTGTTATGGAAGTGTCACGCGTCGGGACGGTGAGAGACCAAGGCGCAGCGCAGTTGAAGTTCGACATGTTTTAATTATAATGATTAGATTCCAAAACAATAAATGACAAACTATACAGAATAACAAATGATTACGATAAATCACGACGTAGACACGAAATATACAACGTAACCCCGCTAACAGAAAACACACTACTTTAACACTGTGACTTCGAATACACATGTATACAATGACCCACAGCCCCGGTGTGGAAACATACAAACATATGTAGGATCCCTAATTAGAGACAATGCACTGCAGCTGCCTCTAATTAGGGATCCCACACAAACCACCACCAGACCCAGAAATGATAGACCTGTCAGACTCTGACCATGGCTACATAGAGAAGCAATAGGCTTCTCTATGGCCAGAGCCTGACAGGAAGGTTTAGGTGGTGGTAGAATTTAACGTCTCTTTTCTGGATTTTGATAAATAGCAGATATCGGCCTAATTCTGTTTTTCATGTACACAGAGGATATTTTGGCAGAATTCTGCATGCAGAGTCTCAATTTGGTGTTTGTACCATTTTGTGAATTCTTGGTTTGTGAGCGGACCTCAGACCTCACAACCATAAAGGGCAATGGGTTCTGTAACTGATTCAAGTATTTTTAGCCAGATCTTAATAGAGATGTTACATTTTATGTTCCGTTTGATGGCTTAGAAGGCCCTTCTTGCCTTGTCTCTCAGATCGTTCACAGCTCTCTCTTCTCTATTTCTCTCTCTCTCTTGCTCTCTTCTCTCTCTCTCTGTCTCTCTCTCTTCTTCTCTCTCTCTCTCTCTCTCTCTCTCTCTCTCTCTCTCTCTCTCTCTCTCTCTCTCTCTCTCTCTCTCTCTCTCTCTCTCTCTCTCTCTCTCTCTCTCTCTCTTCTCTCTCTCTCTCTCTCTCTCTCTCTCTCTCTCTCTCTCTCTCTCTTCTCGCTCGCTTCTCTCTCTCTCTCTCTCTCTCTCTCTCTCTCTCTCTCTCTGCAGATGCTAAATCCTCTGTGAAAACATATATTTATGCTTCTGTTTTACCACTCCTTTGTCCTGATCATTGTAAAATAGAATGTATTCTCAATATAAAAGAAATAAAGGTCATTACAAATAATTAAATGGGGAGAACACAGGAAGTGATTTATACATGCATGTGTTTCGTGATAGTGTAATCCAGAGAATCCTTTACAAGGTTGTCATAGAAATGTCTTAAATCTGTTCTGAGTGTGGGCTCAGAACTCAGGCTTTCGAAGCTGTGGAAATGGAGGCTACCATGACCTTTACTGAACATGACCTTTACTGAACATGACCTTTACCGAACATTACCTTTACTGAACATGACCTTTGTTTACTTTCGTTACTAATAGGTGTCGTCTGTGGTGGGAGAGGAAGTGAAACCACAAGCTGATCGTAGCACATCAGACGAGAGAGAGAGAGAGAGAGAAGAGAGCGAGAGAGAGACATTATATGTTTATATGGCTATTTGTCTGTGTCTGTGTGTGTGCATGTGCCAACTCATGTGCCAACAATGTCCAACTCTCTATTTTGGTTATTTCAAAAGTACCACTTCCTGAAGGAGGCCATGTCATGTACTGCTTGTCCACACCTTGTATCTTCACAAGAATGAGAGGAAAGATGAGGCAGTCACATTTTCCATCATTTCTCATCTAGATGCAGCTGCACTGTGTTTTTCAGACCACTTGCAGTGAGGTCAATCACACACACACACACACACACACACACACACACACACACACACACACACACACACACACACACACACACACACACACACACACACACACACACACACACACACACACATCCCCTTTAGGGCTATCTTGGTTTCACAATGACACTGTGTGTTTGTGTGTGTGTGTGTGTGTGTGTGTGTGTGTGTGTGTGTGTGTGTGTGTGTGTGTGTGTGTGTCTGTCTGTGTAAAAACAATTATATCCAAAATAAGGCTTTTGTATTACATTGTAATTTAGTGGGGTGTTATGTATTTTAGTTCATCTTGCTTACTCACTCACTCTCCTTCTCCCATCCTCCCTCCCTCTCTTTGTCTGAGTGTCTGTGTAGGAGGTCCGGATGTTTCTGTGCTCTGCAGCTGAGAGCTCTTCTGCTTGGGTGACTAACCGTCTTTGTCTCAGTCTGTAACAGCAGATCTCTGATCAGTCAGTCTGTAACAGCATGCCTCCCAGTCAGTCTGTAACAGCATGCCTACTAGTCAGTCTGTAACAGCATGCCTTCTAGTCAGTCTGTAACAGCATGCCTCTGGTCAGTGTCAGTCCCCACCACAACACATTTTAATAGGGGTCGAGGTAAGGCTAACTGATTCTCAGTCAGTGGTTTAAATGTGGTTTGCATCTGATTCTAGCATACAGCACACTGAGACTGTAACGGAGGATGTGAAACAAAAGGAATAGCGCCAGAGTCGATCAGAGCTCTGGAGACATGAGAATGAGTTTTCCCAGACAACACAATCGAGCAACAGAAGGGCCTAGGAATATCTGATATGCATAACACACCTACTGTGCTCGTCTGTGCTGTCTGGGTACTCACCCCTTCCCACTCTGCTCTCCCGCAGAACAGGCACAAGCCCTGTCTACTCCGACGGTACCTCTCCTCTGCAGGGAGCCTCATCAACCCCAGCTCCATTGGCTCGAGCTCCGGTTCCTCCCTGACGGAGTGGACGAGCCGACTGACGGCCCAAACGGTCACGGTCCCGGAGCTGCCCATCGATAACAATGGCCCGGGCCATGAACGCATCCAGCGACATGGTTTCGCTCACACAAGCCAGCTCCATCCGAACCTCCCTCCGCAAGCCATTGCAGAAGGCGGTTCGGAGGGACGGCCCATTCCAGCCACTGGACGCCGCGACTGTCTGGAACTCTAGGGCATACTCCGTAGCCGTGGCCGTCCCCTGCTGCAAACACACCGGGGTCGCTCGCCAGCGTCCCTCCTCTCCACGGGGTGGCTGTAAACGGTCCGGAACTGAGCAATGAATCTGGGGAAGGACCTCAATTCCTCAGCACCGCTTCCCCACAATGCCGTTACCCAGTCGAGGGCGCGCCCGGTGGGTTACAACTCACATTGGAGAAGGAAACCACGACAACCCTCCGGATCGCCAACCGTACCGCCACCGCACTGCCCCCCCCCCCCCCCCCCCCCGCTCGTGGTGTCAGGCGGGACATGAGTTCACGAAACGTGAAGAAGGAGGAGGTGAAACAAAAGGAATAACATTAAGCGATGTATTTAATAAAGTTAACATGCACAGTCCATACAGACAATAATCGACCCCCACACACGGAGAAGGTTAACATACATAGGGAGTGGAATGGGTGGAATGGGAACCGGTGTGTGTGGGTGGGCGGGCGGGTGGAATCAGGGGAATGCGAAACCGGTGACGGGTGCTTGGATTAGGCTGCCATCGTCCCGGAGCGCCGGGGCGGGAGGAGCACCGTCGAGGTAGTTGGCACGGACGTGACAGAGACACACACACACACACATACACACACACACAGTGGTGAATTGAATGAAATAGCAGATGTGTATGACTCGGATGAGAGGATTACATAATTGTGGGAGTCGTCGTTTAGAGTGGACATCATGTTCGTTCTGTCCTGATATAAAACTGCTTTTAACGTGTTTAGTTTCAGATTAGTCAATTTATTTCTGTGTTCACATTATTAGTGCTTCCATACTTTATATCCACTTAAGATCCAGAGTATATATCCACATTTACTCCATCCCCCATTCGCCTCATATTATACCTGAAGTAAAGTCTTTCACTTTAATCAATTTAATCAATATTGCTCCTTGGACTTTGGCCTGTCCCAGACCCAGTGCTGTGGAGCCCTGAATTCATCTCTGAACCAAAGGGCAGCGTCGTCTTCATTAGGACACAGAACATTCTTAACATTTCTGAGAGGACAAATCCAGGTAGTCTGTCCATGTTCCAGGTAGTCTGTCCATGTTCCAGGTAGTCTGTCCATGTTCCAGGTACTCTGTCCATGTTCCAGGTAGTCTGTCCATGTTCCAGGTACTCTGTCCATGTTCCAGGTAGTCTGTCCATGTTCCAGGTAGTCTGTCCATGTTCCAGGTACTCTGTCCATGTTCCAGGTACTCTGTCCATGTTCCAGGTAGTATGTCCATGTTTCAGGTAGTCTGTCCATGTTTCAGGTAGTCTGTCCATGTTTCAGGTACTCTGTCCATGTTCCAGGTAGTATGTCCATGTTTCAGGTAGTCTGTCCATGTTCCAGGTAGTATGTCCATGTTTCAGGTAGTCTGTCCATGTTTCAGGTACTCTGTCCATGTTTCAGGTAGTCTGTCCATGTTCCAGGTACTCTGTCCATGTTCCAGGTAGTCTGTCCATGTTTCAGGTACTCTGTCCATGTTCCAGGTAGTCTGTCCATGTTTCAGGTAGTCTGACCATGTTCCAGGTAGTCTGTCCATGTTCCAGGTAGTCTGTCCATGTTCCAGGTAGTCTGTCCATGTTTCAGGTAGTCTGACCATGTTCCAGGTAGTCTGTCCATGTTTCAGGTAGTCTGTCCATGTTCCAGGTAGTCTGTCCATGTTCCAGGAATACTCTTCCTCTCCAGTATTGTAGATGTAGACAGGAATACTCTCCCTCTCCAGTATTGTAGATGTAGACAGGAATACACTCCAGTATTCGTGAGTTAGTGACACTTAATCCCGGTAACACGTGTCCTGGTAGAAAATAAACCGTTGATCAGATTAAAGTCCAAAAGCAATTGAGGGAAGGCTGTGTTGCCTTGTTGGTACTGCGGTGTATTAAAGCCCTATTACAATCCTCTCTGTGCTCTGAGTATGTTTGGGATAGATCTACACACACACACACACACACACACACACACACACACACACACACACACACACACACACACACACACAGCTCCAAACACTGGTGATGTAATACACTTGGGAACGTGTGGTGTGTTAAGTATTAAACGCTGTCCTGTCCAAGTGGGCCCATGGATATGATAAGTGGCATTTGCCCATTCACTTTCATACCTACACACAAACTCACCTTACATGTAAACATTGACTGACCACCACACACAAAACCACACAGACACTGAATAGGGGAACACACACATACATTCTCTGACACACACACACACACACACACTGACACAGAATAGTTATTATCTTGGTAGCTATGTGTTATCACCAGTGACATAGCTACCTGCCTAACTGCAGTAACTGTCACTAGGTCTAAGATGACCTTCCTGGTGCAGCATAAATGAGAGAGGTCAACAATGACCTCTACATGTGATGTACATGATTTTGTCCTGCCAATGACCTCTCCATAGATAGATAGATAGATAGATAGATAGATAGATAGATAGATAGATAGATAGATAGATAGATAGATAGATAGATAGATAGATAGATAGATAGATAGATAGATAGATAGATAGATAGATAGATAGATAGATAGATAGATAGATAGATAGATAGATAGATAATGACTGAATATGTACGCTATACAATGTTATAGTGTCAGGTGAAAAAAAATTATAACATTTTTGCACGTTGATATAAAAATATATATATATTTGCATGGTTAACTATACAGGTCGATGGCAGAGAAATATATTTAAGTAGCTAAATGCGCATATAATATAAGTGAGGGTAATAATAGTTTACTTAATATACAGTCTGTAAATGAATATTTGCATGGTTAAATGAACTGTACAGGTAAATGACAGGAAGAGATACTTAAATAGCTAAATGTGCGTGTGATATAATTTAGGGTAATAATAGTAATTCCCTTAAAATACAGTCCTTAGAACAGGGTTAATTACAGATAAATGCACGTATTGTATTCGATATACTAAATGCAATGAAAAAAATAAAAAAATAAATAAAAGAAACTACTGACAGGATACTAGCATACAGTCCTGAGTGAATGACTACGTAAGTTCAGTCCAAGAATTACTTACAATATTGCACGTGATATGATACAACAACTGTACATGAATATGTACATACAGTCCTGAATGAATGAGTGCTGAATGAATGAGGGATTACAGACCAGAGAGTTACTCACGGATGGGTGGATGCCTAATTGTTAAACTAGGTCCTAACACCCCAACAGTTCCAGGTCTATGTTGGCGACGGCATGGCACCCCGGTGTGGCTTTAAATAGTCTAATAGCCGCCAGCAGGAAGGACCTCCTGTAGCGCTCTCTGGCACACCGTGGTGGGATCAGTCTATGTCTGAAGGTGCTCCTCTGCGTCATAACCATGGCATGCAGCGGGTGGGTGACGTTGTCCATGATGGCCAGCAGTTTGGCCAGGATCCTTCTCTCCACCACTACCTCTAGAGTGTCAAGGTTAATCCCCAGACCAGAGCTAGCCTTGCTGATCAGCTTATTTACCCGAGAATCTTCACCGGCCTTTATGTTGGCGCCCCAGCACATCACTGCAAAAAAGATGACTGGTAGAAGGTATGCAGTAGTTTACTGCACACGTTGAAGGCCCTGAGCCTCCATGTTATGTACATGGTCTTGTTATTCTTTTATTTAAACAATCTAACAAAATGAGTTACCATAGAAAGGAATTAGATGTTATGTCATCATAGGGAAGTGTGTGTTGTTGCCTCTCCCCATGGAACATATTCCATACACAAAGACCGTCTGTCTCTTTTAGTGCCCAAGGAACCACGCTGACTGTCTGCATCATTGCAGGACGTGTCTGAGAGGGAATAGGAGTGTGTGTGTGCCAGAGCCTTGTGATAAGGACATTCTCACAGTCACAAGATCACTTTGAAGCTCTCACTTAATACATATCGGCTCCATAACAGTTATTTGCAAAGTAGATTACTGTGCTAATTTTAGGATAGCTGCTTTTCAAAAGGTACCTATTCGATTTGTGTTTTTCCGTAAAGAATATATATATTTTTAATCATAGATAGTTATTTAAGCATGATAAACCAATCCTGTGTCTTTTCAATGTTTTTTAATGCTCAGGGATAGTATAGGCAGCTAAACTCCCCCAAAGGACCCCATGTGGGCCTGGCTCAATGGGGTGAATCAATTTGTGCTGTGTGCTGGTCTCCTGATTGATATGGATCAGTCCCGTAATGGCCGACCAGTCCCTGATTATCCTGCTGAGCTGAGAGAGACTGCTTATCACAGTCAGAAGGATACTGACTCTTTACAGATTTTCAACAGGCACTTCTGTGAGGAACCTATCATATCCTAAACATACTGCATATAGGGGTAGTAGTGTGTAACTTGACTTTATTGCAGGTAGACACACTCAAACTCAAAAAAATGTAAGAGCTGCACAGTAGATAACAAGATGGAACACATTGCATAAAGTGACACCATCATCTTTTACTTTCTTTATTGCAGGATAATTCTGATTCTTTATTGCAGGATAATTCTGATTCTTTATTGCAGGATAATTCTGACTTTATTGCAGGACAAATTTGTATTAATTGCAGGATAAATTTGAATTTATTGCAGGATAAATTTGAATTTATTGCAGGATAAATGTGGCTTTCTTTATTGCAAGATAATTTTGACTTTATTGCAGGATAATCTTGACTTTATTGCAGGATCATTTTGACTTCCTTTATTGCAGAATAAATTTGACTTCCTTTCTTGCAAGATCATTTTGACTTTATTGCAAGATAATTTTGACTTTATTGCAGGATAATTTTTACTTTCTTTATTGCTGGATCATTTTGACTTTATTGCAGGATAATCTTGACTTTATTGCAAGATAATTTTGACTTTATTATTGCAAAATAATTTTGACTTCTTTATTGCAGGATGATTTTGACTTTATTGCAAGATAAATTTGACTTTATTGCAGGATAATTTTTACTTTCTTTATTGCAGGATCATTTTGACTTCATTGCAGGATAATCTTGACTTTATTGCAAGATCATTTTGACTTCTTTAATGCAGGATAATTTTGACTTTATTGCAAGATAATTTTGACTTTATTGCAGGATAATTTTGACTTTATTGCAGGATAATTTTGACTTTATTGCAGGATAAATTTGGCTTTCTTTATTGCAAGATAATTTTGACTTTATTGCAGGATAATCTTGACTTTATTGCAGGATAATCTTGACTTTATTGCAGGATAATTCTGACTTTATTGCAGGATAAATTTGAATTTATTGCAGGATAAATTTGACTTCCTTTATTGCAGAATAAATTTGACTTCCTTTCTTGCAAGATCATTTTGACTTTATTGCAAGATAATTTTGACTTTATTGCCGGATAATTTTTACTTTCTTTATTGCTGGATCTTTTTGACTTTATTGCAGGATAATCTTGACTTTATTGCAAGATAATTTTGACTTTATTATTGCAAAATAATTTTGACTTCTTTATTGCAGGATGATTTTGACTTTATTGCAAGATAAATTTGACTTTATTGCAGGATAATTTTTACTTTCTTTATTGCAGGATCATTTTGACTTCATTGCAGGATAATCTTGACTTTATTGCAAGATCATTTTGACTTCTTTAATGCAGGATAATTTTGACTTTATTGCAAGATAATTTTGACTTTATTGCAGGATAATTTTGACTTTATTGCAGGATAAATTTGGCTTTCTTTATTGCAAGATAATTTTGACTTTATTGCAGGATAATCTTGACTTTATTGCAGGATAATCTTGACTTTATTGCAGGATAATTCTGACTTTATTGCAGGATAAATTTGAATTTATTGCAGGATAAATTTGACTTCCTTTATTGCAGAATAAATTTGACTTCCTTTCTTGCAAGATCATTTTGACTTTATTGCAAGATAATTTTGACTTTATTGCAGGATAATTTTTACTTTCTTTATTGCTGGATCTTTTTGACTTTATTGCAGGATAATCTTGACTTTATTGCAAGATAATTTTGACTTTATTATTGCAAAATAATTTTGACTTCTTTATTGCAGGATGATTTTGACTTTATTGCAAGATAAATTTGACTTTATTGCAGGATAATTTTTACTTTCTTTATTGCAGGATCATTTTGACTTCATTGCAGGATAATCTTGACTTTATTGCAAGATCATTTTGACTTCTTTAATGCAGGATAATTTTGACTTTATTGCAAGATAATTTTGACTTTATTGCAGGATAATTTTGACTTTATTGCAGGATAAATTTGGCTTTCTTTATTGCAAGATAATTTTGACTTTATTGCAGGATAATCTTGACTTTATTGCAGGATAATCTTGACTTTATTGCAGGATAATTCTGACTTTATTGCAGGATAAATTTGAATTTATTGCAGGATAAATTTGAATTTATTGCAGGATAAATTTGAATTTATTGAAGGATAAATGTGGCTTTCTTTATTGCAAGATAATTTTGACTTTATTGCAGGATAATCTTGACTTTATTGCAGGATCATTTTGACTTCCTTTATTGCAGAATACATTTGACTTCCTTTCTTGCAAGATCATTTTGACTTTATTGCAGAATAATTTTTACTTTCTTTATTGCAGGATCATTTTGACTTTATTGCAAGATAATCTTGACTTTATTGCAAGATAATTTTGACTTCTTTATTGCAGAATAGTTTTGACTTTCTTTATTGCAGCATAATTTTGACTTTATTGCAGGATAATTTTTACTTTCTTTATTGCAGGATCATTTTGACTTTATTGCAGGATAATCTTGACTTTATTGCGAAATAATTTTGACTTCTTTATTGCAAAATAATTTTGACTTCTTTATTGCAGGATGATTTTGACTTTATTGCAAGATAAATTTGACTTTATTGCAGGATAAATTTTACTTTCTTTATTGCAGGATCATTTTGACTTTATTGCAGGATAATCTTGACTTTATTGCAAGATCATTTTGACTTCTTTAATGCAGGATAATTTTGACTTTATTGCAAGATAATTTTGACTTTATTGCAGGATAATTTTGACTTTATTGCAGGATAATTTTGACTTTCTTTATTGCAGGATAATTTTGACTTTCTTTATTGCAGCATCATTTTGACTTTATTGCAAGATAATTTTGACTTTATTTCAGGATAATTTTGACTTTCTTTATTGCAGGATCATTTTGACTTTATTGCAGGATAATCTTGACGTTATTGCAAGATAATTTTGACTTCTTTATTGCAGGATAATTTTGACTTTATTGCAAGATACTTTTGACTTTATTGCAGGATAATTTTGACTTTCTTTATTGCAGTATAATTTTTACTTTCTTTATTGCAGGATAATTTTGACTTTCTTTATTACAGCATAATTTTGACTTTATTGCAAGATAATTTTGACTTTATTGCAGTATAATTTTTACTTTCTTTATTGCAGGATCATTTTGACTTTATTGCAGGATAATCTTGACGTTATTGCAAGATAATTTTGACTTCTTTATTGCAGGATAATTTTGACTTTATTGCAAGATACTTTTGACTTTATTGCAGGATAATTTTGACTTTCTTTATTGCAGTATAATTTTTACTTTCTTTATTGCAGGATCATTTTGACTTTATTGCAGGATAATCTTGACTTTATTGCAAGATAATTTTGACTTCTTTATTGCAGGATCATTTTGACTTTCTTGCAAGATCCTTTTGACTTTATTGCAGAATAATTTTGACTTTATTGCAGGATAATTTTTACTTTCTTTATTGCAGGATAATTTTGACTTTATTGCAAGATCATTTTGACCTCTTTATTGCAGGATAAGTTTGACTTTATTGCAGGATAATTTTGACTTTATTGCAAGATCATTTTTACTTTCTTTATTGCAGTATAAGTTTGACATCCTTTATTGCAGGATAATTTTGACTTTATTGCAGGATAATCTTGAATTTATTGCAAGATCATTTTGAAATCTTTTATTGCAGGATCATTTTGATTTTATTTATTGCAGGATAGTGTTAACTTTATTGCAGGATCATTTTGACTTTATTGCAGGATCATTTTGACCTCTTTATTGCAGGATAAGTTTGACTTTATTGCAGGATAATTTTGACTTTATTGCAGGATAATTTTGACTTTATTGCAGGATAATTTTGACTTTATTGCAAGATCATTTTTACTTTCTTTATTGCAGTATAAGTTTGACATCCTTTATTGCAGGATAATTTTGACTTTATTGCAGGATAATCTTTTATTGCAGGATCATTTTGATTTTATTTATTGCAGGATAGTTTTAACTTTATTGAAGGATCATTTTGACTTTATTGCAGGATGATTTTGACTTTATTGCAGGATAATTCATTTTGACGTTATTGCAGGATAATTCATTTTGACTTTCTTTATTGCAGGATAATTTGTACTTAATTGCAGGATAACTTTGACTTTATTGCAGGATAATACATTTTGACTTTGTTGCAGGTACATTTGTACTCTCTTTATTGCATGATGATTTATACTTTCTTTATTGCAGAGTCATCTTAGTTTTGGTAGAAGGAGCCATGGGGTAAACGTTTGTAGTGAAATAATAAAATGCAGTGTTATAGAGCAGTCCACCTATGTACTTTCAATTCTGAAAGTACATTCATTTTTCATGTGTTCCATCGCAAACTGTAAAAAACATAAAGCTCCCAGCTACTATCCAATCAAAGCCACATGAACATTATCCCATTATCCCCTGGTTAGCCACTATTGGAACACAACATCAGCCAATTGGGCGGCAGGTAGCCTGGTGGTTAGAGCTTTGGGCCAGTAACCGAAAGGTCGCTGGTTCGAATAGTGAAAAACCTGTCAATGTGTCCTTGAGCAAGGCACTTAACCCTAATTTTCTCCAGGGGCTGACCCTGTAGGTAGGCCGTCATTGTACATAATAATTTGTTCTTAACTGACTTGCCTAGTTAAATAAAGGTTAAATAAATAAATCAAATTTGGTGCGAGTGTTTGTCTATCACTCTCTATACAGCCAGTTAGCGATGCTAATGATAACCATCTTGTGGGGAGACAGAAAGACTTTCCCCAAAAACCTTCTCAATAAATGCAACCGCAAAGTAGCCTTAATTGAATCAAATCCAAACTGAGAAAATATAAAATTTCTGGAAAAGACCAAATATAATTTTGTTTATTAACCATTATATATACCTTAACCAGGTATACTGACAGAAAACACATCTCTTGACCAGGATGGAACACCAATAACCCACAAAGGAGTTTTTTTTAGATTTTCTTAAAGTAGCTTTCATGCTAGTAAAGGTTGGAGTCTAGGATGGCGTGAGCAAGAGGAACAACTTTGTGCAACACATAAGAGGCTTGAAAATGTGTCCAATCTGTGTCCAGACATGTTCATCTAACTCATCTAACCCATGGCATGGCAGTTAGCATTCTCAACAAGAACACACTGTTTAAGCATGCGCACATGTTGCCTGGCTACCCAGCCTCATCGCTCTGACCAAACACCACACCCACTGACGTTTCTTCTCCACGATGAGTATGGATTTAATTTCCTCCCGGCGACTTCTCGAATACAAACACATTCAAACCGTTATGACTGGTCTCAGAAACCGATGGGTTGGGCCAGAGTCTAAACACACGTGGGTAAAACAGTGTTTCGAAAACAGTCATTGGCTTTGATATTCTGATTGGTTAGAGACAATCCAATCGCTGATGACTTGTTTTGTACAACACCCATCGCTTTGATGTCACCGCAAACGACACGATGGCAGTCTCTGACTGAATGTAGGTAGAGAACATACAGCAGCGGAATCAAAATCAGTATGAGTCGTCAGGCACACACACAATCACACACACACACAAACACACACACACATCAGAGAGGCTTGTGTCTAATCTTCAGATGCTGCTGGGAAACTCTCAGACTGAGTCAGTCGCATTATCCTGTCAACAGACAGAGAGGAGAGTCCTGTCTGGTACTGTGGTGCCATTCCAATCTAAATGAGATAGGGTTCAGGGGAAGACGGCCTCTCTATACCAATGCTCCATATACTGCTCTCCCTGTTGTATGAAATGCTTTGTATTTTCGGTGTTTGTCCAACGCTGTGCTGGTTTGATCAGATACATGACAAACGTCCTCAAAGGGTAACAATAAAGGTGATAATAAGTATTCACACAGATGTCAGTATTTCTTACGCCAATCATATTCTGACAGGACAAAAAGACATATTAGAACTCAGTTCAGATCAGTAAACCTCTTCTTTTGCTGCGGAATAAAGCTACTAACCTATAAGTTAGTGTTGTACGTCTGTTATGTTAAGAAGGACAGCTGTAGGTTTGGCACCTATCCTGATTGATGTGGCGACTATGCTCTTACGCTCAGAGGATAATTTGCAATGGTTTGAATTCTGAAGCAGAGCGCCAGGGTAAGGAAATACCAGAGTAAGGAAAGACCAGAGTAAGGAAAGACCAGAGTAAGGAAAGACCAGAGTCTTTCCTTCCGGCAAAACCACATCCATACATATCTAATTTAGAGTGAATGTTGTTCTGAGTTTTTTATCTCCCTCAGTCTCAGTCTAAAATGGCTTCCCCTCTCATCTCCTCTCATTCCCCTCATTACAGTGGTGGCATTGCCAAGGTATGAGAGATTTGTGTCGACTTGGACATGGCCGTACCACAGTACCCCTTTCCAATAGGAGGGCATTCCAAACAGGGATAAAAAGGAGATGACAGTTGGACACAATCAGCTCGGTGTAGCGTGAAGATGCCCCTAGACGCTGATCTTGGGTCAATTTTGCATTTCCCCAACTAATGGTTACAGTTAGGATTGGAGGAGGGGGAAGCTGATCCTAGATCTGTACCTGGGGAAAATATCAACCCACAGCCAATCAGCTCACATAGAACCATAGCTTGTACTCTCTTCCGCCAATACTAGCTCATGTTCTATGTCAATCTGAATGACCAGTTGAATGCAAACATATACTGAGTCGATTTGCTTGCAGTTCACATTTCAGATACAAACAACATTATCTCAACACATCCCGGGTGGTACACAACACAATGTGTACTCAATCAATGCATGAGGGATATGGGATTGGTAAAAGACTGGGGCAATCGATGCCGTTGGTGGAAATGCATGGGCACGCGTACCATCTATTTTCATGTTGGATCAACGAGTTGACGGATGGTGCTGGAAGAGTATCAAATGGTCCAATCTCCAACGGCATCGGGGAGGCTAACTGAGTTTAAGGGAGCTGATTGAATATGACCCTAAAGAATATGACCGTAGCACTGCAGAGTGTGATTGCTAAAGTAGTTCTCTAGGCCAGTGTTTCCCAATGCATTCCCAGATAACATGGTTTGACTCCTGGTTAGATCATTGGGCTAGCATTGATATGTCACCTTTTGTGATGTTACAGAGCGAAGACCTTGGCTTTAGCTCAGTGGCTTAACATTTTCTTCTTTTGGTGCACCATGCCGAAGACCCATGTTGGATTCCCTGGTTAGTCACATCAAGACATGGTACGTACATCCATCTACCATCTGTAGTAACAGGGTGGAACAGATCTAGGTGGGGCTCTAGATGTTACAGAAGCTATTCAGAGGATGACACCGGGGGTCCAGTAGTGTTAGTGTTACATAATATCCTGCTGAGTGGTGGTATTTCAGCCAGGGTGAATCAGATGCCCGGGGGGGGGGGGACGGAAAGGCAGACTTTTACTCTGCTGCTGAACCATAAATGTAATGTGACAGGAGGATGCATAGTTTCTTTGGTACAGTGTGCCGGAACCTGCCTTAGATAATGTGCCATGCCGCCTATTTCAAACGTAATGGTAATTTTGCTCACTGCTTGTCCATTGTTTGAATGAGGAAAATCTATTATTTATTAAATATTTTATATCCTTCATGGTTTATGACTGACAACCGTATATTTCTATAGAAATTCATGCTCATAGATCATCCTCTCTTAATGTGTGACTGTGGGCTAAGTCAGAGCTAGTCATCCTGTTGACAAATAGCACCATGACTCTAACCTCATGACATCAGAGTCACGATAAATGAGACCCCGCTACACACGCACGTCTCTGTGACGACAACAAGCTGATGAATAGGTGGCCCTAGAAGCAATTAATAAAACATTGCACAATAAATTATACATTTCCTCTTCCATTCTTTGATTTATTGATGGCAGGGCAGTAGCTGTATTTAACTCTGACACATTGCTATACAGTCATGTGAAAAAGTAAGTACACCCCCTCTCTTTTTTTATTTTAACATATTTGGACAGATGGATATGTAATCTTCACTTCCACACTATTGACAGATAAAGGTTACCCAATTTAACAAATCACACAATGAAGTACATCATTCCACTGTCCGTCAAGAAAATTCCAGACCACTGGCAAACTACCTAGGACAGGTCGCCCCACCAAAGTCAGCCCAAGAGCTGACCGAAAGATGCTCATAGAAGTCTCTAAAAAAAAAAAGACACAACTGACTTTACCCAGGTGTTGTCTGGCAAAAGTCAGTCGTGTCTTGATATTCTTTTTTGAGAGCAGAGGCTTCTTCCTTCCTGACCTCCCATGTAGGCCAAGTTTGTGCAGTCTCTTTCTGACAGTGTACCCATGCACTTCAACATTGATTGTGGCAAGAGAGGCCTGTAGATCCCTTGATGTTACCCTGGGGTTCTTAGAGACTTCTAAGAGCATCTTTCGGTCAGCTCTTGGGCTGACTTTGGTGGGACGACCTGTCCTAGGTAGTTTGCCAGTGGTCTGGAATTTTGTCGGACAGTGGAATGATGTACTTCGAATTGCTTGGAAATGGATTTGTAACCCCTCCCAGACTCATGGGCATCAATGATCTTTCTTCTGAGGGCCTCGGATAGGTATTTTGATCTTTGAATGATGTGTTACCACACACCCATATGGTTAAGACCAAACCAGACCAATTGTCTTATCTTTATGGAAGGCTGGACCCTCCTAGGTTTCTCTCTAATGTCTAATCATTTGCACTTGTTTTGGTACCTAATTCTAATTTTAGCCATTTTATGTGATGGTAAAGGTAGGGGTGTACTAACTTTTTCCCCATAAGGAAAAGGCATTTTTGTTTATTTTAATTGCATAAAATTTTCAATATTATTATTTTTTTGTTTTTTGTTAAATTGTATAACCTTTATCTGTCAATAGTGTTGAAGTGAAGATTACATATCCATCTGTCTAAATATATATTTTTTTAAGATAACTTTTCAGGGGGTGTATTTACTTTTTCACATGACTGTATATGTGGATGACATTCAGCCTCTGCTTTACATGTGTTCATTTAGTAAAGGATTACTTCCTTATCCAGGGTGAGTTGCAGAAATAGCACTATGTATCCCGAGTCTGAGAAAAAGCACTACATAAATGCAAGGCGTTATCATTAATTTGGGTATTGTGTAGACTCACATAGTACAGTGATATAAGTCTTATGTTGACAATGCGATATCATGTCATTGGATCTTAGGCTAAATGTTTCTCAACCTCTTGTCTGTGGGATGTTGCTCACCTGTCCCTGGCCTTACGTTTTGGATTATTTAATAATGTAGCTACAAGCGCTAGTCGTTTGAAGAACCTTAAGACAATCCTTGATACAAACAAATGTTGAGAAACAAATTTCCTGTATTATGCAATCTACATACATTTGCTTCTCATTGTTGGCTCTTGGTGGACATTCTGACCTTTTAATGCTCAAGTAACTCTGTACCACCTCAGTGACACTCAACAGCTAAAAGCCATATTAAGGCGATCTTGACTTTATCAGGTTAGAAATATAATCCAGTATCATAAGGCTGTATGAATAAGTCAAAGTACACTCACCCAAGGTCCCTGCATCATACTCAACAACATAAATCTGATGGTACAGTATGTGCCCTAACAGGAAGTCTCAGATATTCTGATGTTACAGTATGTGCCCTAACAGGAAGTCTCAGCTATTCCCATTCATGTGCAACTTGGTATACTATGGTATACTATGTAAATAAGAAACTGTTAGGCCATGTTTGTACTCCGTGTTTTGGTATACGTTGGTATACTATGTAAATAAGAAACTGTTAGGCCATGTTTGTACTCCGTGTTTTGGTATACTTTGGTATACTATGTAAATAAGAAACTGTTAGGCCATGTTCGTACTTTGTATTTTGCTTTATTCACAGATAGAAGAATATCTGCTTCATTCACAGATAGAATAATATATTGTGTGAGCATTAGATAAAGTTCTACGTCTCCTGTTCTCTTCTCACGTATATAGACACTGCACTCTTATCTCTTGAGACAGAGCTCTCTCCTCATAAAGGGACTGTTTGTGTGTATGTGTGCTTTGTGTGTGTGTGTGTCATGTGTGTGCAGTGTATTTGTGTGTGTGTGTGTGTGTGTCATGTGTGTGTGTGTGTGTGTGTGTGTGTGTGTGTGTGTGTGTGTGTGTGTGTGTGTGTGTGTGTGTGTGTGTGTGTGTGTGTGTGTGTGTGTGTGTGAGCCAAGCTCTGATGGTGCAGTGTGCTGTCATGCTAGCCTACATACGTAGCCCACAAGCCTAGTGTGGCAATGCTTGCTGTTGAGAGGATAGTGGTTGAAAATGCAGACGTAGAGTTACGAACCAAAGCAACAGGCATTTGCTACAGTTGTCCAGTCGTGGAAAAAGTAACCTGTTGTCATACTTGAGTAAAAGTAAAGATACCTTAATAGAAAATGACTCAAGTAAAAGTAAGTCACCCAGCAAAATACTACTTGAGTAAAAGTCTAAAAGTATTTTGTTTAAATATACTTCAAGCATCAAAGTATATGTAATTATTAAAATACGTAAGTATCAAAAATAAAAGTACAAATAATTTAAAATTCCTTATATTAAGCAAACCAGACAGCACAATTTTCTTGTTTTTTAAATGTACGGATAGCCAAGGGCCCACTCCAACACGTAATTTACAAATGAAGCATGTGTGTTTAGTGAGTCCGTCAGATCAGAGGCAGTAGGGATGACCAGGGATGTTCTCTTGATAAGTGCGTGATTTGGACACCTGCCAAACTCGGACGACACTGGGCCAATTGTGCGCCGCCCTATGGGACTCCCAATCACAGCCAGTTGTGATACAGTCTGAATTTGAACCAGGGTGTCTGTAGTGACGCCTCTAGCATTGAGATGCAGTGTCTTAGACTGCTGCGCCACTTGGGAGCCCTTCTGTCTCTGTTCAGTGAGTTGGGAGTTCTCTGGGCTCCCAGCAACCAATGACTGTGCGGATACAGCTCCCCATGTATGTTTTAGTCAATTTGGCTAAATGTGTCATATATTATATAATATTTGATTATTCCATTCCATTCCTGGATAACGCTTTGATCAATACATGATGTTACAGTATGTCCTCTAGCATGAGGGTAGGGCGTCCATGCAGCTGCCTGTGCAGATGTGTTGAGGGTTATGGGGTGTAACAGCCTATGTGGTGCCAGGATAACAACCTCTCCCTCAACATGATCAAGACAAAGGAGATGATTGTGGCCAGGTCTCTGACCTCCATTCTCATCAACGGGGCTGTAGTGGAGAAGGTTGAGAGCTTCAAGTTCCTTGGTGTCCACATCACCAACAAACTATCATGGTCCCAACTAGGGGTTGCAAAGGGTCGCAAACTTTCCGGAAGTTAAGACCTGGAATTGGGGGAATTTTGCTCAAGTTCATCAAAAAAGTTAACTTATAACAGTGAACATTTTTTGTGGGATACACATAAGGCAATTCTAGGTTTTGTGGCATATTTTGGTTAAACTATCCCCAATTCAATGGAACTGCAACCCTGCATGTGCAGTGCACTCTTGCACACTAATGAGATGCCATTGAGCCCACACTACTACACTGTCTGAGCCAAGGACTACATGCTTTCTGGTAAGTTTTGATTACAATACTGGGTGGGGTGAATATATTTTATATGACATACATGATTTTTTGTTAACTAGTAAATAGTAGCCTACAGCAAAGTGTGTTTAAATCATTTCTAACTTGTTAACAATTTCTGCTAGTTAGTTTTTGCTACCATGTGGGTTTTAGCTTGCTTGAGCCTGCTAACTGAGGAATGTTAATTCACTTGTTTCCATACATGTTTCATTTTAAAACAGTTATCTTACAAATTAGTTGTTTAATTTAACTGCTTAACTATTTATCTGCTTAACTAATCTTTACAGGAAAATGCAACGGGCACTATCTGATGTGTGGAGATATTTCACTGCAGCTAATGTAGAAGGAAGAACGGTGTACATTTGCAAATACTGTGCCAAATCATATGTGAAGAATGCAACAAAGATGCAGAATCATCTGGCCAAGTGCATAAAGTTCCCTCAGCACAAGAAAACTCGGATAAAAGTCCCTCTTCTTCTATTCGAGGTGAAAATTATGAATCAGACACCTTATCGATAGTAACAGCTCATGGTCCTCCTGGAATCAGAAGTTTTTTTGACTCAATGGAGGAACGTAGTCAGAGAAATGCTGATGAATGCTTGAGCTGTGTATGCAACTAGTTCACTAACTGCTAACAGGCAATGTGTATTGGGAGAGATTTCTGAATGTTCTTCGCCCAGCATACACCCCTCCAACCAGACATGCTTTATCTACTAATTTGCTGGATGCAGAGTTCAACAGAGTTCAAGTGAAGGTCAAGAAAATCATAGAGAAAGCAGACTGTATTTAAATCATCTCTGATGGGTGGTCGAATGTTCACCACTGAATATTCCCCAAAATGTGCAACCCTAGTCCCAACACACCAAGACAGTCGTGAAGAGGGCACGACAAAGCCCATTCCCCCTCAGGAGGCTGAAAAGATTTCGCATTGCTCCTCAGATCCTCAAAAGGTTCTACATCTTCACTATCGAGAGCATCCTGAATGGTTGCATCACTGCCTGGTATGGCAACTGCTCGACCCAATACATCACTAGGGCCAAGCGTCCTGCCATCCAGGACCTCTATACCAGACGATGTCAGATGAAGGCCCTTAAAATTGTCAAAAACTCCAGCCACCCCAGTCATGGACTGTTCTCTCTGCTACCGCACAGCAAGCGGTACCGGAGCGCCAAGTCTAGGTCCAAAAGGCTTCTTAACAGCTTCTACCCCCAAGCCATAAGACTCCTGAACAGCTAATCAAATGGCTACCCTGACTATTTGCACCCCCCCTTTTACGCTACTGCTACTCTCTGTTTAGAGTAACTATACCTACATGTACACTACCGTTCAAAAGTTTGGGGTCACTTAGAAATGTCTATTCTAGTTTGCGCTGTTCTGTGAAGGGAGTAGTACACAGCGTTGAACAAGATTTTCAGTTTAATTGCTTCTTTAATCAGCATAACAGTTTTCAGCTGTGCTAACATCATTGCAAAAGCGTTTTCCAATGACCAATTAGCCTTTTAAAATGATAAACTTGGATTTGCTAACACTCAAACCAGTCACCAATAGTCATTTACAATATAAACAATTTCTACACAGTATTTTTCATCAATTTGATGTTATTTTAATGGGCAAAGATTTGCATTCCTTTCAAAAACAAGGACATTTCTAAGTGACCCCAAACTTTTGAACGGTAGTGTACCTCAATTACCTTGTCTAACCAGTGCCCCCGCACATTGACTCTGTACCGGTACCCCTGTATATAGCCTCCTCACATTGACTCTGTACTGGTACTCCTGTATATAGCCTCCTCACATTGACTCTGTACCGGTACCCCTGTATATAGCCTCCGCACATTGACTCTGTACCGGTACCCCTGTATATAGCCTCCTCACATTGACTCTGTACCGGTACCCCTGTATATAGCCTCCTCACATTGACTCTGTACCGGTACCCCTGTATATAACCTCCTCACATTGACTCTGTACCGGTACCCCTGTATATAACCTCCTCACATTGACTCTGTACCGGTACCCCTGTATATAGCCTCCGCACATTGACTCTGTACCGGTACCCCTGTATATAGCCTCCTCACATTGACTCTGTACCGGTACCCCTGTATATAGCCTCCTCACATTGACTCTGTACCGGTACCCCTGTATATAACCTCCTCACATTGACTCTGTACCGGTACCCCTGTATATAACCTCCTCACATTGACTCTGTACCGGTACCCCTGTATATAGCCTCCGCACATTGACTCTGTACCGGTACCCCTGTATATAGCCCCCGCACATTGACTCTGTACCGGTACCCCTGTATATAGCCTCCTCACATTGACTCTGTACCGGTACCCCTGTATATAACCTCCTCACATTGACTCTGTACTGGTACCCCTGTATATAGCCTCCTCACATTGACTCTGTACTGGTACCCCTGTATATAACCTCCTCACATTGACTCTGTACCGGTACCCCTGTATATAGCCTCCTCACATTGACTCTGTACCGGTACCCCTGTATATAACCTCCGCACATTGACTCTGTACCGGTACCCCTGTATATAACCTCCTCACATTGACTCTGTACTGGTACCCCTGTATATAGCCTCCGCACATTGACTCTGTACCGGTACCCCTGTATATAACCTCCTCACATTGACTCTGTACTGGTACCCCTGTATATAACCTCCGCACATTGACTCTGTACCAGTACCCCTGTATATAGCCTCCGCACATTGACTCTGTACCGGTACCCCTGTATATAACCTCCTCACATTGACTCTGTACCGGTACCCCTGTATATAACCTCCGCACATTGACTCTGTACCAGTACCCCTGTATATAGCCTCCGCACATTGACTCTGTACCGGTACCCCTGTATATAACCTCCTCACATTGACTCTGTACTGGTACCCCTGTATATAACCTCCTCACATTGACTCTGTACTGGTACCCCTGTATATAGCCTCCGCACATTGACTCTGTACCGGTACCCCTGTATATAGCCTCCTCACATTGACTCTGTACCGGTACCCTTGTATATAGCCTCCTCACATTGACTCTGTACCGGTACCCCTGTATATAACCTTGCTATTGTTATTTTACTGCTGCTCTAGAAATGTTTTGCTGTGTTTTGAGAAAGTGTGTGTTCGTGTAAAGATAAAGGGACACATTTGTCGGAACACATTCAGTGAACGTCGGAAAATCTGTGTTTACAGAGTTGTACAAAATGTTACAATTTCCCCAAAAATTTATTGATAGAGATATATTATTTAGGTTTAACAGATAGTTAAGACAGTTATGTTGTCACTGTTTCTCAGTAGGGTGTGGTAAGATAAAAAGCTATGTTGAGTAATCGATGGAGATACCTACTGTAAGTGACAGGTGGTTACCCAAGGGACTGGGTCATATTCCTGTCTAGGAATAATGCAGGTATATGCAGCAGGAGTCAGGTTTTTACTCTAGAATAGATACTTTTCTATTTTATTACTGCTATGTCTTATGCTATAATACCAAGAATTAATACGTTTTCATTGAGAAATGACAACATCTAAAGCTGAATATAAATACATCTAAGTCAGGATGAAATCAATGAATGGTCCCCCCTAGCGTGATAGCAGGTCGGGTCAACGAGGAATCCAGATTCACTGGGAATCGGACAAAAAGGTGTCCGACTCGCGGTCAGAGTGCTCTGAACTAAGCAACAGAACTTAATTGGCCCACGACGTACCAATACAAATAAGCCTGGCTCCAGACATAAACATATTTCCACTGTTGCAGGATCTGCTCTCCCAC
This sequence comes from Thymallus thymallus, assembly GCA_023634145.1. NCBI lineage: Eukaryota > Metazoa > Chordata > Actinopteri > Salmoniformes > Salmonidae > Thymallus > Thymallus thymallus. The sequence goes on along the minus strand of CM042411.1, from coordinate 26,908,721 downwards.
TCTCATATCCATATATTTTCCAGACAGATTATAGACATTGATTTTAGACCAGTGCTTATGGCTGGTGGAAGAGCTATATAATACTTAATGGTGCTAGCTCCAGAAGTCCCTCCTTTAAGTCCATCCTGTTTACAGGGTGGCTGTGATAAAAATACTAAACGGTGAAATTTCAGCAGCATATGCAACCCTGTGAAAGCCGAACACACAGGGTCAGCTTGTTTCAGCAAAGCACCCACCAATGCTGAAATGAATAGGTCCACTTAGGCCCGGATTCAAAAACGCAGTATGCCGTCATAGCACTGAACTTAACAGTATATCACTTTCAGCTATCTGCTTATGACTGTTTATAACACCTTATGTCATGATGCTAATGTCAGCACGATCATTACCAAAGTCAAGGTAAAGGGTCAGTGAGGTCATCCCTGAATCTTGTGTTGCGTGGATCATTGCTGACCTCCAGGGGTTAATGGAATGGGTTAGTGTGGAGAGGCTCTAACCCTACTGATTAATGTGCACCAACCTAGCATGGAGCCCCCCCCTCCCTCCACAACCCCCTACACACACTCTAGCATACACAGGTTACAAACAGATGCATACTCTTATTCACACACATTCAAACACTCTCTTTCACACACACACACACACACACACACACACACACACACACACACACACACACACACACACACACACACACACACACAGTCATAATCACATCCACACAGACACAAACACTCACGCACATACAGGCTTGGCCACTGTGCCAACCTGTCCAGTTCCGCTGCTTGTCTCCATGGGGACGGTGCCTTGCCACAATAGCTCTGGCTCATTAAGGATTCTTCAAAAAACCTTTTGAGAGCGTTGGACTGACAGGTAATATGCCCAAGAGGTTCTGTGTATATGTCTGTGAGAGAGAGAGAGCGACTGAGCGACAGGGAGAGAAAGAAATAACTGAACACAGGGTTATTATTTTGCTTTTGATCTGGTCAAGTTAATCAGTGGGCTTTTCTTATTGACGGAGAATCTCAAAAGTTTCAATTAGATTCTATCACTATTATCGTATATTTGTGTGGAGAGTAGTTTTGTTCATCTATACTGATCTCACAAAGTTGACTGACTCCTGGGAAAGCCATTTCTACCCCAAAACAGAGGACAGGTCATTCTATATATAAGCAGGGATATACATGCATGAGAATAATTAATGTGTGTGAACTGGGGAGAGGGGAGGGGGATGGGTTCGGCCGGGGCTGGGGTCCTGGTGGCCTACTTCTCCCCAAGGGGGAAATCAGGGTGCTCATTCACACACAGTCAGTGTCCCCCCTACAGTCACCTCCTCCCCCACCTCCACCCCACCACCTCCCCCTTGTCAACACAGCACAAAGGACCAAACCAGCCATGAAGCCCAAGTCCTTCTGTCGAGGGAACCCCCCTTTTGTATGGGAGCTGAATAACACCACTGTCTGTCTATGAATATCTGTACAATAACTACAGTCAGCACTCAGCCCTTCCCTCCCTTCTCTCCACCCACAACACCTCCCGAAAGTCCACTAGCCATGAGGAACTGGACCAAAAGAGGGTGGCGGTGTGAGTGTGTGTATTTGTGTATGTGTAATGTTTGTGTACGTGCATGTGCAATATGTGTGTGTGTGTGTGTGTTTTGAGGTGTCTGGAGTGTCCACAAAAGATGGGTGGGGGGGAGGGGGTGGGCTAAGGGCGTAGTCTGTGGAAGCTGCTTATGATGAGGATGAGAGGCAGGGAAGGGGGGGGGGGAATGACACCCTGCAAGCTGAAACAAAAAGCTATTTTTATGTTTGCGACACTATTTGATGATATGAGATGAGAGGTGAACTCTAGCCTATCTGGATTGTGGGATCGTTTGACATCGACAGACAGGGTGGGGTTATTTTCCCCCTCAGCAGAAAAGCTAGTCTAGCTTGACAGCTAAGCTGTCTGGTTCTGAAGGAGGAGGCAGTGGGGGCGCCTAGACAGTACTGTGGACTCACTGCTCCCCCTGTGGCAACACCTTGCTAGTACAGCTTCCTTACAGCACATCACCTCAAATGATGTCATACTTTTATCCTTTCTCTCTCTCCCATTAGTTAACTTTCTGTTGTTGTTGTTGTTTTTGGGTTACCATTCTATTTTGGCCGATGGCTGTTTGTGTATGGAAGCTCAAGAAACATCCATTTTTAACACAATGAATTTGATTTGTTTAGATACATTTGAGATTCATATTTTTTTCTTCAATCTCTGACGTGACAAAGACAGCAAAATGGAACCAGAGATTATGCTCCATTGGAGGCACATAATATAATATTATAATATAAGAATATATATATATTTTTTTGTTTGTACATCATTGTATTATAAAGTTGTGTGACTGTCCTTGTCTATCAGTGTGTTTGTCTATTTTCATGTTTTGTGTTGTTTATGGACCCAAGGAAGAATAGCTGCTGCCTCTGAAAAAGCTAATGGGGATGCAAATAAACCACAGCTGATGCTTCATTGGAGACAAATCAAAATGTAACCAGAGAGGATTCTAGATATATAGATATATATATATATATATATATATAGATAGATAGATAGATAGATAGATAGATAGATAGATAGATAGATAGATAGATAGATAGATAGATAGATAGATAGATAGATAGATAGATAGATAGATAGATAGATAGATAGGTACTTTATTGATCCCCGAGGGGAAATTTCTTCGTCAAGCAGCTGCGAAAAACACAGGGCATGTGCAAAATGCCAGAACGACAATACACAAAAGACAGATACACGGTACATGATACATATAGCGGCAGTATGAAAAAGTATCAAAATACATGAAGTCTAGAGTGCAAAAAGCTATAAAAAGACATTGCATAGTATGGGTGGATGGCTGAATATGTACACTATACATTGTTACAGAGTGTCAGGTGGAAGAAAAATAATAATAGAATAAAAATAAAAATAAATAAAACAATTATAAAAATATTGCATTCTCCATTGGAGGCAAATGGAAATGGAACCAGAGATGATGCTCTATTGGGATTGATGGGAGATAACATGTGGTCTTTGTTTTTGCACACTTCGCAGTGTAGGGATGTGAGTTTGTTTAGCAAATTCGGATTATCTCCTGGTTCCTAAAGTTAAACTAATTTCATAATGACTAACACCTGGCTGGAACAGCCCAAAAAATATATATTTTTATAGATCCACCAAATTTATCCCATATACGTATTATGTGCTTAATCAATGTGTCCTGCTAGACAATGGCTGGTGATTAGAAGAAGGAGGCTTGGAATTAGACCGAAACAAAAAGGAAGGCTGATATTTTGCATTAAAGTGCAGATAGTATAATGCTATCACGAGAATGGCAGTGTCATCCATGACCACGTTTACATGCACACCAATATTACGATATTTTTCAGGATGCTGTTTTTTAACTGACGCATATAAACATCATATCCCATTTACAATAACCCAAATAAGCTTGTATAAAACCCGGATAAGATGCCTAGGATATCCTGATCTGTGTTTGTAAACATCTTATCCCGCTTACTGTTGTTTCGTCGAGGTCTGTGCATGCTCAGTTTCTCATAGTATCATGGGTAAATTTAGGAATATTCTGTTTATTCATGGTACATGGATACTCGTAAGCGGGATATCAAAAGTGCATGTAAACAGCATATCCCGAATAAGACCTTATGAACCATATGAACGTGGTCAATGATGGTATACACAGTTTTACTTACATAAGTGGTCTGAGGTATAATAATACGTTGATGTACATAAAGTGTTAAGCTAAAGTGTAAATTGAACGTGTAATTGGTCACGGATACATGTACTGGATACTGCTATAGGGGCGTGGTCTGATATATTATGCTTTTCTAGGTCTTCTCATACACAATATGAACTTAAATTGAGCTCGATTGACAGGCGAGGTTATATAAGACAACGTCACTGTCCTTGAGCCTCTTTTGGTGTCCCGTTCCGGTGCATTGTGGGATTACTAATTTCCCATGTCCTCGGAAACCTTGGGGGAACCTTGTCTCGCTGCAAGTGAAACACAGCTCAAGGTGACCTGTGATTGGTTAAAGGCTGGAAGGGGCGGTGTCAGCCGGTCCACCTGCCCGGAGAGGAGTGGGAGCGAGGGAGTTATTCACCACAGAGATGGAACCTACGGCGCAACCAAAGGCCAATTGGGGCAGAACTAATCCCCGTTGTCACGGTAACCAACCAGCTGCCGCCAGTCTCCTGCATCCAAAGCCGGCCTCCATTGAGAGCTTTTTGAGATCGCCGTTACCTTTCTTTTTGCTACTGTTTAAAATACACATCTAGTGAGAACAGATCTAGGACCAGATCAGACAGACAGTGACGGAATAAGACGCTCTTCTGGCGCTGATCCGAGACCTGTCTTTGAGCTGCCTTGGGGGAACCTTGTCTCACTGCAAGTGAAACACAGCTCAAGGTGACCTGTGATTGGTTAAAGGTTTTTGTGTAAGCCTGCATTAACCTATATTGGGGTGCTAGACCATTCTGTAACTCCCGTGCTCAACAGAGAGGAGACAAGAGGGAGGAGTGTGTGTGTGTGTGTGTGTGTGTGTGTGTGTGTGTGTGTGTGTGTGTGTGTGTGTGTGTGTGTGTGTGTGTGTGTGTGTGTGTGTGTGTGTGTGTGAAGAGAGTGTGGTTAGTCCGTCTCCCTGTGGTGTGTCTGGTGTCTTCTTGCTGGCCAAACACAGGCCTTCTTCCCATGCAGCAGCACACATCCTCTCCTGCTGTGTCCATCTGTATCCCCTTTAAGTATACACTTCAATCAAACTCTCTTCACACACACACACACACTCCCTCACACACACACACTCACACACACATCCACCACTGTTACTGGTCACTCCTAACTTTTACACACTACTACCTACTACTCTCTCCCAACGACATTAGGATATTATACGACACTTTCCTTTCACACTTCCCCTTACCACATCAGCCTTCACACACACACACACACACACTTTCAGTGTGTTTGAGGAAATCAGTTTGAGCAAGTGCAGAATCAGTATCCTTGGTGACATAATGAGTAGTAATTTGGGGTGAAAGTGATATGATTCGTGACTCAATCTCAAAGGCACATTTAAAGCTAGAATTCTTTGTTTCTCCATCCATTTTTGAACATATAAATGAATGGTATATTGCCATTGATTCTTGAAGAATATAATGTAAAGAATATTAAATGTATTATTTATTTATTTATTCATGCAGGTCTGTATATACATACTCATGTACAGTTGTTATATCATATCACGTGCAATATTGCTAGTAATTTTTGGACCTAACTTACGTAGGCATTCACTCAGGAATGCATATTAGTATCCTGCCAGTTGCACCTTTTCTCATTGCTTTTAGAATATCGAATGTGCAATACGTGCAGTTGTCTGTAATTACTATTATTACTATCTATCTATCTATCTATCTATCTATCTATCTATCTATCTATCTATCTATCTATCTATCTATCTATCTATCTATCTATCTATCTATCTATCTATCTATCTATCTATCTATCTATCTATCTATCTATCTATCTATCTATCTATCTATCTATCTATCTATCTATCTATCTATCTATCTATCTATCTCTTGTATTTCTATAATCTACCTACCTACCTACCTACCTACCTACCTACCTACCTACCTACCTACCTACCTACCTACCTACCTACCTACCTACCTACCTACCTACCTACCTACCTACCTACCTACCTACCTACCTACCTACCTACCTACCTACCTACCTACCTACCTACCTACCTACCTACCTACCTACCTACCTACCTACCTATCTATCTATCTATCTATCTATCTATCTATCTATAACGTATACATGCCTCAAGCTTAGTTTAACTGTCTAACCCCATCTGAACCCAAAATATAAGCTTGTTTTACACCTATGTTTATGAATGTAAACTAACACTGTATAGCCTCAAAAAATTGTTACAACTATAATTTTGATATCATGGATGATCGGTCCATGATGTGGGCTTTGTTGTTGTTTCAAATAAGGATTCTAGCTTTAATCACCACACTCTTGTAACCTCCTCATGTCCAGCCAGTTACTACCTCTTTCCCTGCTGCATCAGCTGTGCAAGCGCATACAGCATCCTCATAGGACGGATCCTCATAGGACGGATCCTCATAGGACGGATCCTCATAGGACGGATCCTCATAGGACGGATCCTCATAGGACGGAACCTCATAGGACGGATCCTCATAGGACGGATCCTCATAGGACGGATCCTCATAGGACGGATCCTCATAGGACGGAACCTCATAGGACGGATCCTCATAGGACGGATCCTCATAGGACGGATCCTCATAGGACAGATCCTCATAGGACGGATCCTCTTAGGACGGATGTGCTTAAGTAAGACCATCTTTTTATGGCGCTGACTAGGGAAAACTGAGCATGATGTGTCTTTGGTCTATAGACATGTATATGATAGTGTTAAGCAAAAGTATGCATATTTTAAGTTTGCCTATACTGGTAATTCCCAATGTATCAGATTTTTGGTGTGAGTGAGTATGTTCATACGGTATGTTAATACGGTATGTTCTCACTACATTTTTGTGCAATCTAGTGTCTATACAGTATATCTGTCTGGTGAGAGTGTGTCACCATATCCACACTAAGTCTCCACCCACTCAGACACAACCTACGCTGCTGTTAAAATGATTATTGATTAGATGTATTACTCCATTACACTGCTGTACATTGGTTATTGATAACCATTAACATGAGTATTTATCAGAGTTGTGGACTCGAGTCTGAAAAATAAAATTACTTGAGACTTGACTTGGAGCCTCAAGACTCGGGACTCGACTTTAACTTGAGACTGATGGCTTGAAATGATCTGGCCAGGTGTTATAACTCGGGTGGCCTATTGAACAGATTGCTGATTTGCTGTACAGATATAGCAGCGGGTGCAGCGCAAACGTCAAATTGTAGGGAAAGAGGATTGCCATAATAAATAAATACGCAGCTCCAAAAATAGTTATACTCCTAATGTTAGATAAAGACCTAACTAGAACTTAATGGGAATCTTAGCTAATGTTCTGGGGATGTTCCCAGTTTGCTGGGTTAACTGTTTGCTTTGCAACCTCACCAACAATGAGGCATCAAGCAACAATTACTAACATAGACCTACTGGTCTTTGGGTACGTCAAAATTGCTTGAAATTCATCTTTTACTCATGAAGAATATATTTGTTGTTAAAATTACAGATGCATCTATTTATCCTGCTACTGGTCACTTTCACTCCTGTTTGGATGTATATATTACCATTTGTATATTACCATAAGTATTTATATACAGTATCCCTGCTACCAGTCACTTGTATATGTATAAACCCACCTCAACCCCTCCAGTACCCCTGAACATTGAATATGTATAAACCCACCTCAACCCCTCCAATACCCCTGAACATTGAATATGTATAAACCCACCTCAACCCCTCCAGTACCCCTGAACATTGAATATGTATAAACCCACCTCAACCCCTCCAGTACCCCTGAACATTGAATAAGGTACTGACACTGAGCTGTATATTTGCATTATCGTGTTTAAAACTCAGATACACTCTTAGAAAAGAGGGTTCTCTGGCTGTCCCCATAGGAGAACCCTTTGAAGAACACTTTTTGGTTCCAGGCAGAACTATTTTGGGTTCCATGTAGAACCCTCTGTGTAAAGGGTTCTCCTATGGGGACAGCCAAAGAACCCTCTTAGGTTCTAGACAGCACCTTTACTTCTAAGAGTGTAGTAGTTGTTGTGTGTTTTATTATGTCATTATATTTTCTATATCATTATAACTGTGTTGTTGGAAAAGAGCTCTCAAGTTACTGTTTTACACCTGTTGTATCCTGTTTTACACCTGTTGTATCCTGTTTAGTATCCTGTTTTACACCTGTTGTATCCTGTTGTACACCTGTTGTATCCTGTTTTACACCTGTTGTATCCTGTTTTACACCTGTTGTATCCTGTTTTACACCTGTTGTATCCTGTTGCACTTTGAAACTTCAATTATGTTTCACACAGGCTCTGATCAGGGGGAGGGGTGGGTGAGGGAGGGAGAGGCTCTGATCAGGGGGAGGGGTGGGTAAGGCAGGGAGAGGCTCTGATCAGGGGGAGGGGTGGGTGAGGCAGGGAGAGGCTCTGATCAGGGGGAGGGGTGGGTGAGGCAGGGAGAGGCTCTGATCAGGGGGATGGGTGGGTAAGGCAGGGAGAGGCTCTGATCAGGGGGAGGGGTGGGTGAGGGAGGGAGAGGCTCTGATCAGGGGGATGGGTGGGTAAGGCAGGGAGAGGCTCTGATCAGGGGGAGGGGTGGGTGAGGCAGGGAGAGGCTCTGATCAGGGGGAGGGGTGGGTGAGGGAGGGAGAGGCTCTGATCAGGGGGAGGGGTGGGTGAGGGAGGGAGAGGCTCTGATCAGGGGGAGGGGTGGGTAAGGGAGGGAGAGGCTCTGATCAGGGGGAGGGGTGGGTGAGGGAGGGAGAGGCTCTGATCAGGGGGAGGGGTGGGTGAGGGAGGGAGAGGCTCTGATCAGGGGGAGGGGTGGGTGAAGCAGGGAGAGGCTCTGATCAGGGGGAGGGGTGGGTGAGGCAGGGAGAGGCTCTGATCAGGGGGAGGGGTGGGTAAGGGAGGGAGAGGCTCTGATCAAGGGGAGGGGTGGGTGAGGCAGGGAGAGGCTCTGATCAGGGGGAGGGGTGGGTAAGGGAGGGAGAGGCTCTGATCAAGGGGAGGGGTGGGTAAGGCAGGGAGAGGCTCTGATCAGGGGGAGGGGTGGGTAAGGCAGGGAGAGGCTCTGATCAGGGGGAGGGGTGGGTGAGGGAGGGAGAGGCTCTGATCAGGGGGAGGGGTGGGTAAGGCAGGGAGAGGCTCTGATCAGGGGGAGGGGTGGGTAAGGCAGGGAGAGGCTCTGATCAGGGGGAGGGGTGGGTAAGGCAGGGAGAGGCTCTGATCAGGGGGAGGGGTGGGTAAGGCAGGGATGGGCCGAAGGGGAAGAGGGAAAGGGGAGTTGAATAATCTGGGACAGCTGTGCCCAAGTGAATGTTGCCATGGCGACAGCAGCAGCGGGGGGCGAGCAGACTCACTGGGAACAGACGTCAATTCAACGTCTATTCCACGTTGAGTCAATGTAATTTAATTTAAATGACGTGGAAACAACATTGATTCAACCAGTGTGTGTCCAGTGGGGGGGGGTGTATGTGCGTGTCCTCTCTCCTTTCTTCTTCTTTTCTCCATCTCTCTCTCTCTCTCTCTCTCTCTCTCTCTCTCTCTCTCCGGACTCTTACTGTAGAGGACAGTGGTGGAGGTGGAAGGATTTTACAGCAGTATTCCAGTGAAGTCTAGTAGAGCTGATATTGAGGGTATTACAGGCAGCTACTGGAACGTGTATCACCACTGCTTGCTGCTGTATGCCAGCACTGCTACAGGATTCCTCTAGGGAGCAGCATTTACCAATGGTGGTGATTGGAGGAGCCATGCCGGCTGTTACTGAATTGTCCAAATTGAGTATCTTTCCTCGTCTGCACTAAAATCAGAAAAAAAAAAATATTCTGAAAGCCAGTGATGGGCTCCGCCATATTGTTTACACCTTTCAATAAGTCACCTTCAGAGGAGGTGAAGGACTGGACAGTCATACTGTGACCCTCCCATACTGGAAAAGCCTCTGAGATGGCAGTGATCATGGGCTGTCAATCATTGACTTAAAGATGCAGCCCGGAATCTTAAGCACAACAGATTTATAACACATTGTATGAAATTAACTAGTAACTTATCATATCAATTGCACAAAAAATATATAATAATAGTTTACAGGACGCAACATACTGTATACTATTGTTGACATAGAACACAATTGGATGATTTAGCACCGCTTTCAAAACTACTGGCTGAAATTATACAGAGCTTCTGTAGCATCACTTGAAGCAATTCAATGAGAGATGTTTCTAGAGCAATTTCCAAAATTATCGATAAATATTTGGTGGGAGTTGTATTGTGTACTTTGTATTGCTATGGGGAGGTCTATATTCTCTCTCACATCTAAAGTAACCACATATTGTTTTCTTTTATCAGTTAGGATGCACACACACACTGGCCTGTCTCCCCTCTTTTTCTCTCCCCCATTCAGTGATTCAGGACTTTGCACCTTGGTTTAATCTGTTTTGGGCCGCACAGTGCTGGGTCAACACTCCAATATGCCCTGGGGTGACTTACAGATCGATGTCTCTCCTATTGCTGCTGCCAAGCCAAACTGCCTCAGCGCCCCAGCCATGTTAACATGACCTCGTACCACCACCTGCCCCCGAGCACTGCCATGTTAACCAGAGTGACCTCATACCGTCACTGAATGGTGAGTACACAGCCAGTCCCAAATCACTCCCTATCCCTCCCCCTTGGCCCTAAACCCTCAATGCTAGCATGTCTGAATGGACTAGATAGATAACAAGTGTATTGATAAAGCTGTTAGCATGTCTGAATGGACTAGATAGATAACAAGTGTATTGATAAAGCTGTTAGCATGTCTGAATGGACTAGATAGATAACAAGTGTATTGATAAAGCTGTTAGCATGTCTGAATGGACTAGATAGATAACAAGTGTATTGATAAAGCTGTTAGCATGTCTGAATGGACTAGATAGATAACAAGTGTATTGATAAAGCTGTTAGCATGTCTGAATGGACTAGATAGATAACAAGTGTATTGATAAAGCTGTTAGCATGTCTGAATGGACTAGATAGATAACACATGTATTGATAAAGCTGTTAGCATGTCTGAATGGACTAGATAGATAACAAGTGTATTGATAAAGCTGTTAGCATGTCTGAATGGTCTAGATAGATAACAAGTGTATTGATAAAGCTGTTAGCATGTCTGAATGCCCTCGGACCAATTTCACCCCCTAATTTTAAAATAATAATAAATAGATATTTTTAAAAAAATGTAGGAACTCAGTCGGGGTCTCAACTTACTGTTGAAAGTTAAGAATAAAATAATACATGAGGCGTAATTTCCAAAGGTGGTTGTGCGTCAGCAGTAACTCAATTAGCCCATGTCAGTTAGATTGGCTAGTTAGTCTAAACTTGTAGTAAGTATTGTCAAATGACTGTACTGTTGGCAGCCTAGGAGTGCTTCGTTGTGTTGACTGTCCACTTGTAGTAAAGGGCGTAAAGGCTGACGTTGCATTGGATAGAAACATTGTGAACACATTTATAACAGATTTTATATTAACCTTTTGACTCAATAGTCAGTAAAAATGTATGTTTATATTAGGTAGTGCAGCTCACCATTTTACGTACAGTATGGCACACAGTTGCAGAAAGGATCAGTATTTGGCACCATCTTCTGGACAAAATATGAACAAAACAGGAACCCTGAAAAAGAGAGCTCTTATTTTGGACAACGTACTGAACTTGAATCAAGCCCTGAATGTAATAAAACACTTTTAACTATATGTCTGTCAAGTTATTTCAATGTTATTCACATCACAGCATGGTGAAAGTTGAGGAAGCAGTGGAATGAGCCGGAAAGTTATTTTATGAGGAGATTGACATGTGTAGTTGTGTTACTAAGTCTCATAGCGCTACACCTAACTTTGCTAAGCTAAGTTGTATGGTTTATCTGACAAATACAGCATACCTATTTGAAAACAATGACAGCCTACCTGTGCTGATTTCAATCATAGTCAGCGCTAAGTTATGGCTGGAAAACTAAGATTTCAACAGTACACGGTCTATTCACTACTCTCGCACGAGCAACATTAATGTGTTTGATTTGAGCTTTAGAGTTATTGTAGTGGAAATAACACAACTGCCGTCTCAATAACATCTTTCCAAATGTGTTTACATTTAAAGGGACTACACGCCCCCTCTTGGAAACTAGGCAAATTGCAACTCTAACCCCTCTACTTTTTTAAAACAAGCCTAGAGATTCACTCTACTCTCTGTCTACCTTCACGTTGTTTACCACTTAGCCATTTCATATCGGCTACAGCAGCAGTTTACAAGTTAGCTAACTGCTGGTCACACAAACCGTTGAGTGACAAGGTGAAATGTCATGTTACGAAGCTACGTACACTGGGGGCCAAAAGTTGGAATATTACTAACTCAAGGGTTTTTCTTTATTTGCAAATTTTTTTACATTGTAGAATAAAAGTGAAGACATGAAAATTATGACATCACACATACGGAATCATGCAGTATCCAAGTGCTAAACAAATCAAAATATATTTTATATTTGAGATTCTTCAAAGTAGCCACCCTTTGCCTTGATGACAGCTTTGCACACTCACGGCATTAGAAATACCTCTGCTGCAGAGGATAAGTTCATTAGAGTTACCAGCCTCAGACAGCCATGGAGTATGCTATGGTGTAATGGAATATTTTGCCTTGTGTGGTAGGTTGTGGGTTTTCACACTCTTATGTAGGTGTCATAACCAGCCATAAAATAACACAATATATGTTACATTCCGTTGATTTTTTGTCCTGAAAAACTCCCCAGTCCTTAACAATTACAAGCATACCCATAACATGATGCAGCCACCACTGTGCTTGAAAATAGGGAGAGTGGTACTCAGTAATGTGTTGTATTGGATTTGCCCCAAACAGAACACTTTGTATTCAGGACAACAGGGATTTGTTTTGCCACATTTTTTGCAGTAAATGTGTTTGATATTCACTGCTCGACTGAGGGACCTTAGAGATAATTGTATGTGTTGGTATAGAGATGAGTTAGTCGTTCAAAAATCAATATAAACACTATTATTGCACAGAGTGAGTCCATGCAACTTATTATGTGACTTGTTAAGCAAATGTTTACTCCTGAACTTATTTAGGCTTGCCATAACAAAGGGGTTGAATATTTATTGACTCAAGACATTATAACTTTTCATTTTTTATTAATTTGTAAAAATTTTGAAAAACATAATTCCACTTTAACATTATGGCCAGTGTAGGCCAGTGACAAAATGTAATAAATTTTACATTTGGCTGTAACAACAAAATGTGGAAAAAGTCAAGGGGTGTGAATACTTTCTGAAAGCACTGTACATGTATGGAGCCAGCACTTGGGAGTCTTGCAAGATTATGTGATGGAGTCCAGACTGAAAGACGGGTTTGATACTGATGCATTTTTAGTGGACACAATTTTTATGTTATTGGTCAATAGGGGAATTCTCCAACAATAACAGGGAACTCCTGTCATGTATGGGACAAACCCTGAAGTAAGCATACACCGATTAAAACACCTGGTTTTCTGTTCAGGACAGCTTAATAATGTTCCAGCGGTGTATTTGATCTGAGCATGTGCCAGAATGAGGTGAATGAAGTTCTTATGGCCTAAACTCAACAAAGGTGACTGTGTGTGATTTATTATAGAATGCATTTTTTTGAATTATAATGAGCCAATAAAGTGTATCTATTCTAGCTTTTTATCGCTGGTGCTATAGTCACACAAAACATGGCCCACCCACTTAGGGAGCCAGGCCCAGACAATCAGAGTTTTTCCCCACAAAAGGGCCTTATTACAGACAGAAATACTCCTCAGTTTCATCAGCTGTCCGGGTGGCTGATCTCAAACTGCACATTTCAGAGTGGCCTTTTGTCCCCAGCACAAGGTGCACCTGTGTAATGATCATGCTGTTTAATCAGCTTCTTGATATGCCACACCAGTCAGGTGGATGGATTATCTTGGCAAAGGAGAAATGCTCACTAACAGGAATGTAAACAAATTTGTGAACAAAATTTGAGAGAAATAAGCTTTTTGTGAGTATGGAAGATTTCTGGGATCTTTTATTTCAGCTCATGAAACATGGGACCAACACTTTATTTATATTTCTGTTCAGTGTAAAATGAAATTAATATAAATCGTAATCTTTTATTAATGATAGACTAACTTTTTGTCTAAGTGTTACTGATCTTACTGAATGTCTATACAGAACATTTTTGAAATTCTGACACTAGAATGATGTCTGAATTGCATGTTGATAAGCTCAGGACTACCAGCTGATTCGATCATTAGTCAAGCCTATGCAATAATACAATTGCTTGCCTACCTTTCCCCTTGACTGTCATTGCAGCCTATAGCTGTGCAAAGCCTAGGCATCCTTTTATTTGATCTTTCTAGACCCATGGAGTGCGTTCCAATCAATGGGCAGAACGTAGCGCTGTGCTATGTATTACCCTTGGTTTTCTTAAAACGCTACAAATGGGAGATTACATGCACCTCTGTAATAAACTAGCAGATCAGTGGATCTCTCGTTGTTACCGTGTCAAGTGATTATAATGTCAGATAATAGCATCTAGGTTCAGAAAACGTGAAACTGATGAATATAAAAATACTTAAGAATATAGAAGTAGTGGGCTTATATGCAATTCAAATGTTAAATCTTAAATTAACTGTTCACTGTTTCCAGATTCCTATTAAATATGACCTATAATTATTTACAATAATATGTGTGAAATAGTTTTCCTTCCAAAAAATGGTGATTAAGTTAAAAAGCTACTTTTCTGAGTTGGAATGGTATAGGCGCATACCGGTCATGAAAGTATTCATGCAAGTGATTGGCCAGCTCCTCCTCTTCTAGACTGCTGATTGGCCAGCTCATCCTCCTCAGGAGTATGACATACTCTATGAGGAAATGGCAAGCATTTTTGAAACAGTCTTTTTGAGATTGAGGTGGGTTTTTAAAAAAGTGTTTTTACTCCAATTTATGCCTCAGACACAAATATTAGTATAGGATGAGTCAACAACATTATTTGGGGATGAGAATATGAACTTTTAAAAGTGATATTTACACTTGGCAGTTACTTTAAATGGCAAAATGATAATATGGAAAGAAGTAGAAGGTCGTCAACCGACGTGAGTAGAGGTACCACCTATAAACATGTAGACATCATTGGACGTCATTGGACATCATTGGACGGCACCATTGGACAGCATCATTGGACAGCATCCCTAGCCGCGTCCTCAGAGCATGTGCAAACCAGCTGGCTGGTGTGTTACCAGCAATAAGGCACAACGCTCGCTCACCATTAAAAATGTGTGATTTTAGTAGACAAGTTTAAAAGATTGACGTTTCGGCATTCGATGGCCTTCTTCAGAATGACCACAAAGGGAATGGACCAGTTCATATAGGGCATGGGGAAGACCATTAGGGAGAAAACACTCTTCAGCTGGTGATGCTAATGAGAGACAGTGTGGTAGACCATGCAGGTCGGTGATCAGGGTGTGGTGTGTTGTGGTGTGTTGTGGTCAATGTCGCCACCTAGTGATGAAATACAGAAGTGAAAGCCGTAAACAACAATTGGAAAACTGGACAAGCTTTTTTCAACTACAGTAGGTTTAATTGATATACAACCACTACTATATAATACATGTTGAATATGTTGTGTATTGAAAAGAAACGACAGGGCTAAGCAAAACTAGGGATAACGACAATAAACACGAACAGCTTAGGCAAAGAGGTCTAACTGGTTTGGACAACAGTTAGTGAGCTAGTAAGCTGCCTCCATGTGTAAAGACACTAGTATTATTTAACGCCATGTCTTGAGGCAACATTTAGACAGCACTTGACAACATTCTATCTACATATTTTAAATCAATAATTCTAATAGTGATCATTTGTTTATCAAGCAGAGAGTGAGTGAGAGAGAGAGAGAGAGAGAGAGAGAGACATGAATCCTGAGAAGACTGAACAGAGAGACTATCTCTCTGGTTGGTCAGCATCATATCCAGTCTTTTCAGGGTCCAGCATCATGAGGACATTATGCCAAGCGAACAAAAAGGTTTGTGTGTTCTCAAAGCATCTGTCACCCAGCGCCATGCCTGCACCGGTGACATGTTTGTAAGCATTGTGGCCTTTGTTGAAGAGATTGCAATTATTTTCACAGCCTGCTGTCTCAGAGACTGTATCTGCATCTGAAATAAACAAATAATCATCAATTATTAAAAAAGATAATGTCAATGTTATTATAACATTATACATGTAGTTTCTGAATCACTTGTTCACCAATCTGATGGTGGCACCTACAATCAGAATGGATTTATCCTCATTAGAGGGGAAGACTGTTTTTGTGAACATGGCCTTGCTTTTGTTCAAAATTCTCTTCCACTCCAATTCAACCAGGGAATCTAGTTGGCACAGTAAGGGATGTATGTGGCCTATATACAATATGTAGGCTGTGTGTGTGTGTGTGTTCTTACATAAGGCATCCCTGCATGACCCCTTAGATGTACACAGAGAGTAAACATTAATAATATGCATGTCAATCTCTCCTGGCTCAAGGTGGAGGATAGATTGACTTCATCACTACTTGTATTTATGAGAGGTATTGACATTTTGAAAGCTCTGTGCTGTCTGTTTAAATTACTAGCACACAGCTCAGACACCCATGCATACCCACACAAGACATGCCACCAGAGGTCTCTTCACAATCCCCATGTCCAGAACAAACTATGGGAGGCGCACAGTACTACATAGAGCCATGACTACATGGAACTCTATTCCACATCAAGTTACTGATGCAAGCAGTAGAATCAGATTTAAAAAACAAATCAAAATACACCTTATGGAACAGCAGGACTATGAAGCAACACAAACATAGGCACAGACACATGCACACACACACACAATAACATACACACTATACACACACGTACACATGGATTTTGTACTGTAGATATGTGGTAGTGTTGGAGTAGGGGTCTGAGGGTGCATAGTGTGTTGTGAAATCTGTGAATGTATTGATGTGTTTTTTAAAATTGTATAAACTGCCTTCATTTTGCTGGACGCCAGGAAGAGTAGCTGCTGCCTTGGCTACAGCTAGTAGGGATCCATAATATAAATAAATCAATAGAAATACAAACCTGGTCAAACATCTCTGGAGAGACCTGAAAATTACTCTGCAGCGACGCTCCCCATCCAACCTGACAGAGATTGAGAGGATCTGCAGAGAAGAATGGGAGAAACTCCCCAAATACAGGTGTGCCAAGCTTGTAGCGTCATACCCAAGAAGACTGTGCTAGTCTCTGCCAAAGGCGCTTCAACAAAGTACTGAGTAAAAGGTCTGAATTTTAGAATAAGGCTGTAACGTAACAAAATGGGGAAAAAGTCAAGGGGTCTAAATCCTTTCCGAATGCACTGTATGTGCTGTGTGGGTGAATACAAAGCCAGTACCTCAGCCTTCTTTCCACTTTGTGAGAACAACCATAACTTAGAATGTAACCACCAGAGGTTTATAATAATATGCATATGATCAGAGTTGCAGTTACAGTGACGTTATATTGCATTTTCACAATTACTGCGTCCAAAAATGAGTCACTTTGTAAGTGCAGTATCTTGTCTACTGTGCAGTAATATAACTGTATATAGTATATAACTGTGGTTATATATAACTGTGGTTATATAGCAGTTATACTACAATAACTGCATCCAAAATAACAGTTAATGCACAACAACTGCAAAACATGTTTGTAGGTCTGATGACTGCATCAAAATTGAACTGAACTAAAAGTCTGCCTCTGATGAAATGTCTGGGTTCCTGCTTCGGTTGTTCCTACTGTACATCAGTGCCCTTTGTCAGGTTCTTAATTGGATGTGAGTTCCTGTGATGAATTGTAGGTGAAGTGTGGTGCAATCTCATTAACATAGGGATGTTACCAAACAGGAGTCAGGCATAATCTGTATAGCAGTTCCTAAACAACCAGAGATTGGAGAACATGGTTTCTATTGAGGTGGTCAGGCCAGGTGATTTTGAAAACACTCTCCTGAACTTCTAAGAATTTTCCAGAAGTACGATATTGGGAAATAATAATATCGTCAGTTAAAAAAATGAAGTGTACAATTTATATAATCTAATGTTCAGCATGAAACTTTTAACAGCTTATTTTAATTTACATTATATTTTGTTAATTTCCAGATCAATAAATTAGCAAAAATGTAACCAATGTCTTTATTGCAATTTTTCAGTGTTGCACCCAACCTCTTAAGAATTTATATTTTTTTCAAATGGACATCATAAAAAATAAACAACAGACTTAATTATTTCCGGGTTTAAATATAAAATAGTTCTGTTTTCGCTGGTATCAATAAAGATAGACCAATGGATACGAATGATTTATGATTTTAAAACTGCTTAAGAGTAGTTGTCACTTAACTATCCACTACCATGACATAATAATAACTGGATTTTTACATTTCTAGACAATGATCCTGTCCAAATCACATTGATGGTGTGATCCTGGCAACACATTCCTAAGCAAATTAGTTGTGCTTACTTCATTATTTCACAGTTATGAAAGGTCCTGCAAAAGAAAACATGGGACCAAATATTCTCAAGTTGTGTAAAAGCCTTTGTGTTTTGTTAAGGCTGCATTTTATATCTTGTGTGGGCAGGTGCACAAGAGAAAGATAAATAAGTTGCCTATGGTCACAGTCAGTCGAAGAGACAGCAGAAACTGTTCAATCAGTTTCAAATAATGTCAAATGGTTGAGGGAGTGAGGCTCAGTAAAACACGTTATATGAAATAATCTGTTGAATATCGTCTTCCTCAAAGAGTCCAGTTTGTCTATGTCGACTTTTCATCAGAAATATAGTCAAGGGACTGGCCCTCCTCTTCCAGCTCTATTTAGAAATATAGTCAAGGGACTGGCCCTCCTCTTCCAGCTCTATTTAGAAATATAGTCAAGGGACTGGCCCTCCTCTTCCAGCTCTATTTAGAAATATAGTCAAGGGACTGGCCCTCCTCTTCCAGCTCTATATAGAAATATAGTCAAGGGACTGGCCCTCCTCTTCCAGCTCTATATAGAAATATAGTCAAGGGACTGGCCCTCCTCTTCCAGCTCTATTTAGAAATATAGTCAAGGGACTGGCCCTCCTCTTCCAGCTCTATTTAGAAATATAGTCAAGGGACTGGCCCTCCTCTTCCAGCTCTATTTAGAAATATAGTCAAGGGACTGGCCCTCCTCTTCCAGCTCTATTTAGAAATATAGTCAAGGGACTGGCCCTCCTCTTCCAGCTCTATTTAGAAATATAGTCAAGGGACTGGCCCTCCTCTTCCAGCTCTATTTAGAAATATAGTCAAGGGACTGGCCCTCCTCTTCCAGCTCTATTTAGAAATATAGTCAAGGGACTGGCCCTCCTCTTCCAGCTCTATATAGAAATATAGTCAAGGGACTGGCCCTCCTCTTCCAGCTCTATATAGAAATATAGTCAAGGGACTGGCCCTCCTCTTCCAGCTCTATTTAGAAATATAGTCAAGGGACTGGCCCTCCTCTTCCAGCTCTATTTAGAAATATAGTCAAGGGACTGGCCCTCCTCTTCCAGCTCTATTTAGAAATATAGTCAAGGGACTGGCCCTCGTCTTCCAGGTCTATTTAGAAATATAGTCAAGGGACTGGCCCTCCTCTTCCAGCTCTATTTAGAAATATAGTCAAGGGACTGGCCCTCCTCTTCCAGCTCTATTTGGAAATATAGTCAAGGGACTGGCCCTCCTCTTCCAGCTCTATTTAGAAATATAGTCAAGGGACTGGCCCTCCTCTTCCAGCTCTATATAGAAATATAGTCAAGGGACTGGCCCTCGTCTTCCAGCTCTATTTAGAAATATAGTCAAGGGACTGGCCCTCCTCTTCCAGATCTATTTAGAAATATAGTCAAGGGACTGGCCCTCCTCTTCCAGCTCTATTTAGAAATATAGTCAAGGGACTGGCCCTCCTCTTCCAGCTCTATATAGAAATATAGTCAAGGGACTGGCCCTCGTCTTCCAGCTCTATTTAGAAATATAGTCAAGGGACTGGCCCTCCTCTTCCAGCTCTATTTAGAAATATAGTCAAGGGACTGGCCCTCCTCTTCCAGCTCTATTTAGAAATATAGTCAAGGGACTGGCCCTCCTCTTCCAGCTCTATTTAGAAATATAGTCAAGGGACTGGCCCTCCTCTTCCAGCTCTATATAGAAATATAGTCAAGGGACTGGCCCTCCTCTTCCAGCTCTATTTAGAAATATAGTCAAGGGACTGGCCCTCCTCTTCCAGCTCTATATAGAAATATAGTCAAGGGACTGGCCCTCCTCTTCCAGCTCTATATAGAAATATAGTCAAGGGACTGGCCCTCCTCTTCCAGCTCTATTTGAACCCTCCGTCCTACAGTTCTATATCCCTTGCGTATATTCTACAGTAACCCATAAAACAAAACAGTTACACACAGGAGATTGAGTAGAAGAAACTGTACAAAGTATTTACATTTTTAATTAACCTTTATTTAAATAGGCAACTCAGTTAAGAACAAATTCTTATTCACAATGACGGCCTACACCGGCCTCCCTTAACCCGGACGACGCTGGGCTAATTGTGCGCCGCCCTATGGGACTCCCGATCACGGCCGGTTGTGAAACAGCCCGGGATCGAAGCAGGGTCTGTAGTGACTCCTCTAGCACTGAGATGCAGTGCCTTAGACCACTGCGCCACTCGGGAGCCCTAGAAGGCAATTCAAGTTTGCTGTTTCCATTTCCTTTTTTAAAATGTTGTTAAACAGTTTATGTCCATCACTTTCTTGCACAGGTTGGTGGAACCTTAATAAGGAGGACAGCTCATAATAATGGCTGGAGTGGAATTGGTGGAATGGTATCAAATACATCAAACACATGGTTCCATGTGTTTGATGTATTTCCATTTGCTCCTTTCCAGCCATTATTATGAGCTGTCCTCCCGTCAGCAGCCTCCACTGCTTTCTTGGCATAATCGTTGCCCATAACATATGTCTCATTATGACATCAGCTTTCACTCAGCCTGTACCATGTCCCTTATGTCTACGGGGTTGAAGTACTGGGTTGTACACTGGTTTGACCCCATTCACTTTGTCCCGCTCCCCTTCAGTTCAATGACGTAAGCATGGCACAACGACAAAGTTGCAGCCAGTTCATGTTCTTAAACTGTCATCTCTTTTTTTAATCAGTTTCAGATTATGCAGGTTGTTGCAGCATCAGAGCACGCTGTCACGGATCCTCCCGATACTAATGCTCATTTCCCGTGCACCAGTTCCAGAGGTCTACGTCACCGGCCTCTAGGAGTGATTGAACTGCCTCATTACGCACACCTGGTTCCCATTCCTCCCTGATTAGGAATGTTATATACTTGATGTGCCCGAAGTTACCCATTGTCCTGGTCGATTATTGTTCCAATGTCCGTTGGTCGTGTGAGTACCTGTGCTTTGTTGTTTTGGTTTTCGTGCCGCTTGTATTGTGCATGAATGATTACGGGTCTCGTCCCGCGTTGTGTCATTGTGCACTTGTGTTTTCGGGTCTCGTCCCGTGTATTTATTACGGGTCTCGCCCCGTCTATATATATTTATTTGAGGTACTCCTCACTCTTTTCTTTGTGGTTTAATTTGGTTAGAGAGAAAAAAAAACAACCCTATTACGCATTCCTGCGCTTGTCTCCTCACCATTATACCAATGTGACACACGCTCCGTATAGGCTGTCCTTGATCCTGTTTGTGTGTCTTTGCGGTGCCCTTCCGCACTCGTTCTCACCTTTCACCCCTCAGTTCACAGCTGTCGCACGTTTAATCTGGAGACAGATCTGCCGTCCAAAAGGCTTATACCTAGTGACAATGGGACTTTATGCCAATTTGCGTGCCTCAGCCCTGGCCCAGGGACGCTGCGCTATCCTATCTAGCCACAGGGATCTGGCAAGTGGGCACCTCTTGCTGAGCGGTGCTGGGCACATCGATGTTAGGATCATCGTCCGCCTGGTAGCACTTGCCTAGGTTCTTGATGATTTTGAAGTTAGATCGGGCCGTCTGGGCAATGCTGTTCTCCAGGAGCCAGCCGTCAGACTCGAGGTCGGGGTCACCCTGCCGTAGAAGGTTCTCCATAGCTGTCTGAAGATACCTCACGCCCGTCAGAACCCATAGCTGTTGAGAGAGAAAATGTCACTTCAACTTGTTACTACCTATTAGCTCTCAAGTCTAATCAAATGTTATTTCTCACATGCGCTGAATACAGGTGTAGACCTTACAGTGAAATGCTTACTTACAAGCCCTTAACCAACAAAAGAGTTTGAAGAAAAATAAAAATAAAAATAATAATACCGGGGTACCGGTACAGAAACAATGTGAGGAGGCTATATACAAGGGTACCAGTACAGAGTCAATGTGCGGGGGCTATATACAGGGGTACTGGTACAGAGTCAATGTGAGGAGGCTATATACAGGGGTAGGTACCAGTACAGAGTCAATGTGAGGAGGTTATATACAGGGGTACCAGTACAGAGTCAATGTGAGGAGGTTATATACAGGGGTACCAGTACAGAGTCAATGTGAGGAGGTTATATACAGGGGTACCAGTACAGAGTCAATGTGAGGAGGTTATATACAGGGGTACCAGTACAGAGTCAATGTGAGGAGGTTATATACAGGAGTACTGGTACAGAGTCAATGTGAGGAGGTTATATACAGGGGTACCGGTACAGAGTCAATGTGAGGAGGTTATATACAGGAGTACTGGTACAGAGTCAATGTGAGGAGGTTATATACAGGGGTACCGGTACAGAGTCAATGTGAGGAGGTTATATACAGGAGTACTGGTACAGAGTCAATGTGAGGAGGTTATATACAGGGGTACTGGTACAGAGTCAATGTGAGGAGGTTATATACAGGGGTACCGGTACAGAGTCAATGTGAGGAGGTTATATACAGGGGTACCAGTACAGAGTCAATGTGAGGAGGTTATATACAGGAGTACTGGTACAGAGTCAATGTGAGGAGGTTATATACAGGGGTACCGGTACAGAGTCAATGTGAGGAGGTTATATACAGGGGTACCAGTACAGAGTCAATGTGAGGAGGCTATATACAGGAGTACTGGTTAGTCCAGGTAATTGAGGTAATATGTACATGAGTTGAATCCCATTTTACAATGTGCTCCATAGCAGTTTGTTTGCTGACAGTTGATTTTAGTTCTCTCTTTTAGACTCTCTTTAGTCTCAGTAAGGGGGAGTTAGGTTCTGTTTATAGCTAGTTATACTGTTTAACATTTAGGTCCAACCCTATTGTCTTAGCTACTGTAGGAACCCTGTTGTCTTAGCTGCACTAGGATCCCTATTGTCTTAGCTGCACTAGGATCCCTATTGTCTTAGCTGCACTAGGATCCCTATTGTCTTAGCTGCACTAGGAACCCTATTGTCTTAGCTGCACTAGGATCCCTATTGTCTTAGCTGCACTAGGATCCCTATTGTCTTAGCTGCACTAGGAACCCTATTGTCTTAGCTGCACTAGGAACCCTATTGTCTTAGCTGCACTAGGAACCCTATTGTCTTAGCTGCACTAGGAACCCTATTGTCTTAGCTACTGTAGGAACCCTGTTGTCTTAGCTACTGTAGGAACAACCATGGGTCCTCATTCCCACCAATCACCTCAATTGGCTACTCTAGGTTCGCATTTCTACACTACCCCATTATCAATATTATCACCATCATGTACCATGTCATGTCAAAGTTAAAAGTGACAGTCAAATAAAGGCTATGTCAACCCATAATGACTCATTCAAAGTAAAGGATAAGAATGGAGTGTTGGATATGTAAAGCCAACCTCAAACAACCAGATGACGAGCACGGTACAGCCAATGGACTGCATGATGTTGGTGTAATGATCCAGCAGGACCTGGCGGCAGCCCCTCGTCCACAGGTTGCGATCCTCCGTCTTCCAGTCATAGTTGTAGTGAGCCGAGTTGTTGGTGACCTGTGTCTGGATGCAGGGTCGTGGAGAGAAGGTGTTACAGCAGCTAAAAGGCACCCCATCCATCAGGTACTTGCCCTCCACGTTACTCCTCAAACGACTGCAGGAGAGAGAGAGAGATCTTTTAAGGCATCGTGTTGAGTTGTATTTGGCATAAATATGTCTTGCTACAGAATCTAAGCACAAACATAGACCTATGACTTTACTGATGACAAACGTTTGACTTTTTCCTCATCCATTTAACCCCAACTTCTGCATTATCTTGGCATCCTCAATTACCAGACAGGTAATGCATGCTAGCTGTTCCCATAGACTTCCAGTCATTGTGCTATTGCTAGTTAGCAAGGGCTCCAGAATCGACCTTCAGCTTCTTTCAAACTGCACACAGAGACATACAAATGGTATCCATGAGTTCATCTGACTGTGGGGAAGTAGAAACAAGAGCTTCATTGCCAAAATGACAATTATCCCTTTAAGGTTAGGAGGTTAGGTTCCCGGGTGGCCCAGTGGTCTAAGGCACTGCATCTCAGTGATGGAGGCGCCCTGGTTAGATTCCAGTCTGTATCACAATAAGGACTGTTTAGGAATCCCATAGGGC
Organism: Thymallus thymallus; assembly: GCA_023634145.1. Taxonomy (NCBI): domain Eukaryota; kingdom Metazoa; phylum Chordata; class Actinopteri; order Salmoniformes; family Salmonidae; genus Thymallus; species Thymallus thymallus. The sequence goes on along the minus strand of CM042411.1, from coordinate 26,884,350 downwards.
GGCGCACAATTTTCCCAGTGTCATCCGGGGTAGGCCGTCATTAGAATTTGTTCTTAACTGACATGCCTGGTTAAATAAATAAATAAAAACATTTACTCAGAAGGTAAACATTACGTAGATTGGCCATATGGAAAAGGTAGATCAATTTAATACTGGACATCCATCAATATTTGCATTTTTTACCTGGGCTTCTGTTTGATCTGTCACTTTGATACAGTAAAATGAAAACACAAAAAAACAAGACAAAATATTTAAAAATACATTATTTATACCTGCCAGGTATGGTCATTTTCTGTCAGAGTGATCTCCTGACCCTACTGGATAAGCCTCTCTCGTAACCTTTGACCTCACCTTTTTCAGTCGATATAGTGTTGATGCTTAACGGTTTGACTGGGCATCTTAATGAGGAGGACTGGTGTACTGGTGTTCGCAGCAGGTAGCATCTGCTTCCAGTATTGTTCACTATAAATGTGTTAGTATGTATTTTGTCACAGTCTTGCAAGGCACGAAGATGGCACTTTTGTTGGGGTTATTCACAGGTTCCATCTGATTAATCAAGTACCTTCAACTCTGGCCCTGTCAGCTGGGTAAACTATGTCCCTGTCAACTGACTAGAGGGGTCAGACAGGACCAGAGCTGGGTAGAGGGGCCAGACAGGACCAGAGCTGGGTAGAGGGGCCAGACTGGACCCGTGCTGGGTAGAGGGGCCAGACTGGACCCGAGCTGGGTAGAGGGGCCAGACTGGACCCGTGCTGGGTAGAGGGGCCAGACTGGACCCGAGCTGGGTAGAGGGGCCAGACTGGACCCGAGCTGGGTAGAGGGGCCAGACAGGACCAAAGATGTACTGTACTCCTTTGTACTTACTCTTTTACTTCACTGTGGGTCATGTCCAACCAGCGGTTGTTGATCCATTGGACATGGAACCAATCGCGGAAGCCGGCGTTTCCGCAACACTGGAATTGGATTTGCAGCAAATCCACTGTGCGCTTGAGATAACATCGTCCCGGCGTGCCTGTGTCCTTGTAGTAGAGCATGGCTTTACGCAATCCCAGAAACAGTGACTCCTCCAGTTCGTTACGCATGCTGTAGCACATTAGAGCGCCCACCAGGATGCAGAAGGTAAAGAAGAAGGTACACACGATGTACGGTAGCATCAGCAGCTTCCAGCGCAGGAACTTGGTGGTGTCAACGCAATCGTAGCAGATCTTGCCGCCTAGGAAGTTGATGGCGCAGGCAACCAGACCCGTGGCAATGAGCATGTCAGGCACTGAGTGGACATCAGCGGACATCAGCTCCTTCCGTTTCTGGATCTCCACCTTCAGAAAGAGGCCCAGGCTGAAGAGGGTGATGCCTGTTACCACAGAGATCCAGTTGAGGACCCACAACACCTGGGCTAGCTTGCCCCGAGTGGTCTTGGTGAACGTTACCTTTAAGACGGCCATTTTGTCTTCTGCGTCTACGTGTCCTGTCAAAGTCTGCCCTTCTCATCCAGAAGAGACGGACAGGTCCAGTGGTACGGAGGTTGGGAGGGCAGAAGGGAGAGGTGAATTCTGGAAAGGGTAAGGGCTTTGGACCAATGGGGAAGAGGGATGGATGGATGGATGGATGAAGTAGAAAGGTGGCAAACTATTTTCTGGAGGACCTCATAAGCAGCTTAGCGGAGGTATTTCTGTACTTTTGGCCCGTGGCCTTAGCCACGAAAGACAGAAGGTTCTGAGAGGAACAAAAAGAAAAAAGAACAACAGCAATTACGTTTCACATTACCATCGTATCACTAACAGACTTAATAACATTCATTTGGAATCCAATACAACACTCAATATGCTTAAAAGGAACACTTCTGTTCAAGTTTGGCAGTAATATTTCACCTTTTGACCCCATACTACTTTGACCCCATTGTTATTGGAAAAGCAAGAACCTATATTTGAATACTTTGGAAATGTAGTAGAACTAAACATAGGGATGGCGAGTGATGATTATGCATTAGAACCATTGTAGGCTTGTAGAGGCTGAAACATGTGCTGTTGTGGTAACTAGTGCTACTGCTGTAGTAGGCTGTAGTTTTACTTATTCAATAAGACAAATGACAAATAGAAGCAGGCTATAACAACTTCATTACCCATATAACCCCAGTCACAATATCTACGCCCAAAATCTACCAAGTCAACAAACACGTTTACTTTTACCTTCTACTTCTGTAGCATTCACAGTGTCAACCGAAAGCTTTGGGGCCGTCTTACTGTATTTCGGTGCCTTCGATATTCCCTTTTGCCAAATGTCATCCTCAGGGAAGGTAAGGATGTCTATCTCGACATGGAGGAGTAAGATGGAGCCTGAGGCTGAAGAGAAGAAGACTGACACCAGTTTCCCTTCCCTGACCCCCTCCTACACACAACCGTTAATCCCCTTAGCATTCGTAAACCCCGTAATCTTAAAACTCCCCGCTTCCAACCACCTGGGCCAATCAGCATGCGTACAGCACTTGTTGGCATTTTTCTTCTCCTGTTCCTGCCCTGTTAAGAGTTTGTGTTTATGGGGGATACTTCTCCCATGCAAAGCAAAAACACTCCATACTAATCCACCATTGACCATGGTCAAACCTTTTCGCTGACTCACCCCTAATCATTTTAGCCAGTGGAGCATTATGGAAGCTGAAATGGCTTTTTGATGTCCCACCAATGTCTTATATTTTTAACAGTGGACTTTAGGTATGTGGGGTTTAACTGTTTGACTTCTGGTATCTGCCACGTCGAGCTTAAATGATGTTGTGTACAAACAGGGGTGGCATATTTGCCCTGGTACATAATCCTCTCCATGTCCGACCATTAATCTTTGGATACAATAACAACATCCCTAAATCATGCCAATTACCTTCCCTGGGATCACATCCTTAATCTTTACAAGATAAACAATGTGGTAGTATACACAAGACTGTTTACCCATCCAACAATGAGAGACTAACTTTGAGTACAGTTTGTGTCATGTAGATTTCAATGGATAGGAACAGAGAGCTACTAAAAGCTTACATCCTCCCTGTACACTGATTAACTGTCTAACCATTAGTACGGTTATAAATTGATGCTTGACTGAGGTCATGACTTCTTGAACTGGCATCATGATTAGATTTAAGTACATGTGTCTGCCCTTACAGACTGTTGCTCTTGGAAACCTCAGAGAGATTCCCTGAATGCAGTGATGAAATCACTTCTGATTAATTGGCTCAACCTAGTTGTAGATGAACTACAAATTAATTGGTTCAACCTAGCTAGTTGTAGATGAACTACAAATTAGGTTGGCTACTACAATGTTTACCTTGCCCTTGACTATAATAAAATGTTACTACAGGTAGCTATTTTGAAGTGCTTTCTGTATTTAAATATATGTAAGTATTTTCACCATAGTAAGCAACATTTTTCTCTGCTTTCCTGAACCTGCTGATGGTGTTTTTTTGTTGAGGCTTCACCTCCAGATGTGAAGCCGTCTCAGAGAATGGGGCATGTCCAGCAGGTGAACAAGCATCTCTGAAGTGTTTGGTAACACTTAATGTGAAAGGTACCTGTTGGCATAAGCATAACTGAAACGCTCTGCTTATGAATGTGTTATGAAATCCTTATTTAGTCACCCTTCAAACTGAATGTAGATTACAACTTGATCACGCTGATGTGTTTCGACACTCCCTGGCACGACCTTGCTCTCTGATAGGCTTGGTAAATTCTTCTTCTGTTTTTTTTTATCCTTTCAGATCTGCTGAAAGGATGTCATAATGTCCGTAGGAGCAGGGGCTTATTTGGAATTCCTAACAACCCTGCAGAATCACTACATTCCAGGTTTATGTGTGGACCATTTCTATCCCCATTTATACACCCAAACGTACAGATTATCAAGCATACATGTTGATATTGTAACCGATTCAAGGCTTTGCCCCGATCGGAACTCAAACCCGGGTCCAGCAACTGTCAAGCCAACATCTTTACCGTTACACCAAGAGGTCCGAACCCCTTGACGAGGTTGCCAAGTGTTGTGTTAAGGTCGCTACAATAAGGATTGCCTAGTGCATAGAACAGTCATTAGTCAATAGTGCTGGGCGATTAGTGCTTTTTTAGGTCTGTTTGGTTTCTTTTTTACATTAAATACACTATGCGTTATGTGGGTTGAATGCTGTAACACGGAATAAACCAATGAATAAAAGTCCCATGATGGTAGTGACTGACCAAGACTACTTATCACTTGTTAACCATCAGTTATTCACATTACTTTAAGTGTGTATATTACATTTGTTTTATTTATAACACATCTCAAACTCTATAAATGTACATTTTAACATTTAACTGTTCAACCCCATATGGCTGCTCAAGTTAATATAATATTTACCCGGTGCCCACAGCCCAGCATTCTCTGTGTGCCAGTGATGACAAAAAAAAAGTCCTGCTACAGCCTTCTTCTGGCTATTCACAGTCATCGCAATACAGTCATTGGCTATTCACAGTCATCGCAATACAGTCATTGGCTGTTCACAGTCATCGCAATACAGCCATTGGCTGTTCACAGTGATTGCTTGGAGATACACACCAAAGAGGACATACAGTATACACTGATTATACAAAACATTAACAACCCCTTCCTAATATTGAGTTGCACCCCCCTTTCCCCTCAGAACAGCCTTAATTCGTCGGGCCATGGACTCTACAAGGTGTCGAAAGCATTTCACAGGGATGCTGGCCCATGTTGACTCCAATGCTTCCCACAGTTGAGTTGTCTGGATGTCCTTTGGGTGGTGGACCATTCTTGTTACACACGGGAAGCTGTTGAGCGTGAAAAACCCAGCAGTTGCAGTTCTTGTCACAAACTGGTGTGCCTGGCACCTACTACCATACCCCGTTCAGGCACTGAAATATTTTGTCTTGCCCATTCACCCTCTGAATGGCACACATCCACAATACATGTCTCAAATATCTCAAAGCTTAAAAATAATTCTTTAACTTGTCTCCTCCCCTTCTTCTACACTGATTTAAAGGGGATTTAACAAGTGACATCAATAAAGGGATTATAGGGCTCTGTCTGGGCCACTCAAGGACATTCAGAGACTTGTCCCGAAGCCACTCCTGCGTTGTCTTGGCTGTGTGCTTAGGATCGTTGTCCTGTTGGAAGGTGAACTGTTGCCCCAGTCTGAGGTCCTGCTCTGGAGCAGGTTTTCATCAAGGATCTCTCTGTATTTTACTCCGTTCATCTTTCCCTCAATCCTGACTAGTCTCCCAGTCCCCACAGTATGATGCTACCACTACCATGCTTCACCATATTTTTTATATTTTATTTATTTCACCTTTATTTAACCAGGTTAAAGCCAGTTGAGAACTAGTTCTCATTTACACCTTTATTTAACCAGGTTAAAGCCAGTTGAGAACTAGTTCTCATTTACACCTTTATTTAACCAGGTTAAAGCCAGTTGAGAACTAGTTCTCATTTACACCTTTATTTAACCAGGTTAAAGCCAGTTGAGAACTAGTTCTCATTTACACCTTTATTTAACCAGGTTAAAGCCAGTTGAGAACTAGTTCTCATTTACACCTTTATTTAACCAGGTTAAAGCCAGTTGAGAACTAGTTCTCATTTACAACTGTGACCTGGACAAGACAAAGCAAAGCAGTGCGACAACAAGATAACAACACAGAGTTACACATGGGATAAACAAACATACAGTCAATAACACAATAGAAAATCTATATACAATGTGTGCAACTGTAGTTAGATTAGGAAGGTAGGGCAATAGTGGCAAAATAGTTACAATTTAGCATTAACACTGGAGTGATAAATGTGCAGATGACGATGTGCAAATATGCCTTTGATGCGGGCAGAGATACTGGGGTGCAAATGAGCAAAAATAACAGTATGGGGATGAGGTAGTAGGGTAGGCTATTTACAGATGGGCTGTGTACAGGTGCAGTGATCGGTAAGCTGCTCTGACAGCTGATGCTTAAAGTTAGTGAGGGAGATGGTAGTCTCCAGCTTCAAGGATTTTTGCAATTCGTTCCAATCATTGGCAGCAGAGAACTGGAAGGAATGGCGGCCAAAGGAGGTGTTGGATTTGGGGGTTGCTATGGTGACCAGTGAGTTAAGATAAGGCAGGGATTTAGCTAGCAAAGACTTATAGATGACCTGGAACCAGTGGGTTTGGCGACGAATATGTAGTGAAGGCCAGCCAACAAGAGCATACAGATCGCAGTGGTGGGTAGTATCTGGGGCTTTGGTGACAAAACGGATGGCACTGTGATAGACTACATCCAATTTGCTGAGGAGTGTTAGAGGCTATTTTGTAATAGCCTCGAACTATAGGGATGGTGCCAGGTTTCCTCCAGATGTAACGCTTGACAATCAGGCCAAAGAGTTCAATCTTGGTTTCATCAGACCAGAGAATATTGTTTCTCATGGTCTGAGAGTCCATTAGGTGCCTTTTGGCAAACTCCAAGCGAGGAGTGGCTTCCGTCTGGCCACTCTTCCATAAATGCCTGATTGGTGGAATGCTGCAGAGATGGTTGTTTTTCTGGAAGGTTCTCCCATCTCCACCGAGGAACTCTGGAGCTCTGTCAGAGTGACCATCGGGTTCTTGGTCACCTCCCTGACCAAGGCCCTTCTCCCCCAATTGCTCAGTCAGGCCAGGCAGCCAGCTCTAGGAAGAGTCTTGGTGGTTCCAAACTTCTTCCATTTAAGAATGATGGAGGTCACTGTGTTCTTGTGGCCCTTCAATGGTGCAGAGTTTTTGTTGGTACCCTACCCAGATCTGTGCCTCGACAAAATCCTGTCTCGGAGCTCTACAGACAATTTGTCTGGCTTGACAAAGGTTTTCTAAGGACGTCTATGGAGGTTTTGTGTTGGTTCCCAATTAGAAGCAGCTGTAGTGAGTTACCTCTAATTGGGACCATATTTAGGGGGTTTCTTTTCCCACGATGTTGGTAATTGTGTTTGGTTTAGTGCTGTTAAGCCAACCGTGTGTTACGTTCATGTTTTTCTCGTTTGATATTTTGTGCCTTTGATTTAAATAAATAATCATGTCGCACTACTTTAGTGCTGCATCTTGGACTGACAATCACCACGTTTGTGACAGAATGACCCACCACACCAGGACCAAGCAGCGTGGGATGGAAGAAGAGGAGCCTCAGCAGGAGAGAGGAGGACAGCGACATCGTCGGGGTCCGAGACGACGAACGGCCCAGAGGCAACCCCAAGTAAATGTTGTTTTTCAGAACAAAGTTAATTACAAATAGCCTACAAAGTTGCCTATGTCTTTGCAACTGTTACAAACAAGAAAAGGATGAAAACATGCTTCAAATGAAAACTGAGATGACGTCATTAAGAAGTTTATAAATTACATTAATGGCCACATAGGCCTATTGATCAGTTTCATGTTTATTCAATTGAGTTCTATTTTTCTAATTGTAGGCTAGGCCTACTGTCTAATTTGTCTCAATATATTTCCAGTGGTGTAAAGTACTTAAGTAAAAATACTTGAAAGTACTACTTAAGTAGTTTTTTGGTATCTGTACTTTACTTTACAATTGATATTTTTGGCTACTTTTACTTCACTACATGCCTAAAGAAAATAATGTACTTTTTACTCCATACATTTTCCCTGACACCCAAAACTTCCTATAACATTTTGACAGGAAAATGGTCCAATTCACACACTTATCAAGAGAACATGCCTCTGATCTGGCGGACTCAAATGCTTTGTTTGTAAATTAGTGTTGGAGTGTGTCCCTGGCTATCCGTCAATAAAAGAAAAACAAGAAAATGGTGCCGTCTGGTTTGCTTAATTATCATAGAGTACGCTAGGCACAAGAATAAGCCGTCTCAATATTCACAGCCATAGAGGAGATATCTTTCTAGGACACAGGTGTCAAACTCATTCCGTGGAGGGCCAAGTATCTGCGGGTTCTCGCTCCTACCTTATCTCTTGATTAGTAAGGAACCTGGTTGTCTAGATCTTCATTGAAAAGAAAGAAACTAAACCCAGCAGACACTAGGCCCTCCATGGAATGATCTTGACCCCTCAACTCTAGTAGCTTATGTGTGAAATAATTAAAATGTTAAGGTAAGACTTGAACGGAGAAAGCTGATCTGAGAGCAGCACTGCCTTTCTTTCAATCCTATCAGTATCGACACGGGCCTCCACGACGCAGTCAGCAAATGTTCTCTTTGCGTGGTGTTTTGAGAAACAGATGTTACATCTTTTGCCGTTGTAGGAAAGATGCATGTTAAAACACTCGTAAGCCTAAATTCCATCACTAACGGGAAACCGGGCCCAGAGAAGCCTGGTTGTGTTTTATACCTTTTTTGGGCTAAGATATTCTAAACTGGACCAGGGATAGGTAGCTCCAGTCCCCGGGGGGCCTGATTGGTGACAACCTTTGCCCCAGCCCCTGCTAACTCTAATAATCAACGAATCATGGCCTTCAGTTTAGAATGCCGTTAGTTTAATCAGGTGTGTTAGATGTAGGGGTAAAAGTGTGACACCAATCCTTCAACGAATAGTCCTCTCACCAACTCAAAACGACCTTGCTATGTCCACAGCAGTTAAACCTGATAATAAGTAAGCCTCATCGCACTGGGAACTGGATGTGAGGGACATCCAGCCACTGCTCCATCTCTGTTATCACCTGAACTCTGGTGAAGCCGTCAGGCAGCCTCCTCCAAATTGTTAAGAACTAACGGGTCCACCTATGTGTCCGTCGTAGCAGCTAGCTGACCCAAGTTTTCGATGCATGCCTCCACACAGAAAAGCAGGTGATCTGGAGAGGCATCGTTTTCAGCAGCGTTAGCCAGCACTGCCAAGTTTCTGGCTACTGCTCACCTGATTGCAGCCATACTAACTACTTGCCAGAAGAACTGGGCTACTGTAGCTACTGTATCTACCGGTTGTAAATCTCTCAAGTGTGTGTAGCTAGCTAGCTAGTTTGATTGTTTACTTTTAGGACAATCAGAGCCGGGCAAATGCTATCGAGCAACGCAAACTGACATTGATCAACCAATTGATCAACCAATGATTGACACCCCCTCATTACCTTATTGGAGGAAGAAATAAAGGAAGAAATTAATGAATAAATATATAAATTAATGAAAGTGTGATTATTAGATATAGATAGATAATTGAAACGGTTTTATATGAATTTGTCAGCATTTTTGTATTTCTTTGCTCATTTATTTATATGTGAATATATTTATTTTTATATTTGTGTGCATTTATTTAATTCTAATAATGGCAGATTTGTTCCTCCATAATCCAGAACAAAATCACGCAGCTGACCAAACAACGCAATATTTTAGTTCTTAACCTAAATTAATTGTGCCACAGTACTGACATGCTAAGCTAGTGTGATCAGGTGTTTCTACTGGAACCGCCTTGATGTGTCTCTTCTTATATGAAATCTCTTTGGGTGAATTACCACCCATATTGCTAGCACTATTAACCACAACAAATGGCCTCCATTGCTTTAGCTATGAGGGGAATTGAGGTCAGCCCCCCGGCATCACCAGTCTGTGGCCCCATTTACCTTCAAGCCCTTTTAATTGAATCTCTTTGGACAGTTATTACTTCACATCAGTGACAGTGTGTGGCTAGAGCACATCCTGGGTCTGTGCTGGAAGATAATAGCCTTTGCTTGAACCGCTAAATGTGCTCAAATGCCCTTTCTCCTCCACCAGAATGTCCCTTGAATGGATGTGTGATGGAAATGGGACAGAGGTTCCCTGTGTGTTCCTGTCTATGTTCCTGTCTATGTTCCTGTCTATGTTCCTGTTTATGTTCCTGTTTATGTTCCTGTCTGTGTTCCTGTCTATGTTCCTGTCTATGCTGTGAGAGAAACAGAAGAACAATAAAGGGGAGAAAGAAGGAGAGTTTATGGTGTTGTCAGGGCGATGAACCCTGTTGGCCCGCCATCTCCTCTCAATCTTTTAGAAAGCTGAGGCTGCGATCACACCAAGGCTTTTTTCATTGGAGAGCACCCAGAGAAGTAGGGCACCAGGTAGAGCCCCCACGTTGATCAACCAGAATCTGTAATTGGTGTCCACCATGGCCAGTAGTGATGGATGAAAAAAAATAGATAGTTACACATCGGGATATTATTTTAGATGATAGATAGTATCGTATAGTTTTTAACAATGTCACACTATTATTTTTGCACTAGTTGGCTGTACCTGCACCAAAACTCCAGTAAATTTATATATTTTTAAATAAATATTTTCATCACTTATTTCCATGACTGATCAAAACTTCCTCTTGTCCCTCTGGTGAGCAATATGTTTGGAACGTTGGAATTGATATTAAATCACAGTATTGAATCGGAATGCGTATAGAATCGTTATAATCGCAATACAGATCGTATTGGCACCAAAGTATCGTGAAAATATTGAATAGTCAAAAGTTTGGACACACCTACTAATTCTAGGCTTTTTATTTTAAACATTGTAGAATAATAGTGAAGACATCAAAACTATGAAATAACACATATGGAATCATGTAGTAACCAAAAAAGTATTTTAGATTATTCAAAGTAGCCACCCTTTGCCTTGATGACTGCTTTGCACACTCTTGGCATTCTCTCAACCAGCTTCACCTGGAATGCTTTTCCAACTCTTGAAGTAGTTCCTACATATGCTGAGCACTTGTTGGCTGCTTTTCCTTCACTCTGTGGTCCAACTCATCCCAAACCATCTCAATTGGGTTGAGGTTGGGGGATTGTGGAGGCCAGGTCATCTGATGCAGCACTCCATCACTCTCCTTATTATTCAAATAGACCTTACACAGCCTGGAGGTGTGTTGGGTCATTGTCCTGTTGAAAAACAAATGATAGTCCACCTAAGCACAAACCAGATGGAACCAGCGTATCGCTGCAGAATGCTGTGGTAGCCATGCTGATTAAGTGTGCCTTCTAAATAAATCACCGACATTGTCACCAGCAAAGCACCCCGACACCATCACACCTCCTCCTCCAGTCTTCATGGTGGGAACCACACATGCGGAGATCATCTGTTCACCTATTCTGGGTCTCACAAAGACACAGCGTTTGGAACCATAAATCTCATCAAACCAGACAGATTTCCACCGGTCTAATGTCCATTGCTCGTGTTTCTCGGCCCAAGCAAGTCTCTTGCTCTCAATAAGTCTCTCAATAAGAAGTTATTGGTGTCCTTTAGTAGAGGTTTCTTTGCAGCAAATCGACCATGAAGGCCTGATTCACACAGTCTCCTCTGAACAGTTGATGTTGAGATGTATCTGTTACTTGATCCCTGCAATCTGAGGTGCAGTTAACTCTAATGAACTGATCCTCTGCAGCAGAGGTAACTCTGGGTCTTCCTTTCCTGTGGTGGTCCTCATGAGAGCCAGTTTCATCATAGCGCTTGTTGGTTTTTGCGACTGCGCTTGAAGAAACTTTCAAAGTTCTTGATATTTTCCGGATTTACTGACCATGTCTTAAAGCAATGATGGACTGTCGTTTCTCTTTGCTTATTTGTGCTGTTCTTGCCATAATATGGACTTGGTCTTTTACCAACTAGGGCTATCTTCTGTATACCACCCCTACCTTTTCACAACTGATTGTTTAAAATTCATTAAGAAGGAAAGAAATTCCACAAATTAACTTTTAACAAGGCACACCTGTTAATTGAAATGCATTCCAGGTGACTACCTCATGAAGCTGGTTGAGAGAATGCCAAGAGTGTGCAAAGCTGTCAAAGGCAAAGGTTGGCTACTTTGAAGAATCTCAAATAGAAAATACATTGATTTGTTTAACACTTTTTTGGTTACTACATGATAGTTTTGATGTCTTCACTATTACTCAACAATGTAGAAAATGGTAAAAATAAAGAAAAACCCTTGAATGAGTAGGTGCTCTAAAACTTATGGGGGATTGGAAATGATGCAGACAATTACAATGATGGAAGCTACAATCTATCTGCAATTTTGAAGCTGATCTAAAACCAGATGTTTTGACTTTCATAGGATACCACGTTTCCAACAAGTCAGTTCGTGCAATTTCTGCCCTGCCTGAGCTGCCCCGGTCAACTGTAAGTGCTGTTGTTGTGAAGTGGAAAGGTCTAGGAGCAACAACGGCTCAGCCGTGAAGTGGTAGGCCACACAAGCTCACTGAACAGGACCACCGAGTGCTGAAGCGCGTAAAAACACTCACTACCGAGTTCCAAACCGCCTATGGAAGCAACCTCAGCACAAGAACTGTTCGTCGGGACCTTCATAAAATGGGTCTCCATGGTCGAGCAGCCACACACAAGACTAAGATCACAATGCACAATGCCAAGTGTCGGCTGGAGTGGTGTAAAGCTCGCCACCATTGGACTCTGGAGCAGTGAAAACGCGTTCTCTGGAGAGAGTCCAGACAAATCTGGGTTTGGCGGATGCAAAAAGAATGCTACCTGCCCGAATGCATAGAGCCAACTGTAAAGTTTGGAGTAGGAATAATGGTCTGGGGCTGTTTTTCATGGTTCGGACTAGGCCCCTTAGTTCCAGTGAAGGGGAATCTTAATGCTACAGCATACAATGACATTCTAGATGATTCTATGCTTCCAACTTTGTGGAAACAGTTTCCTGTTTCAGCATGAAAATGCCCCTGTGCCCAAAGCGAGGTCCATACAGAAATGGTTTGTTTAGATCAGTGTGGAAGAACTTGACTGGCCTGCTCAGAACCCTGTCCTCAAACCCATGGAACACCTTTGGGATGAATTGGAACGACAACTGTTAGCCAGGCCTAATCGCCCAACATCAGTGCCCAAACTCACTAATGATCGTGGCTGAATGGAAGCAAGTCCCCGCAGCAATGTTCCAACATCTAGTGGAAAGTATCCCAGAAGAGTAGAGGCTGTTATAGCAGCAAAGGGAGAACCAACTCTATATTAATTCCCATGATTTTGGAATGAGATGAGCAGGCGTCCACATATTTTCAGGAATATTGCAATATTGTAAGTAATTCTTGGACTGAACTTATGTAGTCATTCACTAAGGACTGTATACTAGTATCCTGTCAGTAGTATCTTTTTTTTCATTGCATTTAGTATATTGAATGTGCAATACGTGCATTTTTCTGTAATTAACCCTGTTCTAAGGACTGTATTTTAAGGGAATTAGTATTATTACCCTAAACTATATCATACCCTAAATTATATCATACACACATTTAGCTATTTAAGTATATCTTCCTGTCATTTACCTGTACAGTTAATTTAACCATGCAAATATTCATTTACCTGTACATTTAACCAGACTGTATATTAAGTAAACTATTATTATCCTCACCTCATATGCGCATTTAGCTAATAAGTATGTTTCTCTGCCATAGGCCTGTATAGTTAACCATGCAAATATATATAAAAAAATATTATTTATTTTTTATTTATATCAATGTATGTATTGTGTATCTGTCTTTTGTGTATTTCGTTCTGGCATTTTGCACCTGAATCTATCTATCTCAGAGCAAAATAAAGTTTTTTTTATGCACTGGGCCTTTAACAATCGATGTGATTGTTAATCGCCCACTTATATAAGCTTATTCTTTGGTAAACCTGTCCATAATTTCCAAAGCTTTATGAGTTTTATAGCTGGTGTTTCCTTGGCGAAGCTGCATTCTGAAACAATTATGGCCTCCCGCCACCAATCTGTAATTACCTTGTCAAGCTCAATTATGCCCTTTTTCCTGTTGCTAGGGAAACAAGGGACAACGCAAAGGACATTGATTGCACTTCATTGCCAGGTGAAGCTACCTCCAGAAATTCAAAAGGGAAACCTAATTTGCCTTGCTGGGTGTTTAGAGGCCCCAACAGTGGTGTAGCACAGTTATTTTTGATGATTGGGAAAACAGATACAGGTTGCCATGGGACAGAGAGCAAAATGTGCAGTTTTATAGCTAATTTCACGCTATTTCAAAAAAATGTGCCATGAGGCTGAGAGAAATTTTTGCAGTTTTAAAGCCAATTTCTTTGATTTTTACACATTTTGCCATGGGGCAGAGAGAAAAATTTAGAAGTTTCAAAGCTAAGTTTGGTAATACTTTCTATAAAATATCTAGGCCTACATATAATGCTCTTATAATACTGACTACTTGCATCCATAAGAACTCATAAGCGGTTATAAAAATGTTGATGATTTATAGATCATGAATTATAACGACTTATAAGACTACAGTGTATATTATATTATAGCCACACTGGTTTATATAGGAAATAATAAACACTGTGGAAGTTGGAAGTTGCATTCTTTCCCAGAGAATGCATAGAGAATCCCGCTTATACCAAGGTTATGATTACACATTTGCTGCTAGAAACGTGTTCATTTGCCAGTAGATATGTTTTCAACATCCGCTGAAGTGGGGTCATCACTGGTGATTAGCAATTAGAGCTTTTTGAGGTCAGTTTGGTTTTGGTTCGATTATAAAAAAATTATCACTTATTTTTTCGCTGATGTTTTTAAGCATATAATGCACTATGCATTATGGGGGCTGAATGCTGTAACACAGAATAGAACAAATAGAACAAAGTCCCATGATGGTAGTGACTGCTGATCACATATTAACCATCATTTATGTATATCACGTTGTTTTATTTCAAATAAAATTGTATTGGTCACATACACATATTTAGCAGATGTTATTGCGGGTGTAGTGAAATGCTTGTGTTTCCAGCTCCAACAGTGCAGTAATATCTAACAATTCACAACAATACACACACATCTAAAAGTAAAATAATGGAACTAAGAAATATTTAAATATTAGGCTGAGCAATGTTGGAGTGGCATTGACTAAAATACAGCAGAATACAGTATATACATATGAGATGAGTAAAGTAGTATATAAACATTATTAAAGTGACTAGTGTTCCATTATTAAAGTGACCAGTGTTTCCATGTCTATGTATACAGGGCAGCAGCCTCTAAGGTGCAGGGTTGACTAACCGGGTGGTAGCCGGCTAGTAATTTCATCATTTCATCTCTATAGAGCTGTAAATATGGTATACTTTTATGACTGCTGAATACCAACTATCAATCACTTAGATTGTACTGTCCTCCTTAAGGTGTATGCAACCATAATTTGACAGCCAATCAAACTCCAGTCAAGAACTGAAACAGAATCAGGGATAGGCTTTCCATAAACCTCCAGTTTTATAGTTGAAACTGTGTAAAAAGGCAATGCTTTACGAAGGCTCAACAAGAAGGATAGCAGAAGATAAAATGCAGTATTACATCGCTCTGAACTGCATAATTTCCTATTTCCTGTTTTACCACCAACAAAGAAGTAGCACAGCATAGTAAACGTTAGCGGCGGCAACACAAAACAGCCACTGGATGGCGCCAAATCAAAAAGGTGCTTGACCAAAATGATAGAAGGCAGACTATAGATCATGTATTTTCATGTTTACTACATTGCACAGTTCCAGTAACCAAACAAACAGATTTCCTAGCTTAGCTAACAAACCATCCTCCTAATGTATTCCTGTCATGGTAAGATTCATGTTATTCAATTAACCATCTTTATTAATTGGTCAAAGTAGAGTTCAAGACATGTCAGAAGAATTGACCCCGACCCTGATTTAGTGTCAACAAACTCATCTGACCCAACAGCTTCGTACCGTATGCCAGCTCGTCAACTACTTTCACACCACTTGCCGTCCTAACTCCTCTGAGACCCTCCTGACGCCTGTCATCAATTGGGCTCCCGAGTGGCGCAGAGGTCTAAGACACTGCATCTCAGTGCTAAAGCTGTCACTACAGACAACCAAGTTTGGCCAGTGTAGGCTGTCATTGTAAATAAGAATTTGTTCTTAACTGACTTGCCTAATTAAATTTAAAAAAAAAGACCTCCCCATAATCTAATGTAGTTTGACCTGGACACAGGTCTCTATGGAGCAAATGTACAGTAATTGTCACCTGGGCCAATTTGTTTCCACTGACGTGACGACTTGAACTCCTCTACACCAGAGCATTAGAAACTGGTTGTAATTAGAGCAGTAAAGAGACGTGTTTTGTCACGTACCACAGCTGTCAGACAATCAGCATTCAGAACCACCCAGCTTATCATTAAGCAATAAGGCCCGAGGGGATGTGGTATATTGGCCAAGGGCTGTTCTTAGGCACGACCTCTGAGGTGCCATATTGCTATTATTGCTACTATAAATGTTTTTTAAAAATCATCATACCTGAAATGCTGTTTCTGCCAATCAGCATCCAGGACCCAAACTACCTGGTTTATAATATAGTGTATTGTAAAGGTATTCATCCCCCTTGGCGTTTGTCCTATTTTTTTGCATTACAACCTGTAATTTAATATGTATATAATATGTATTCACCCCCTTTGCTATGAAGCCCCTAAATAAGATCTGGTGCAACCAATTACCTTCAGAAGTCACATAATTAGTTCAATAAAGTCCACCTGTGTGCAATCTAAGTGTCACATGATCTGTCACATGATCTCAGTATATATACACCTGTTCTGAAAGGCCCCAGAGTCTGCAACACCACTGAGTAAGGGGCACCACCAAGCAAACGGCACCATGAAGACCAAGGAGCTCTCCAAACAGGTCAGGGACAACGTTGTGGAGAAGTACAGACCAGGGTTAGGTTATTAAAAAATATCAGAAACTTTGAACATCTCACAGAGCACCATTAAATCCATTAGGATAGGATAGATAGGTACTTTATTGATCCCCGAGGGGAATTTTCTTCATCAAGCAGCTACGAAAAAACACAGGGCAGGTGCAAAATGCCAGAACGAAAATACACAAAAGACAGATAAACGATACATGATACATAGTGTGGCAGTATGAAAAAGTATAGAAATACAAGAAGTCTGGGGTGCAAAAAGCTATAAAAAGACATTGCATAGTATGGGTGAATGGCTGAATATGTACAATATACATTGTTACAGAGTGTTGTGAACAAATTGAAAGAATATGGCACCACAACAAACCAGCCAAGAGAGGGCCACCCACCAAAACTCACAGACCAGGCAAGGAGGGCATTAATCAGAGAGGCAACAAAGAGACCAAAGATAACCCTGAAGGAGCTGCAAAGCTCCACAGCAGAGATTGGAGTATCTGTCATACTGCTAAAGCAACACATGAGTGGTTTAAGGGCAAACATTTAAATGTCTTGTAATGGCCAAGTCAAAGCCCAGACCTCAATCCAACTGAGAATCTGTGGTATGACTTAAAGATTGCTGTACACCAGCGGAACCCATCCAACTTGAAGGAGCTGAAGCAGTTTTGCCTTGAAAAATGTGCAAAAATCCCAGTGGCTAGATGTGCCTAGCTTATAGAGACATACCCCAAGAGACTTGCAGCTGTAATTGCTGTAAAAGCTGGCTCTACAAAGTATTGACCTTGGGGGGGGGGTTGAATAGTTATGCACGCTCAAGTTTTCAGATTTTTTGCTTCACAATAAAACATATTTAGCATCTTCAAAGTGGTAGGCATGTTGTGTAAATCAAATGATACAAACCCCAATTGATACAACAAAATAGGAAAAATGCCAAGGGGGGTGAATACTTTCGCAAGCCATTGTATATATTTTCTAGGAGCCATGCAGTGGTGACCCGCCATTCAGAGCCCCACATTTTTAGCTCCATATATACAGTATATTTTTAATAATTTACATAACTTTTTTTTGGGGGGGGGGGCTTGCCTGGTTTGCATGGTATTTTGGCTTGAATACATGTCACATATCAGTTTGCAAACAATGTAAAAAAATTTACTTAATAAAGCCGCATTCAAACATGGTCTCTTCTTTGCTTTCTTGATTAAGGCAGCTCCAAAGTGCAGGTGTTTCAGCCTAGCTCAGTGCTTTCTGTGGTGGTGGGGCAGCCAGCGGAGAATATGGAGCGTAGGTGTTGGTAATGTTCTCTAGTTGTGCCATGATTAGCTTAGTGTCCTGTCACTCGTGGGGACTCTACGTCACAGCCAAGTCTAAGGGTAGAGCTCGAAAATTCAAGCCCCTTGGGTGCTGCCATAGAGGGCCCATCCAAGAAGGCTCAAGGTCATTGGCCACAGATAAAAGTATGTAAAATCACGTTATATCTACAGTAGCTTTGATTGTACGGATCATGTCAACATCATACTTTCATAATCTTAGCTAGCAGTCATCTTCATGAATCAATTCGACAATCTACTGTCAAATCCTTTTTAATCCTTGTCATATGAAGATAAATAATGAAGAGAAATACTATAGATAAAACGTATCGGTGCTCATCGGCCATTGGACATTAACAAATTCAACAATGAGTGGTTTGGAAGGAATCAGTGGCTAACTGCAAGCATTGCAAAGCAATCACTAGCCTGCTATTCAGTGGATTGGCTGTGGGGTCCCAAATCTAGGATTAAGGGTCTCTTTTCCAAGTTTAAAATGATAAACATCCAACATTGGCCACACTATCAATGAAGCATGATTTTTGCCTCACTCAAAACAACTGTTAACTCGGAACTGTGAAAACTTGACTTCAGTGAGTTCAAGACAACTGGGAAGTCTGGAAATAACGCTACGACCTGAAGATCAATGACGTCATCATGATTCAACCTTTTTTTGAGTTCCCACCATAAATCCAGAGAATGATGACAAAATTTGCCCACGAAGGAACGCCGGCCCACATTCCTGTGAGCACAGCACAACAAGGTCCAAAAATGTCTTGCTACATAAATGATGTAATATGCCAGGGAGATATGTATACTGTAGCTAAGAAAGTAATACTAAGTCTATGTTGTGTAGTAAGCTGTTAGAAGCCCATGTGCCTCACCCTAATAATTTGGTCTATTATCTCCTCTTAATTTTGCCTACTGTTATGACTTGGTGGTGCACATGTAGCCGATAACCTGTTTTAGAGATGTGTAATCCTCAAAAATATTCTTATATGCCCCCTTTATTTATCCTACGGTTCTGACTTGGTGTACAGGGAGAACACTGTAAGAATGGCCAATGTTCTGAATTCTGTCGCTGTACATTTCAAAAGTGCTAAACAAATTGTTATGTTGACTACGTCTGTCCCAGCTCGCTCATTAATGTCTTAATAGAAATTACAGATGGCCTCTTATTCTCTTGTCGTCCCCTCATGCCATAGTTCTCAACATCTCAATTGCCATTAGAAACCACATTTGTTTAAGCAAGTCAGCCTTATCAGCAACATATTTTTTAAAGGCACTAAATGTGGCTGAATTAACTGTTTCACTGCCAGACAAGGCTCCGCTGATAGCCAGGCGTAGCAGTGGTTAGATGTTGGTACTGCTGTTGGGACAGCTTTATGTAGGCCCTAACAGTTTGTGGGCAACGTTTGTCACCTTAATAGTGTGATTAATGTATTGTTTAGTGTTGTGTTGTGTAGTGGCTTTGCTGGCATGCATCCCAGTAATTTATTTTTTGCCCCACCAAGATTTACATGCTAAAATCGTCAATGGAGCCATGGCTTTACAACTTTGCCGGCAATCTTTTTATGGGCCACACCAATTTAATGTTCACCATATGGAAATATTTTATGATTAAACAATAAACTAATTTTGTCTGTGTTTTGAGAGATTGTGCCAAGTGATTCCTTAACCCCATACCAAGATGGGTGAGGTACACACTACACAGAGCATATAACCCCATGTGGAGCATATGTGTGTGTGTGTCGGTCCTCTAAGAGAGAAAGAAATACTCTATGGGAATCGAATTAAGGACACCAGGCTCAGGTCATTTGGCCCACATGTTGACAGATTCAGTCCATGTGCAACAGACCAGGTGCAGCTATCAGTGGAGCCCATTTTGATGATGGCTCATCATTTATGTTTCAGTCTTTTTTCCTTTTCAGTGCCATTTTTAATGCTTTCCTCTGCCCATTTGTGCCATCCATTTAAGTAGTGGAAATTATACTTGTATATGATACAGTTCCTTCGACCTCATGGCTTGTTTTTTGCTCTGACATGCACTGTCAACTGTGCGACCTTATATAGGCAGGTGTGTGCCTTTCCAAATCATGTGCAATCAATTGAATTTACCACATGTGGACTTCAATCAAGTTGTAGAAACATCTCAAGGATGATCAATAGAAACAGAATGTACCTGAGCTCAATTTTGACTCTCATAGCAAAGGGTCTGAATACTTACAGTACCAGTCAAAAGTTTGGACACACCTACTCATTCAAGGGTTTTCTTAATGTTTTACTATTTTCTACATTCAAGAATAATAGTGAAGACATTAACACTATGAAATAACACATATGGAATCATGTAGTAACCTATAGTCCCACTAAGCGCAAACCAGATGTCAGAAGGCTGGTTAAGTGTGCCTTTAACTCTAAATAAATCACACAGTGTCACCAGAAAAGCACCCCCACACCATCACACCTCCTCCTCCTTGCATCACATTAGGAACCACACATGCGGAGATCATCCGATCACGTACTTGCCCAAGAAAGTCTCTTCTTGTTATCAGTGTCCTTTAGTAGTGGTTTCTTTGCAGCAATACGGCCATGAAGGCCTGATTTATGCAGTCTCCTCTGAACAGTTGATGTTGAGATGTGAAGTATTATTTGGGCTGCAATCTGATGCTGGTAACTCTAATGAGCTTATCCTCTGCAGCAGAGGTAACTTGGTCTTCCTTTCCTGTGGTGTTCCTCATCATAGCACTTGATAGTTTTTGCAACTGCACTTGAAGAAACTTTTACCAAATAGGTAAAATAGGAAATAAATTCCTTCTTAAGGAATTGGTTGAAAGAATCCCAAGAGTTTGCAAAGCTGTCATCAATGCAAAGGGTGGCTACTTTGAAGAATCTCAAATATAAAATATATTTTGATTTGTTTAATACTTTTTTGTTTACTACATGATTCCATATGTGTTATTTCATAGTTTTGATGTCTTCATTATTATTCTACAATGTAGAAAATAGTAAAAATAAAGAAAAACCCTTGAATGAGTATATGTGTCCAAACTTTAGAATGGTACTGTACTGTACTTGCTAACATTTTTTTTTAAAAACTGTTTTTGCTTTGTCATTATGGGGTATTGTGTGTAGATTGATTAGATCATTTTTTTATTTAATCAATTTTAGAATAAGGCTGTAACATAATAAAATGTGGATAAAGGGAAGGGGTCTGAATACTTTCCGAATGCACTGTATATGATATAGTTGTATATGATATAGTACTTTGGGATATAGTAGTATATGATATAGTAGGATATAATATAGTAGGATATAATATCGTTGGATATGATGTAGTTGTATATGATATAGTAGGATATAATATAGTAGAATATAATATAGTTGTATATGATGTAGTTGGATGTATTTTTTTATTTATATTTTTCACCTTTATTTAACCAGGTAGGTCAGTTGAGAACAAGTTCTCATTTACAACTGCGACGTGGCCAAGACAAAGCAAAGCAGTGCGACAAAGTTTCAACACAGTTACATATGGGAAGTAAACAAACGTACAGTCAATAACACAATAGAAAATCTATATACAGAGTGCAAATGTAGTGCAAAATGCAGTAAGGTTAGGAAAGTAGGACAATAAATAGGCCATAGTGGTGTAATAAATTACAGATTAGCATTAACACTGGAATGATGGATGTGCAAATGATGATGTGCAAATAGAGATACTGGAGTGAAAAATGAGCGAAAATAATAAAATAAATATGGGGATGAGGTAGTAGGGTGGGCTATTTACAGAAGGGCTATATACAGGTGCAGTGATCGATAAGCAGCTCTGACAGCTGATGCTTAAAGTTAGTGAGGGAGATAGGAACCTCTAGCTTCAAGGATTTTTGCAATTCGTTCCAGTCATTGGCAGCAGAGAACTGGAAGGAATGGCGGCCAAAGGAGGTGTTGGCTTTGGGGTGACCAGTGAGATATACCTGCTGGAGCACATGCTACGGGTGGGTGTTGCTATGGTGACCAGCGAGCTGAGATAGGGCGGGGATTTACCTAATAAAGACTTATAGATGACCTGGAGCCAGTGGGTTTGGCGACGAATATGTAATGAGGGCCAGCCAACGAGAGCATACAGGTCGTAGTGGTGGGTAGTATATGGGGCTTTGGTAACAAAACGGATGGCACTGTGATAGATTACATCCAATTTGCTGAGCAGAGTGTTGGAGGCTATTTTGCAAATGACATCGCCGAAGTCAAGGATCGGTAGGATAGTCAGTTTTACAAGGGCATGTTTGGCAGCATGAGTGAAGGAGACTTTGTTGTGAAATAGGAAGCCGATTCTAGATTTAATTTTGGATTGGAGATGGTTAATGTGAGTCTGGAAGTTGAGTTTACAGTCTAACCAGACGCCTAGGTATTTGTAGGTGTCCACGTAATCTAAGTCAGACCCGTCGAGAGTAGTGATGATAGTCCGGTGGGCGGGTGCGGGCAGCGTTCGATAGAAAAGCATGCATTTAGTTTTACTAGCATTTAAGAGCAGTTGGAGGCCACGGAAGGAGTGTTGTATGGCATTGAAGCTTGTTTGAAGGTTAGTTAACACAGTGTCCAAAGAGGGGCCAGATGTATACAGAATGGTGTCGTCTGCGTAGAGATGGATCAGAGCGTCACCAGCAGAGAGAGCGACATCGTTGATGTATATAGAGAAAAGGGTTGGCCCAAGAATTGAACCCTGTGGCACCCCCATACTACCAGGATATAATATAGTTGGATATGATGTAGTTGTACATTATATAGTTGTAAATGATATAGTTGTATATGATATAGTTGTATATGATATATTAGGATATAATATAGTTGGATATAATATAGTTGGATATGATGTAGTTGTACATTATATAGTAGTATATAATATAGTAGGATATAATATAGCTGGATGTGATATAGTTGTATATGATATATTTGAATATAATATAGTTGGATATGATGTAGTTGTACATTATATAGTTGTATATGATATAGTTGTATATGATATAGTTGTACATAATATAGTAGTATATGATATAGTAGGATATAATATAGCTAGATGTGATATTGTTGTATATGATATAGTTGTACATTATATAGTAGTATATGATATAGTATGATATAATATAGCTGGATGTGATATAGTTGTATATAATATAGTTGTACATTATATAGTAGTATATGATATAGTAGGATATAATATAGCTGGATGTGATATAGTTGTATATGATATAGTAGTATATGATATAGTTGTACATTATATAGTAGTATATGATATAGTAGGATATAATATAGCTGGATGTGATATAGTTGTATATGATATAGTAGTATATGATATAGTTGTACATTATATAGTAGTATATGATATAGTAGGATATAATATAGCTGGATGTGATATAGTTGTATATGATATATTAGTATATGATATAGTTGTACATTATATAGTAGTATATGATATAGTAGGATATAATATAGCTGGATGTGATATAGTTGTATATGATATAGTAGTATATGATATAGTTGTACATTATATAGTAGTATATGATATAGTAGGATATAATATAGCTGGATGTGATATAGTTGTATATGATATATTAGTATATGATATAGTTGTATATGATATAGTAGTGTATGATATAGTAGGATATAATATAGCTGGATGTGATATAGTTGTATATGATATAGACGTTTTACATTTGAGTCATTTAGCAGACACTCTTATCCAGAGCGACTTACAATTAGTTAGTGAATACATGTTCAAACATTTTTTTTTCTCGTACTGGTCCTGTATGCTCTACCATCTGAGCTACATGGGACTATAGTAGTATATGATATAGTAGTACAGTATATGATATGGTACGCTCTATCAAAGTATTCAACATTTATATAAAATCATTAAAAGCACAAGATCAGATAACTATAGTCTTCCGTTACAGAATTGTATGGAAACAATTTTTGGTGTATCTTTGTCCCATTTATGTCAAGTGGTGGCAGTTGCTCACCGACTCCCGAGAAACAGGGTTAAGATGACACATTCTAATAAATCACAAAGTACATCCTGTAGGTGGAGACGGACTGACAGATTTTACAACCCCTCGATTATTGTTCCTGGTAAGCAGGGCTCCTTTGTCAAGGCATCTGGAAGGTGGTGTGGTTTACTAAGTAGGTCAACGGGTTTTGAATGGGAACAGGGTTAAGGCTGAGAAATGAACAGGTGACCTACTCTGCTCCAAAAGGTAGACTTAATTTTTTAAAACGTTTATTTTGTGTCCTGTTGGAAATAATTGAAATGTGTCTGTTAGAGAGTTAACCCTATGAGGGAAGAGAGATAACAAAGGATGAGTATATCAGGGGTCATATCTATCAAAATCAGGGGTCATATCTATCAAAATCAGGGGTCATATCTATCAAAATCAGGGGTCATATATATCAAAATCAGGGGTCATATCTATCAAAATTAGGGGTCATATCTAACAAACACCCCCCACAAATGAATGATCAGGGGCGACGCTAAAAGGTATCTATGATGGATAATCTTTACGTAGCAACCTCTTTGCAGCTGTGCCACTTGATTCATCTGATATCCATACTGGCAGTAGCTTGCATTGTTTTTGTTGTGTCATCGCTAGAGTCACAAGCTTAGTCCATGTGACCATCACCTTCTCCAGTAAGAATTTTTACCAGGGTGTGGTTTCAACCCTTAAGCATCGCCACACTAAAAGTAGACTTGATTTATGGACATACAGGTGTGGTCGGCACAGATAAAGGCGATGAGTCACATTGCTTGGTGGAATGTTAACCTCAACAGTAACTGTTTTAGGAGCAAGAGGTTGAGACTGTGGGAAATGGAAAGGCAGAACTCATCCACCATCAGTTTTTGCCAGAGATGTTGACCCATATCATATCACAATACAAGAAAACATGATTTTCTGTTTCTACCGGTCAACCCCAGGTCTGGGACATTTGACTATATCACAGTGGCATAGACACCTCCATTTTGTTTTTGCCTGGTGTTAAGGCACACACTGAGATGCTGCCTAATGTTGCCCCTGAGGTTCACACACACTGAGATACTGCCTAATGTTGCCCCTGAGGTTCACACACACTGAGATGCTGCCTAATGTTGCCCCTGAGGTTCACACACACTGAGATACTGCCTAATGTTGCCCCTGAGGTTCACACACACTGAGATGCTGCCTAATGTTGCCCCTGAGGTTCACACACACTGAGATACTGCCTAATGTTGCCCCTGAGGTTCACACACACTGAGATGCTGCCTAATGTTGCCCCTGAGGTTCACACACACTGAGATACTGCCTAATGTTGCCCCTGAGGTTCACACACACAGAGGTGCTGGCGGAGGTTGAACTGAGCCTTCCCATGTAATCATCCTTAGCAGTAAGGCACAGTTTGAAACGGCTGTAGATGCCAAACAGTGGAATCAGTTCTGGTAGGTGGTAGTTGGAGGTCCTAGCCTTTGTGACAAATTCTGTAGATGTCTTATTTCTCTACGCTGTCACATTAGGCATGTGTCACTGACATTGTTGACAGACACTAACTGAAACCCAAAGCCTGGTGGCTAAATATGTTTATTTGCATTTTACACCCAACAAAATGTCTCAGGTCATTAAAATGTTTAATAAACAAACTATTTGATAATTATAGCATCTGAAAGATATGCATCAATTCAGATCTATGTCATATGAAATTAAACTACAGATAACCACTAGGGAGAGACAGACCTCTAAACTCAACAGTCTCTGCGTCAGAAACTGAACTGTAGCCTCCTATGGCTTCATAGCATTCCTATAGGAATATTAACCCATGGTAAATTTCGTCTGAATAACAAGTGCTCTGTGACATTGAAACTTCCCATACAATTGAATTCAGCCTATTAAAGTTTTAAAGTTGGAATAGGTGAATTTTTAAAGCAGATATAAATCCAGGGGGAATGCAGTCAGTCTGAGGTGTAGCATGGAGAGTAGTACAAAGCTGTGGAAAACAGATTTTACATGGCAAACTAACTTTTGGATTAATTTGTTTTGGGATCGACTTCAACTAATTCAGAGGTATGAGTGAAGCAGATGGTAAAGGAGAAGTAAACATTGAGGATTAAACCCCAGCCAACCCCTAGCCTGACTCAGTAAGGATTAAACCCCAGCCAACCCCTAGCCTGACTCAGTGAGGAAATACTCTTGCAGCAACAGGACATTTGAAGTATTATGTGGATGATAATTAATGGACATTTCTTTTAGAGTTGATACATTTTTCATTAGGGCAAATCAAGCCTGACATTTCAAAGTGGAAATTATAAACTTTAGAAGCCTTTTTAAAAATCAAATACACTAAAAGTTTGCATTTCCTGCTGTGCAGAAAAAGTCTTAGCAACAAAAGAGTGATCAAATGGAAGATCCCACATCTGTAGTTCCTTGATCACTTCTGACTTTTGAGATCAACCGACAAAGCAAACACTATCAAATGTTGGTGCAATGTGGCTGTTGTTCAAATGGCCTCAATCTTGAAAGTATAGGACAAAGATTTACAAAGTCACCTCATTCAATCATATCCCTGGATTTATTAGGAACAAAAAAATGGAGGCAAAAGTGCCCCTTGTCAGGGGACTTGAAAGGCTGCTTGTCTGGAGGTGCATTTGGAGGCTGATAAGGGAAATCAAATCCCCAAGATTTTCCCGGTGCCAGCATGGAGCTATTGTATTTTATAACATGAAGGCCTCCTTGCTGTTTTTAATAGGAGTCTTCTTAGGAGAGCAAGGATAACACAGACACTTTTGCTACTGACGCTCAATGTCCCTTCCTGGGTCCAAGAGAGACGTATCCTTTTCTTCTTTAATGGAATCTTCTGCTCTGTAATCCATGAATGTGGTGGGACTTCTGAATAAGCACGAGACGGGGGGGGGAGTGGTTTGGTGTCCGGTGGTGGGGCCAAGACAGACGGTGAACTTTACTTTTTGTTTACAACCAATTTTTATCAATGGACTTTTGATGAGAGGAGGCTGAGGCCCAGGGAGAGTGATGGGGGGCGAGAAGGAAGATCAGTCTCATGCATTTTGGACGAGCTGGACCTCTGATGAACGGATGATGAACGGCTTGGCCATGGACTGTCATGAGGAGAGACAGAAAACGAGGGAGGAAGAAGGGTGTAGCGACGTAGGCAAGGGAGTATATTATTCTAGCGCAGTGCTTACTGGCTGACTTCTGCCACAGTCTACCCTTGACATTTGATCTACAACCACCAATGGCTGAATGAATTATGGTCACATGACAACAATGGACGACACAGAGGACCAACATTTAGAGTCCTCTGTGGCTGTTTCTGTTCTTCAGCAACTTCTCGTCTGGCCATTTAATGTTCTGATGATGATAGCTATAATAAAGTTATCATGGGTAGTCAGATAGCGAAACACTGGGGCCTTTTGATCACACTCACTTCAATCAACTCTGGTAGCACATGAAAAAACATTCGCCGGTGTTCCCTTGCTGCACTTATCTCAGCTTGACACGCATCGGAGCAGACTTTGAAGAGACAAGACAGACACTGATCGATAAGCTGTGTACCCAAGGTGCTTCCCATCAAAGACCTGCTGTATCGTGCCAACAGGAAGTAGTCAAAAATGGATAGGTACGTTTGTAGGAAGAGATAAAACATCTATTTTTTTCGTAAACAAGCAGGTGTGTGCTTTCTGACTCTTCTGTACTTGGATAAGGCCTACAACCCATTCAAAACATTTGAACTTTTTCTGCTCAAGGAATACACTGACTGTGTGGTTGGCAGCAAAGTCTTTTGAGGTCATTTTCAAGGTATTACCTGCTCACAGTAGATTGTATTGCTTTGGGGTACAACCTATATCCAATTTAGTAAGAATCTAATACCTCGAATAGAGAAGGTTTAAATCCAAAATGGAGCACTAACTGGATGCACTCAATCAGGCACTGATAGGCTGGGGCCTTGTAATGTGCAATACTGATCCTATCCAAGATGGCTTCCAATCTCACCATCATCTATGGTTCCATTTAGAAAATCTACATCTAAGATGTAGAAATAGTCATTATGGTAACTGCAACCCAAATGTATCTGGTGGAGAAAAAAAACAACATTACACATTTGCTCAAACAGAGTTGCCCACAATAGCTTGATTGACACATGTAATTTTGAGGCAATTTGAGAGGAAAATGTGCATTCCATAGTGAAAATTCTCAGGCGTATATGCCTAAACAATCGTGTCCCTTGATAGCAGGAGTGTTTAATGTTTGTGGCTGGATAAATGGACACAGCATCCAGGGAGGCCATTATCACTCAAGTGGCCTTATATACAGTGTCACGTTGTATGAAGGATCGGGAGACACCCAAACAAAAGAGTGAGGAGTACCTCTAATAAATACAAGGGACGGGACCCGTAATAAATACAAGGGACGAGACCCGTAATAAATACAAGGGACGAGACCAGAAATAACTAAACGGGACGAGACCCGAAATAAGAAGTGCACAATTATACACGGGACGAGACCTGTAATCACAAATGCACAATACACGCAGCGCGAAAGCTGAAACAACACAGCACAGGTACTCACAGGACCAACGGACATGGTAACAATAAACTACAAGACAACGGTGAACAAAGGGCACACTTATACAAATACTAATCATGGGGGAATGGGTACCAGTTGTGCGTAATAAGACAGTTCAGTGACACAGAAAACCGATGACGTAGACCTCCGGAGCTGGTGCACTGATGAAGCAGCAGTACCGGAGGGATCCGTGACATAGAGTATGTTGTACTGCGCCAGACCTAAGAAATGTTGGTTGGTTTACACACTATCAACTTTGTACCAAGCATCTGGATCTCTCCATCAAGTCATAATATTCACATTTAAATCAGGATATGGTCATTTTTGTTTGATCATAGCATAACTTCCTTATAAAAAGTATTTACCAGAAATGCCATGTCTATGTATGGGAGAGATCAGAGTAGAGAGCAAAACAAGAACAGCTTGATCAATTTTTCCATGAGGACCAGAGGATCTCTCCAATCAGGAAGCCTTGAGCTATCTGTATGAAGGTCAGTATGTAGCAGTTCTCCCCCGTATAAAATAGACCTCTGTACAGCACAATAGCAGACCATTAGATTACAGTACTTCTAATACAAAAATATCAAGATATTGTCTCAATAAAGAGGTCAACATTTAACCACAAATGGACATTATTAAATGAAAGACGAGCAAAACTGCAGAGTTATCTCAACTTATCTTTTGTTTTCATGTCGAAATGCCTCAAGGTTATTTAAGCAATAAGGCACGAGGGGGCGTGTTATATGGCCAATATACCATGGCTAAGGACTGTTATAATGCACCACGTAACACATGGTGCCTGGATACAGCCTTTATCTGTGGTATATTGGTCATATACCACAAACCCCCGAGTTGCCTTATTGCTATTATAAACTGGTTACCAATGTAATTAGAGCAGTAAAAATAAATGTCATACCCGTGGTATATGGTCGGAAATCCCACAACTTTCAGCCAATCAGCATTCAGGGTTCAAACCACCTAGTTTATAATGCCATATGAATAGCAAATGCAAAAGAACAGCATTTACCCAAAAGGATGTCATTCAATTATAAATACAGGTTATTCTAACCTGTCGTATAATAATGATTTTACAGCGAGGACTGCAAAGCCTGCATTGATGTCACAGAAGGCAGTACCACCACCAGTCATATCTTAATTGGACGAAAACAGACCAAAATACCTGCCTGCACTGCTGCCAAACTACATAACATCTAGCATAAATTCATGTACAACATAGCAGCTAAATGCCCTGTGGTTTACTGTCTTAGCTATCTTGAAAGTGTTGTTATGGTTGGACTCCTGAACAGTGACAATTTCCTACATTTGTGATATTCTTATTATAACAAACGTATGAACTAAATATGCGTCACAGTTGTGATGGTGAGGGAGTTGTAGGCCTTCATTACAGTGGACTCATTAGTTACGTCCCAATTATCTCTCCTTCCTTCACTGATTCGAAGGGAAGTGACTGTCTACTGACAAACGAGCACATGTAGAGAGCTCTGTTGTGGACACACAACACACATAGGCTCACCCACATACAAACACATGTAGATGTGTTAGTCCTTGTGCAGGACTCCAAACACACACTCAAACCAGAAGAATATTAGAGACATAGAAAGGCCCTTAGATAAAAATACATTCATTTCACTCACACAGACAGACCCACTAAGGTAATTGAGCCGAATACTGTTTACATTAGCGAATGAAAATGGAATAATCTGGAGACCATCCCTGAATAAAAAGCGTAGGTTTTGTGGTAATTTAGCTGTTGATGGAAAGCATCCATGTGAGCACTTACCCATGCAAATGCCACTTCAGTCCTGTGATTGCATAGGCAATGGAGCCGGAATGGATACATCTGGGGATGAAAAAGTCATCAATGTTATTCCATTATGTGGGAAGCTGCAACAGGGTGGGAGGGAGACCAAGAATTGTTTCATACAGTTTATACACAAGCATTGACATAGAGAGGGACACTACAGGAAGAGGAATTATTAGAGGTTGTTCATGTAGACTGTATTTATTTCAGATGCAGTAGATTTGTGTGTTTCCGGTATGGGACAAACATGTAATCAATTATGCCATCAGTTTTCGTGGAAAGCGTTTGTAACTATCAAAACTCATACAAAAAACTCCCAAGACAGAGATTAATTCAATAATTTGTGTGTATTTGTGGTAGAGAGCACATCCGTTGCAGTGGGTCTTAATTATATCAATTTTAACTCGTCCAGCTCAGTATCACAGACTAAGACGTCTTGCCATAGAGACCTGGCATTTACAAAATTACTGGAGCTAGATTAAATAACTGAAATGTGGGGGATGACATATTTACTGTTACCTTGCTTCTGATTGAGACGATTTACAGAGAATGAGATCTCAACAACACGGGAACATTGCGCCTACAAGCCGCATAGCAGAAAAAGCGCGCTGGGATTGAATCCCAACCCAAGACTCAGTAATATGGCCAATGATACAAATAGTACGTCACCTTTGAAGAACAGAATGGACATTTCTCTCCTCCCTATTCTCCAGAGGTAGTTGAAACATGTCCTAATTTAACTGGTTATGAATAGTATATACAGCATATGAGACAGACATAGTAATGCATATAGCACGTCTCAAGACATGCCCAAGAGGGCTAGCGTGTGTACGTCGGTGGAAAGAGACTCATGAAAGGAATAGGAGGGAGTTGAATTCTCATGTCCAAGCCCTACAGACACCTCCCAGTGTGGAAATAGACTAACACATTCAGTGGAAGAGCTAAACAGCTTTCGGGAGAACCAGTATTTCATAGACGGTGTAGTGGGAAGGACATATGGGGGAGGTGATGCAGAATGAAAGGTGGTGGAAAGCTATCTGGAAGCTGTAGTAATTTCCATCCTTTTATAACCATATACTTAAGCGAAGTACCCATGCAGCACTGGGTGACAAATTAACCGGATCTGTGGCGAATGTGAGGATGGAGTTTCTTTAAATGTTTTTTTTTTTTCCTGTTTCTGAAATGGGAGAGAAGGAATCGAGAGAAAGAGCGAGAAGGAGAAACTCATTGGTATTCAGGCATCAATTCTCAGTTCAAAGCTCAGCCATACTGAATCAGGGGGGAATAGGCTAGTCTGTGTTTACATTATCATGAACCAGACAGGCAGTGCACTGGTCACCTTGGACTGGACTTAAATCACTATACTTGTAATGTGCAATTTCCTCTGTGTTACAATGCCAAGAAATAAACATGAGGGATATTGTGGAGGTGACTTCTACCTAGGCCATTTGCTTTTGTTTTGTTATTTAATTCCAGGACAACTCCTGGCTAGCTACTGTTTAGAGAGTGGAAAGAGTAGCCTGTAGTAGAGGTGCCATGGCGATAGCTCCAATATTTTCAGGTTGCCATCAGCAATCATCATAAAAACTCTGCAGTATATATTTCATCCATTTGTCTATAGAATACAACATAAGTAATTGAAATGGTTTTCAACGTCACTGTCTGAGAAGGGTTTATATCACTACACCAATAACAGGCTAGCCACAAGGAGAAAGAGTCCAGGTGTTTCCATGCTGGTGAAGTAGAAACCCCTAATGCCTTAGGCTGTCAGATCAACCCTGCTCTGTTGAAGGTCTACGTGCTGTGTAGGGGCTGGGCTATATGAGGCCCCAGGCCATTTCATTCAGAGCGTTTCCGTCTGTCTGATCTCTAACCTCCTGACCCCGGCTACGTTAATGCCAGTGGTGGGTAGTGTACTACCGAGGTCCTCGCCACAGTGTGTGAAACAAAAGAATACGGAGATGGTGTGTGTGTGTGTGTGTGTGCACCAATGTCTATATGGATGTTTATGAGAACGTGTGACTTATGTTCTGTCAGAAGAAAACATACCACCACAAAGCCATGCTATTTTAAATTGTCACTAATCAAGCCAATCACTCGGACATGCAGTAACACCCTAAATATGTTGTCACGTCGCGAAGGCAGGACTCGAGGCGCAGAGCTATAGTTGGTAGACATTCCTTTTATTTTATAAGAAAGAATGACAACGGCGAGTCCGCAATCATGAACCGATGCACAAAACAAAGATCCACAACGCAGGTGGGAAAATAATGAACTTAAATAGGATCCCAATTAGAGACAACGTAATGCAGCTGCCTCTACTGTCAAGCCCTGACCGTGACAACCATCAGTCAGGACCTGACATATGTCCTCCAGCGATTTAAAAAAAAACTTTTCCTGTTAAAAAGTGATGTCCCAAGTATAAATATAGGAAAGTCCACACACTAAAGAGAAAAAATATATTTTGACCAAAATGTTGTTTATTAGACGCAATTGCTAACTTAAAGTAGGGCATTCAAGGAGTTGGTCTGATGTGGATTTGTGATGTCATCGGCTCCCCCGTTGCTTTAGGAACAATAGAGAACAAGAGAGGAAAGGCCCCTCCCACTTGTGCCATGTCATGAGGATACCAGAAGTGCATTCAGTTAGCTATAACGTTTGCTACATTACGGAAGGGTTTTTACCGAACGACACGTTTCCCCAAAACGTTCTTGAACAGACAGCGTTCTTAACCCACAACCCCTTCCCTGTTTTTCAACTGGTCGTTTAGTACCTCACTGTTTCCGACCACCTATTGAGGAGCGCCTTTTGTTAAGTAAATCAGGTGATAAATAAGCTGAAGTAGGACTTTAAAACTTCTTGCACTGATTTTCACAAAGTCAAATGAAATGTATTTTGTTATAGGTTTCATGATGCTTGTATCTTAACCAAAGTGGATAGTTTTAAGATTGTTTTGTACATCAGTTGGGGTCACTATAAGCTTCAATATGAGGTTCTAAACCCAGCATGAAAGTTCATCCTTAGCTGTGTGGGCTAATATAGTCAAAATATTTGCCTTGAGGTAAGTTGAGGTACAAATTATGATTACGTTTTGTCAGTTCTATGCATAAGATGCATAGTATTTTTGCAATGCATCATGCATATGAACAGAAGTGTATTTGTATTGTTACAGAGCAGATATCATCATGCCGCGTGTATACAAACGTGAATCAAGCAGGGGTCTAGCCCCCCCTTGAGGTTCTTGAGAGAGCGGCCAAGGAAGTGAGCGAAGGGAAGAAGGAAGTCTATTTGAGCAGCAGCAAGGCATGAACAATAGACTGAATGACACTGAAGAGGTAAGTACATCGACATGGAGTCTGAGCTTCCTGTTGCGAGCAAATCATGTGACCAGCTATCAATACTCAACTCTACCTCAATATAAGAGAACGGAGTTGAGCGTTCCTCAGCTAAACTTACCACTTGTTTTGGACAAGCTATCTTTTCAAACTTATGTTTACATGAATTCTGATTATTTCCACGCAACATCCTGAAATATATACTGGGGGCCAAATGTTTGGAATATTACTCATTAAAGGGTTTTATTTATTTGCATTTTTTACATTGTAGAATAGACATCAAAACTATGACATAACACATATGTAATCATGTAGTAACCAGAAAAGTGTTCAAAAAATGAAAATATATTTAATGTTTGAGATTCTTCAAAGTAGCCACCCTTTGCCTTGATGACAGCTTTGCACACTCATGGCATTGGTGAGTTGTGAGAGAATCTGTTCGGTTTGACTTTGTGTTGTGTGTTTGTTTAACTAGCTGAATGTTATATTTCTTTTTCCTCAGAAAAACACCTCCAGTAGTATCTGGACAGCTGCCAGGGACTTAACCCTTCCAGAAAACAGGCGGAAAAAAAACATTTTCATGGTCAATGGGAGAGTTCCCAATGGGACCCTTGCGTTGTTGAACTCGACCAAGAGGCTGAGAGAGTGAGTACCTTCTCATGTTAACAGAAATGTATTGTTCTCCCTTGAGAGAAACTGGTGAAGGCGTGCTGGTAAAAAAAACTGTCTAGTATTTTCAGACGAACTCGAGGTCGCCCCCAGCGAGAGACCCCTCCGTTCATGCTAGACCACCGGACAGGCATCCTCACCAACCTGCTGGTGAAAGAGTTAGAGGAGGCAGAGGTGCTGGTCACTGTTTGATCAACGTGAGTAATCATCTGTCTCTCACTCCCCATTGGCACGTTGCTATAGACAATAGGCTAAATTACACCTCTGCTCTCTCGTCTTACATCACATCTTATTCATAGGTTGGATCACATAAGACCCAAGGGTCTATCAGCCTTCGGGAAGATCCTGCTGACCCCTGAGGAGATTGGATCACATAAGACCCAAAGGTATGTCAGCCTTCGGGAAGATCCTGCTGACCCCTGAGGAGGTTGCTGGTCCTCCGTGGGTGAATGAATAATTATGAAGTATTAATAACATAAACAAAGTCAGCACACAGCTTCGGGGCTTTGTGTGAGTAAGCCCCACAAACAAATGGGTTGCACTGCACACTTGACATTGTATCTTCTTTTTCCCCAGTGGGAGCTGTGGTGCCTGGGAAAGAGGGAGTGTAGGACCTGCTGCCTTGGCAGCGTTCATGTGGTTCTCAGGAAGATCACATGGCAGATCCATGATGAAATCTCTCTTGCTGACTGTCTTGTCAAGGCATTGCTTGTACAACACGTCCACGTTGATAGAGCACGTTGTAGATCACCGCAACAGGCCAGCGGCGTGTACCTCCTTTACAGAGTACAGTCTTGCCATCTGGTCTAGTGCAGCCATACCAACCTATCGCATTAAATAAAAAAGGTTTGAATCGTATAGAATAATAATAATATAATAATATTAATGTAATATAATAGAAGGGGATCATATTTGGTGTTTGGCTATCTGTACATGGCAGAGATATATACCTTTGTGTAATTGTAGTCTGTCACCATTTCCGGTTTCTTCTTCTGGTCATCGCCGATGGCAACAGTGGGATGCATGGAGATGAGGATGCAAACACTCTTATTTCTTTTACATCTGTACAGCGTGAGTGCTGCTTTACCACTTCCATCACTGATGTGGAGTATAGCTCCGCTGGTATGTTGTTTTGTGCAGAGGGGTGGGGGGGCTGCTTGTTCACTGTTCAAAATCCACAGTTTCAGTCTCACCCGCTGACCTGTTTTCATCTTTCCCCAGGTGTGGAAAGCCATTGAGCAAGTACTTGGTTTCAACATCGGTCACATGCACCATTATCAGTTTCTATCTGGTTTCTATCGCCCATTCATCCATTGACGGACAGAATAGCGTATTTTTATTTGTTACTCGTTTTTGCTAAGTAGCCAGAGCAATGCTGCCACGTGAGTGTTCATGTGCTGAATGCATGGACAGCACGGATATTCTGGGAAAAAGTGACATTTGGAAATAGAGCTGCACCTCTTGAATTTATTTAACAAAGGAAAGTGTCATAGAAACTGCTGACTATGCTTTCTGACACTATATAGAAATCACAGTGTTGTACCTGCATGAGACTCTATATAGAAATCACAGTGTTTTACCTGCATGAGACTCTATATAGAAATCACAGTGTTGTACCTGCATGAGACTCTATATAGAAATCACAGTGTTTTACCTGCATGAGACTCTATATAGAAATCACAATGTTTTACCTGCATGAGACTCTATATAGAAATCACAGTGTTTTACCTGCATGAGACTCTATATAGAAATCACAGTGTTTTACCTGCATGAGACTATATATAGAAATCACAGTGTTTTACCTGCATGAGACTCTATATAGAAATCACAATGTTTTACCTACATGAGACTCTATATAGAAATCACAGTGTTTTACCTGCATGAGACTCTATATAGAAATCACAGTGTTTTACCTGCATGAGACTCTATATAGAAATCACAATGTTTTACCTGCATGAGACTCTATATAGAAATCACAGTGTTTTACCTGCATGAGACTCTATATAGAAATCACAATGTTTTACCTGCATGAGACTCTATATAGAAATCACAGTGTTTTACCTGCATGAGACTCTATATAGAAATCACAATGTTTTACCTGCAGGAGACTCTATATAGAAATCACAATGTTTTACCTGCAGGAGACTCTATATAGAAATCACAGTGTTTTACCTGCATGAGACTCTGAACGAGGATTTGAGTGATGATCCTTTCCCTGCATCTGTAAATTATAACATGAGCCAATCTCTTCATGTACAATTTGACAACAGATAGGCCTAATATTGTCACATCAGAATATTGCCAATTTAATCTTGTCTATAGGCTAACTCTTATTATGTGAAATTAGTTTCGGTATAGTTTAAGTGTAGTTTCGATGGGCCGGCTGTGCAGGCTGACTGGCAACGTTTGTTTCCTGCTCATCAAGTTGGATAGTCAAGGATATGTTTGCATTATTCTAAAGGCCTAATGCAACATGTAGCATGTTTTGTTTCCCTTACAATACATTTGATTAGTAATAGAGTTATAGTAAATAAAAGTAATATTTATGATATCAACCCGCAAGACGCCCGGTCAAGATATTTGCTGATAAATAGGCATAACACAAACTCATTATTATACTATTGTCTTTCTAAATCAAATCAACCTTTTCACCCTGCTAATCATTCAGATAAGCCTAATTTAAATTCAATTTGAAGTAAGGTGCACAATTATCGCCCATTCATCCATTTGTCATTCATTCATTGAGGAGAGAGAGATTCATTAGTGCCTAGCTGGGTACCCGAGCTGCAGTGCGAAATACAAACACTGAGCAGTGTGAAATACAAACACTGAGCAGTGCGAAATACAAACACTGGGCAGTGCGAAATACAAACACTGGGCAGTGCGAAATACAAACACTGGGCAGTGTGAAATACAAACACTGGGCAGTGTGAAATACAAACACTGGG
This sequence comes from Thymallus thymallus, assembly GCA_023634145.1. Classification (NCBI taxonomy): domain Eukaryota; kingdom Metazoa; phylum Chordata; class Actinopteri; order Salmoniformes; family Salmonidae; genus Thymallus; species Thymallus thymallus. Next base: position 26,847,080 of record CM042411.1, on the reverse strand, counting down.
CAGTGTGAAATACAAACACTGAGCAGTGTGAAATACAAACACTGGGCAGTGTGAAATACAAACACTGAGCAGTGTGAAATACAAACACTGGGCAGTGTGAAATACAACACTGAGCTGTGTGAAATACAAACACTGTTTAGAGGACTCAACACTGGTCCCGGAACCCAAGTTTGGGAACCACTGTACTACTAACCACTCTCCCTGCTTGCTTCAATGCTTCCTCTCCCTGCTTGCTTCAATGCTTCCTCTCTCTGCTTGCTTCAATGCTTCCTCTCCCTGCTCGCTTCAATGCTTCCTCTCCCTGCTTGCTTCAATGCTTCCTCTCTCTGCTTGCTTCAATGCTTCCTCATCTTCTGATAACATCTGAAGCCCTACCTCTTCAAAGAGTATCTTAAATTAATCCTACGGCGCAAAATTGAATGAAGATAACCTGCACTTGTCTTTTCTAACTAGCATTGAGTTGGCTGATAACTACTTTATTGAGGGGTAATGTACTTGCTACGACTATACGTGGTTGTCTCACCTAGCAATCTTAAGATGTTAATTGTAAGATTTGATTAGTTCTCTCAAACGTTTTTTTCATTTTTGGGGGGCTGAGACCTCGCTTTGTTTAGTCTCGAAAACACGACCCTAGGCAACAGTGACTAGGGTTTGGTTTCAATTGCAGACTCTTGGCCTATGCCACTACCTCATCTGCTTTGATAAAATAAAGAATTGTAGCCAGCAAGAGGTTCTTTTTTTATCGAAGTTGCCAAAAGAGTCGATGTTGCCTAGGGTCTGGGTGTTGTTTGAATTTGAAAATCCAACAGTTGTATTGGAAGGGGGCAGCCCTCTGGGCTGTGAGTGGTTGTCCATGTGGGTGTTTTTGTAGTTAGAAAGATACAATCAATCAGTAAAAAAGTCCCGTCATTATCGACGCATCAGGGCCTACAACATCAAGGAGCCTTTCCAGACTCTGAAGTCAGGAAGACTTTGAGTTTGATGTTAGCCAGACTAATACCACAGAGGAGTTAGTTATAAACATCTAATTATACGCACACACCTGGTGTACAAACCTGAGACTTGCGATTGCATGCAGCTGAGAGTCAAGTGGAGACAAATGGATTCGGTTCAGTCAGTCATCCTGATGAGTCAATTGACAAGGTAAGGTATTTTCCATCTGGATGTACACTGAACAAAAAAAAATAGTTTGTCCCAAGTTTCATGAGCTGATATAAAAGATCACGGAAATTGGCCACTGGCACGCTGGAGGAGTGTGCTCTTCACGGATGAATCCCGATTTCAACTGTACCAGGCGGATGGCAGCCAGCGTGTATGGCATTGTGTGGGTGAGCGGTTTGCTGATGTCAACGTTGTGAACAGAGTGCCCCATGGTGGCGGTGGGGTTATGGTATGGGCAGGTATAAGCTACTGACAACAAACACAATTGCATTTTATTGATGGCAATTTGAATGCACAGAGATACCGTGACGAGATCCTGAGGCACATTGTCGTGCCATTCATCTGCCGCCATCACCTCATGTTTCAGCAAGATAATGCAAGGCCCCATGTCACAAGGATCTGTACACAATTCCTGGAAGCTGAAACATGAGGTAGAGTAAGCGCTCTGTGTTAGGTTGCTATGTACTGTCACTAACAGCCTGTGACCATTGGGTCGGGATACACATTTTCCCCAGAAGGCCGTGTGACAGTTCTCCCCCAACCTATTAATTTCCTAACTCTGAGGATTCTGGACTGTACTTTACGCTTATCCTCCACCGCTAGATGTTTCAAATTACGTTCTGTGGTCCGCCCAGGGTTTTCACTCCGATTCCTAGCTGTGCTCGTTATCAAGGCCACTGGAAAAAAGATTTACGGTGCCTATTTGGAAGGACCCGCGTGACCTTTGACACGAAGATTGGACATTGTCACTTTTAGTTGTTTTATTTTATTGAACCCTTCTTTCACCAGAATCAAGGTGTGTTACGTCTTGACATATTATCTGCAGTATCTCTGATACTTTGTATACTATTTTGAACACTAATATTAACTGTTAAAAGTGATTGTGGGATAGTGTTACTTAACCTTCACTTTACTTTGCACAGAATCATGCTGCTGTCAGTAGAAGTCTGTCTGAGGAAACACAAGGCACCAAACAGAGTTAAAAGCAATCTGGCAACCTCTACAGTAAACATTCAATAACAGTTTTAGAAACGTTAGATAATATAACATATAACATATATATAGTGTATATATATATATATATACACTACAGGTCAAAAGTTTTAAGGGTTTTTCTTTATTTTTACTATTTTCTACATTGTAGAATAATAGTGAAGACATAACAACTATGAAATAACACATATGGAATCATATAGTAACCAAATACAAAGTCCATATTATGGCAAGAACAGCTCAAATAAGCAAAGTGAAAAGACAGTCTTTCATTACTTTAAGAATTGATGGACTGTTGTATCTCTTTGCTTAATTAAGCTGTTCTTGCCATAATATGGACTTGGTCTTTTACCAAATAGGGCTATCTTCTGTATACCACCCCTACCTTGTCACAACACAACTGATTGGCTCAAACACATAGAGAAGGAAATAAATTCTACAAATTAACTTTTAACAAGGCACAACTGTTTGCAACCTCATGAAGCTGGTTGAGAGAATGCCAAGAGTGTGCAAAGCTGTCAACAAGGCAAAGGGAGGCTACTTTGAAGAATCTCAAATATAAAATGAGACCCGATTCTCGATCAAGTGCTCAAATTCTTTGAAATAAAACAGTGAAATAAAAGTAATTGGACCCAGGTCTGGAACTCAAAGAAATGTTGAGATATTGGCAACTCTATTGGAATTTGGCACTGGCAAATATTAAAGCATTTCAATAATCCCAGAGTGGATGAACAAAAAATACATATTTTTGTCAATAAAAGCCTCTTACGCCCTCAACAGTCTTCATGGCTGTGTGGTCATGTCTCTTTTGACGTGATCCCCACCTGGTAGGCGACTCCGTAGGTTGTGTTCTTTTTGAGCAACTGCCAGGTCTCTGTTCTTTTTCCACGAATAGGTAAAGGCACCTACCACTTTCTTACACACTCCAATTGCTCGATCCACCCGTTTATCTCTACCCACTCTCTCTAAGATAAATCAAGAGATTTTAATAAAATGTTAAAATCACAATAATCTGTTTAGTTATGTACAAATGTAATATTTAACTTAATTATTTCATGAAAAAAAAATGCACATTTAGTTGATCATCTAACCAATCACTTCTATATACACAATTGACAAGGTTACTTACCAATGGCCAAGTGCGGACGATGGCACTGGCAAATATTAAAGCATTTCAATAATCCCAGAGTGGATGAACAAAAAAAATATATTTTTGTCAATAAAAGCCTCTTACGCCCTCAACAGTCTTCATGGCTGTGTGGTCATGTGGTCAATCCAAAGACAGACATGCACGTTCAAATGTTTCAGTATTGAGAGGAAGCTCTCTACAGTAAGAAACAAGATGCTACAGTAACGTCAAGTTTAGAAATATTCCACTCCATCAAACCCACACACAGACTTCACTAGAAGAATGGCAGACACAAAAGTAAGAGCTAATTACACAAGAGACTGTTCAAAACCCACTGACATTGATGGTTCTCCTGTTTGAATTGTGAACAGTTTGAAATCCCCCCACCACCCTCAACACTCTTCGATATGTCAATTAGGCGAGAACTATCCAATTAATGTCGATCCAACATTTCCTGAGCGTCCCTCAAGGTCACGGCAGGCGGAGGGTTCTTTCTGTCTTCGTGCTGTATCTCAAGGTTAAGAGAAGATGTTTATTCCTGCCCTGAAGGCCTCATATGACACAACTCCCTAACAATGCGTTCCCTATCAAGTCTTTCATTCAAACCAACTGCTACTTGGCCTAAAGGTTTACTGCTGTTAAACAACTGTGAGAAGAGCTTCAAAGAATGGGTTACATGATAAGGTTCCCACCTAGAGTGGCATTCATAAGAGCAGGTTGACGTTCAGTGTCATGCGTCTTGTCCTGGAGGCAGAACTCAGCGACTTCCTCTTAGATAGGCCAGCTGCAAAGTCAAAATAGTCTATATTTAAAAAATTCATAAAGAATTTATGGTTAGGGTAAGACATTAGGGTTAACAGTGTGGTTAAGGTTAGATTTAAAATCCGATTTTATGACTTGTGGCTGTGCTAGCTAGTGACCACTGCCTCCAGAACAAGATGCATTCTGAAAACGCTAACCTGCTTCATAAGAGGGCTGACATCCTGGTAGGTATTGCCTCAACTGACCTTTACCAGGTGTGCATGTATACTACAAATGTTATGACGTTAGCCTAAGTTAAACTGGCTATATCATTTTGAGCTGAATTGATCATGGGAAGGTTATTTTTGGTAGTCAACAGATCTGTTGAGCATGCTTCATAGCTCTATGTACAAGTTTATATTCATTTCCTTTCAACGGTCATTTTGAGTTATCCCTCATGCGGAGCAAAGCGGCATCATTCGAATAAGTGTCTATCCGCTTTCCAGCTGTGTTTACTAGGATGCGGTCAGCGAGGGTGCCAGGGACCATAAACACTATTAGTTTTCCCATGTTGCTGATGCACCAGTAAAGCGTGATAATGTGGTAACACGCCTCCACAGATTCATAGCACCACCGCCTCGGCCCATTCTGATTGCCTCCACCTACCCAGAAATCATCTTACTGGTCACATCTTATTTCCTGCACTGCACTCTCTTTGGGGCGAGTGGATCACGCTGCCTAGAGGACGGCCATTCGGCTAAACAAATGAGGCCATTTTGCATTATTCATGGTGTGGAGCGGTAGAACACAATCAGAGTGCCTGCTGACGTGAAAAGCCCAGCGGATGCAATAAAAGCGCAGGGGAAAGTATTGATGATGTCATGGGTGGGTTTTCACTTGTGCAACAACACAAGGGGACTGGGACGATGGAGACCATACATTCAAAGTCTCCCTTGTGTGTTTGCGCTGTGGAGGCCTATACATGCATGCGCAAGTTTATACACACGTTTGTATACACACGCAACAAATGGAGTGTGCTTGGGGCTAGCAAAAAGGCAGCAACTGCTCATGGCGTGGAACTGAGAAAAATTGCTTTTATTTACCTTGGTACTCACTCTGTCTGCAATAATAGTGTTAAACATAATTATTTTTGAATGACTACCTCATCTCTGTACCCCACAGTAGGGCTGGTCGATATGGCAAACTCTCCACAGATTTCATGTTAACAGACTATAGTTTTGGCAAGTCGGTTAGGACATCTACTTTGTGCATGACACAAGTAATTCTTCCAACAATTGTTCACAGACTATTGTTCACAGATTATTTCACTTATAATTCACTATATCCCAGTTCCAGTGGGTCAGAAGTTTACATACACTAAGTTGACTGTGTCTTTAAACAGCTTAGAAAATTACTTTGGTGCGAAAAGTGCAAATCAATCCCAGAACAACAGCAAAGGATCTTGTGAAGATGCTGGAGGAAACAGGTACAAAAGTATCTATATCCACAGTAAAACGAGTCCTATATCGACATAACCTGAAAGTCCGCTCAGCAAGGAAGAAGCCACTGCTCCAAAACCGCCATAAAAAAGCCAGACTACGGTTTGCAACTGCACATGGGAATTTGTGAAAAACTGAGTTTAAATGTATTTGGCTAAGGTGTATGTAAACTTCCAACTTCAACTGTATATTTTTTCATTCGATAACGATAATTATCACGATATTAATCAAATAATGTTTAAAAGGTGCATATCTGCTTCAGACCCAAGAATGCCTGAACTAACCAATGGCTTTAATGTTTCTTATTTATTGTAGAACTCACAAATTACATTTTAACTCCACTTTTTAAAAAAGCTGTAAACCCTTACAAGTCATGAGCAAGAAAAATTAGTCAAAATGCATTATAACTGTTAGCCTAATGGTACATCACATTTGAAGTTGGGGTAGTTGTTGTCTTACAAGTTACAAGCAAGAAAGGCAAGTCTGTCTACGGTCTCTGGCTTTAAAGCAGCCCTATGGCAGGTCACAACAGGTCATGTTGTCACCTGTTCTAAAAACACGCTCTGTGTTCCACCAGTCCAGTGGATTCGTTTCACTGTCAGCATCAGGAGACTGAAGGTAGCAGCTGAGTTCCTTTTCTACCAGCTGGATTTCAGTAAGACCTGTGGTGGTGGGATCATGACTTTTTGAAAAAACTCCAAAGTGACTTTCTCTTTTTAGCTGGCAATTGTGGTGAAGCAGCAGCAACGTCTCCATGTGCTGGGCTTGGGTTTTCATGTCCCTCATTGACCATCTCTGAAACAGCTCTTGCTTTTATGTGGCCCACCTTCTCCTCTTTAATGTAACGTGTTTTAAACCAAGGGTCGACCAACGAGGCTATGTCCAGGAGGTCGTCTGTGGCTAGGTCATCATATTTCTCATTCAGATAGTCCATGACTATCGTTGTGATGGTTTGGGTGAGCTCTGTTCCACCTTCATCAGGTTTCATGACCTCTGTATTGAACAGGTGTAGTACTGGCTTCAGGTAAGACACACTGACATAAGACTCACCAGACAGAGCATCTGTGAATTCTAGGAGTGGGGTCATTGCCTGGTTGACGGACTCCAGAACATCTATATCTGTATAGGTGGGAGCTAAGTGCCGGGTCTTCTTTTCACTGGACAAGACTTGCGAAATGGCTTTCTCCTGCTCCAGTACTCTTTGCTCCATCTTTTGACGTGATCCCCACCTGGTAGGCGACTCCGTCACCAACTTGTGCTGGGGTAGGTTGTGTTCTTTTTGAGCAACTGCCAGGTCTCTCTTGTTTTTCCACGAATAGGAAAAGGCACCTACCACTTTCTTACACACTCCAATTGCTCGATCCACCCGTTTATCTCTACCCACTCTCTCTAAGAGAAATCAAGAGATTTTAATAAAATGTTAAAATCACAATAATCTGTTTAGTTATGTACAAATGTAATATTTAACTTAATCAGTTGATGAAAAAAAATGCACATTTAGTTTATCATCTAACCAATCACTTCAATATACACAATTGACAAGGTTACTTACCAATGGCCAAGTGCGGACGATGTCCAAAACATTGCAGTCAGGTCCAAAGTCTGCTATAGCTTCACCCGTGTGGTCTTGACTGAGTCCCCAGGAGGCGAGAGCGTCAGTGAGCCCCTCTGCTATAGCTTCACCCGTGTGGTCTTGACTGAGTCCCCAGGAGGCGAGAGCGTCAGTGAGCCCCTCTGCTATAGCTTCACCCGTGTGGTCTTGACTGAGTCCCCAGGAGGCGAGAGCGTCAGTGAGCCCCTCTGCTATAGCTTCACCCGTGTGGTCTTGACTGAGTCCCCAGGAGGCGAGAGCGTCAGTGAGCCCCTCTGCTATAGCTTCACCTGTGTGGTCGTCGGGAAAGTATGATGTTGGAAGGCATTTATTTAGAAGATTCCACTCTTTGTCAATACAGTGGATAGTGAGGCTAATATAAGGCTCTGACGTGTGACTAGACCACAGATCGGTTGTAGTAGCAAAATACGTAAAATCTGTTTTGAGCTGTTCCTCAACTTTTTCCCTACACTCAGCGTGGAGTTTTGGTAGTGCGGTGTGAGAGAAATGTTTGCGGCCAGGGAGGACGTACCTGGGTTCAATTAAATTGATAAGCCTCTTGAAACCTTCCTTTTCAACTGTGCTAATTGGTAGCATGTCCTTAGCAATGCAATGCCTAACAGCATTTGTGATGTCTTTGTGTCTTTTCAATGTTTGCTCGCAGGGCATAAACGCTGTCAGTGTTGACTGCTTCGGGCGAAACATCCCTAGATTGTCTGGTTTATCAATACCGTGGCGCAAACTCAAACTGGTTCAGTCTGCTTTCCACTAGACACTGGGTGAAGAATTCACCTTTCAGCAGGACAATGAACTTAAACACAAGGCCAAATCTACGCTGGAGTTGCTTACCAAGAAAACAGTGAATGGTCCTGAGTGGCCAAGTTAGCTTTGACTTAAATCTGCTTGAAAATCTATGGCAAGACTTATAAATGGTTGTCTAGCAATGATCAACAACCAATTTGACAGAGTTTAAAAAGAATCATGGGCAAATATTGTACAATCCAGGTGTGCAAATCTCTAAAAGACTTACCCAGAAAGACTCACAGCTGTAATCGCTGCCAAAGATAATTCAAATATGTATTAACTCAGGGGTGTGAATACTTATGTAAATTATATTTATGTATTTCATGTTCAATAAATGTCCAAACATTCATTTCATTATGATGTATAGTGTGTAGATAGGTGAAAAAAAAAAGATATTTATCCCATTTTGAATTCAGGCTGTAACACAACAAAATGTGGAAAAAGACAAGGGTATGAATAGTTTTTGAAGGCACTGTATGTTAAACCAATGGATGGTAGCCAACAGATTTGACATTTGACCAGAAGAGACACAAGATTGGGCAACATAGTATGTAATTGGCGTATGTGATCTAACTTGCAAAGAAGCAAGTGTGAAAAATATGGTAAGCAAACATTTTAACACCTCTAAAGGCTGTAACCATAAAAAGAGTAGGCAACTAACCTGTTCCTTGCATTCTGCCACTGCTGTTTCTACTGCTGCTGCTATAGGAGATTCCACTGGTTGGCAATTTTAGAAATTATATTTTCTGTTAGGTTTTATTACCTGGGTAATTAGATTTTGTGAAATCCCATGAGTGTCGATGACCCTAGTCCATAATAGGATTATAACCACTGGCAAATCCTGTTGGCGGTAATTTAGGGACCGTAGCTCAGTTATTGGTAATAATGACACTAATAAAGTCTGAATTAATACCACAGAGGGCCACAGGTGACGCAGGATGATAAATTGAGTTTAAGAGAAAATAAAGTATTTATTGCTTGGGTTCATCTTCCACTAAATCTAATAGTTGAGGCATAAACTATTTGTTGATTTGGGGTGATTTATTTTAAATGGTGTATGCAAGGTCCATTGTTTTGTTATGACCTACAGTGATTATGTACTGAAAGGCTAATTGTGTACGTTCACCAAGCTGTAGTGCTCACTGAAATGAAAGCTGCAATATGTAACTTTTATTATAGATCTGTAATTCGCATTGAAAGCAAATCTAAGAAGCGGTAGATCTGTTCTATGTGATCTATTTCTATACTTCCCATTCTTAAGTTTAGTTTTTTTCATCTTTTACTTTCAGTTTTCTACACCAGCGTCAAACAGCTGAAAATTCAATATTTGTGGTTAATGAGAATGCATTCCACAGTTGTTTAGACGGTACAATGATTCTCTACACTACACATTGCTTGTTTTGCCACATAAACTGAAATGGGTGAACTATTCGAATTTTACCAACCAGAAAATGGCGGAGTGACTTCTGCATATTGAACCCTTAAATAAATCAGCTTTAGTCATTTTGAGTGACGTTTGTGTTGCATCTTTGTCTGTAAGACTTTATGGTGTCAGCGCAGAGTGTGCTTGTGACTGATTTCAGGAAGGTGAGCTTATGTCACATTTTCAAGATTGGCTTTTTATATATATATATACAGTATATGTATAAAATGCAATACCCATTCAACATCGTTACACCCTCTTAAGCCTTAGCCCCACTAGTCTCTTTAAGAAGAGAGTCAGCATGGCATTGTCTTTCTATTATCATGGATTCTGCCTTTCTCCCTATATAGCTCAGTGCGCTCTGCTTGTCTAAACTAGGGCTCATAATGTAAGATTTGTATTCATATTCACGGAGTCCATACAAGTTTGTAATTAGGAAAGTGACCGTTTATTTGGGAACAAATGTTTTTAAATGTGAAGTAGGAAATAGCGCAAAATGCCCACGATCCTGAATCTGGTCACATTTGTCTGAGTGTGTGTCCAATCTCAAGTGTGTCCAATTTTTTAGTCTACTTTGTCAATCTCTCTTCAACACTAAGTATTAATAACAGTCTTTTGTTGGGTCAGACCCAATCTCCATCTCAATGGAATCCTTACACACCTTCTGTTCATTTCATTTCCTCACTCCCCAATAAGTACATCTATAGAAATCTCATCTTATCCCAGCCAATGTCCGTCTCGCGAAAAACTCCTGTGCGAGTGCCCAGATGGCTGAGATAACCGTAGAGGGTCAAAGGTCATTCAGAAGCCTTGCCTGTTGTGAATCACCAACGGCAGTAGGTTTTATTACCTTGTCTGCCTTTAACACAGTGGACAACAAATAATTAACAATTATAGCACTAAAACATTTACATTTAGTCGCTATGGCTAGTCAATCCGTTGGATTAGCGTGTTTACGAACTCTTGTTGTGATTAGTGATTAATTGATCTATGGCCAATAAGAGTAAAATCCTGAAATATAATACCGTACAGTATAATGATATGTACATGTATGCTGGTAGGTAATTACATATGCAGAAAAAAAACACACAGTTGGAGTAGGAATATCTTTCTTTATCAGTATTCATATAGTATGTTCAGTAGCTGGAGCGCTAACCATCCACAGTTGCAATGTGTCCATGTGGTGGAAGTCACTGGGACACGAGACACAGCGCACCACTGGGCCCTTCAGTAACCTGTTTTCAATTAACAAGAAAATGGCAAATATTATGACGATGGGGAAACTCAATTACCTCTCCTGCCGATGCGAAATTGAATTAAACCATGGGGAGAAATCTAATGTAATTTTTACGAGAAAAAAGGCCTTCATTACCTAATGACCTGCCGTTGACGCACACTCTCTCTCTATTAGAGACTATTATTATGATGACAGACCAGGGAGTTCAAGGTGCAGGGGTTATAGCATACATGACATCTGGATCACCATCCCAAGGCCAATGGACTGTGAACATGTAAAAGGGCCCAAGACGTCTTCAGAAGGCCATGAAAACAAATGTTAAGACTTAAGTGTGTAACTTTCACCGCAGGTGAAATACTAACCTACTAAAGAAAGAGCAGTACATGTGAATGGACCTGACCATTTACACACATATATACTATATATACAGTGCATTTGGAAAGTATTCAGACCCCTTGGCTTTCCTTAATAAATTACCGAACACTTCTAAAAACCTGTTTTCACTTTGTCATTATGGGGTATTGTGTGTAGATTGCTGAGGATTTTTTTCTATTTAATCAAAAGGCTGTAACGTAACAAAATGTGGAAAATGTGAAGTGGTCTGAATTCATTCTGAAGGCACTATATACAATATATACTGTATATATATATATAGAGTATATATACATATATACTGTATGTCTGTATACTGTGTATCATTTTCCCCAGTGCTAATCAACTATTTAAATTTTTTTCATTTATACATTGCTTACAAAAATGAATCTGTTGCTGCAAACGTCTTGCAAATTTGCCACAACTAGTTGCCAGAAGCCTGTTTTTTCTGGAAGGGTAGCTTGGTGTCTATAGCGTAGCCTGCAGTTCTCAGCTACAGTGTTCACCGCATGTATTTTTTTGTTAATTCTGCGTCTGTTATGTTGTCTGTATATCCTATTTATCATACCTGTATATCCTGTTTATAATCTCTGTATATACTGTTTATAATCTCTGTATATACTGTTTATAATCTCTCTATATTCTGTTTATCATCTCTGTATATACTGTTTATCACCTCTGTATATCCTGTTTATTATTTCTGTATATCCTGTTTATCACCTCTGTATATCCTGTTTATCATCTCTGTATATCCTGTTTATTATTTCTGTATATCCTGTTTATCACCTCTGTATATCCTGTTTATCATCCTTGTATATCCTGTTTATTACTTCTGTATATCCTGTTTATCATCTCTGTATATCCTGTTTATTATTTCTGTATATCCTGTTTATCAGCCCTGTATATCCTGTTTACTATTTTTGTATATCCTGTTTATCACCTCTGTATATCCTGTTTATCATCTCTGTATATCCTGTTTATCACCTCTGTATATCCTGTTTATCATCTCTGTATATCCTGTTTATCACCTCTGTATATCCTGTTTATCATCTCTGTATATCCTGTTTATTATTTCTGTATATCCTGTTTATCATCTCTGTATATCCTGTTTATCATCTCTGTATATCCTGTTTATCACCTCTGTATATCCTGTTTATCATCTCTGTATATCCTGTTTATTATTTCTGTATATCCTGTTTATCATCTCTGTATATCCTGTTTATTATTTCTGTATATCCTGTTATTTGTGGCGGCACCAATTTACTGAGATGGATTACTGAACATGCACATGTATTTTTTGCGAATAAAGGTGATTCTGAGTGAAGCACTGCCCTTGCTATTTAACCGCAAAATTATTAAGGAAGATTGGATCGCATGCTTATGACCGACAATTAATGTGATCAAATATACTGCTAGACACACACACACACACACACACACACACACACACACACACAGATTCATGCACACACACACATTTACACTCAAAATGAGTGTTTGATCAACCCTCCAGCTAGACGTACACACAAATGCACATACACACTCAAACCCCTCTGTCTCTCTCTCACACACACACACACACACACACACACACACACACACACACACACACACACACACACACACACACACACACACACACCTCCCCCACACACACACACACACACACACACACACCTCCCCCACATACACCGAGTGTGTGTGTAGGCTACCAACCCTTGTGTCGTAAACTGCAGCCTCTTTGTGTTCATCAGGATGAAAAGGCTGTTAGCCAGTTATCAGTGCTCAGTGTGCGGCGGCTGACAGGAAGATGAGGAAGAGATAATATGAGGCTGAGGGTCCTGGATCATTCAACACTGTCTAAGTGTTAATTCAATTCACGCATCCGATCATCCAGAGCTGGTTTGAGCATTATTGATTGACAACCCACTATACTCTATTAGGATATTATAATTGTGAAATTAATCAGTTATTTTACTGTCTTTTAGTTATCCATTTTTTACTTACACATACAGTGGTAATTATTAGAACTATCAATATAATTTATGCAATATGTGTTCTTTGTTTATGAGAATCAATGTCATTTTAGTGACGTATTGCAGTATGCTTTATTTCTGGAATGCGTTTTAATGTGGGGCTCCGGTAAGATATCGCAGGACTAGGGATTCTTGATGTCAATGAGGGGCTCCCAGAAGAGCTTCAAGACCTAAACTATCAGTCATGGCTACAATTGTGGTCCAACGTAACATAACGTAAACATTTTACTTCTGGGTTAACAGAGATACCTCAAGCATAGATGACTTCATCGCAATGTCACTGGTAACAGTATTTATTAACCTTTATATGAAATAAGACACAAAATAAAGCATGAGACAATTCAAATAGAGCCACCACACATTGCAAAATTCATTGCAAATTGGCCACGGGCACTTCTGGCAACAGCTTTGGTACAACACAGTTAGCAACGAGGTACTAGTGTTTTTCTCTGTGATGCAGGGATCATCAACTAGATGTTGTTTTTGTTGAGCGGATGGTCAAGAAGTCAGGAACATAATTACAAGTCCTCAGAACAGCCTCAATTCGTCGGGGCAGGACTGTACAAGGTGTCGAAAGTGTTCCACTGGGATGCTGGCCCATGTTGACTTCCCACAGTTGTGTCAAGTTGGCATGATGTCCTTTGGGTGGTTTGAGCTTGAAAAACCCAGCAGCGGTGTAGTTCTTGATACAATTAGTTGCGCCTGACACCTACTACCATACCCCGTTCAAAGGCACTGAAATCTTTTGTCTTGCCCATTCTCCCTATGAATGGCACACATAAACAATCCTTGTCTCAAGGCTTAAAAATCCTTCTTCAACCTGTCTCCTCCCCTTCATCTACACTGATTGAAGTGAATTTAACAAGTGACATCAATAAGTGATCCTAACTTTCACCTGGTCAGTCTACAGTATGTCATGGGAAGAGCAGGTGTCGTCTGTAGTCTCTATTATGCATGGGAATACTTTGTAACAGGTTTCCAAAATGAAAATCACTTGGAGATGATTTGCTGTTGTTCTTACAGTCTTTTACGTACAACAATTTATTACATTTTTTGGGGGGTCAAAAATTCTGGGCCAAGTAGGCCCTGGGGCCGCCAGTTTGGGCAGCCTGCCATAAAGCAAGCTGTCACAACTGATTCTGTGTGGTCTATCCTCCTCACTATCCTCCCCGAAACAAGAAAAAACAAACAGTCATCAAGAAAACCCTCTCCTTTCAATACCAACCAAAAGAACGTCTTGGCGAAAGCATATCTTAACATTGTAACCCAATGACAAATGTTTTGTAATGAACACTAGCGTGATTTTAATATGGATTGGGATTTCTCCGTAGTGACTCGACAGATATGACTGGAAGAGAGGACCTTCGCTAATGTAGCCTCGAGGGATTTGATATTAAAAGCAACGAAGTGCAGCGGTCAATCCCGCCCGAGCGAAATCCTCGCCGTCATAGGACATTGTACCTCTAATTTGTTATCAAGTAGGCGCAAATTCTATATTTACAGTATTAATATGGGATTAATTGAAGCATCGGCTTTGTCATAACAGAGCATTGTGCATGAGAAACACAAACATTAATTGCTAGACTTGCTTCACTGAGGGGAAAACTTTGTGCTTAGAGCGGATGATGTGTTCTATGTGTTCTGTGTTCTATGTTTGAACGTCTGTGCAGTTTCTTGTAGGCTTACAAGGTTTCCACACGTGACATGGGGTGTCAGCTAGTTCATTTGGCACCAGAAAACCTGTGAAGTTTTCATTGAGGATATGTCATAAAACCCAACCATATGTGTGACACCATACCCACTGGGCACAGACGTCAGTTCAACGTCTAATGTCTGAATTCAATATGAAATCAACAAAAATATTATTTTTGCAAATCCAATCAGTTTTCCACGTTGATTCAACATCATCACATTTAATTTTGGGGTTGGTCTTGAAACTTTTGGACCGTATCCAAAGTACTAACTAGCCCACAATACTGACTCCAGTATCGATTCAACATCGGTACCAGCTTGATGAGGTAGTGAAAGATTACCACTATGTAGAAAGCTGTTTACGACAATAAGATAAGAACAGTCTAAGGCAGACTTCAATTACAATGGTGAAATGGATTCACCTTGTGGTCCCTAATGAATATAACATTAATTAACCAATATATTTTCTAACACTTAAGGAGATCTATCCAATCCAGACAAACTCATTACAAAATGTATACTTTGTGATCAGTTCTATTGATGCCTAATAGTCGTCTTTTTATATTTTTGGGGAAACTAGTTTTCATGCAGAGGGCAGCCAAATGGTTGTCTTTCTATCAGACAAGCAGGTCTGGACTTCTGACCCAAAGCTTGCCAACCCTTATTTCCACATGAGCCCCAGATGCTAGGTAAATCCCCGCCTTATCTCAGCTCGCTGGTCACCATAGCAACACCCACCCGTAGCATACACTCCAGCAGGTATATTTCACTGGTCATCCCCAAAGCCAACACCTCATTTGGCCGCCATTCCTTCCAGTTCTCTACTGCCAATGACTGGAACGAATTTCAAAAATCATTGAAGCTGGAGACTACCATCTCCCTCAATAACTTTAAGCATCAGCTGTCAGAGCAGCTTACCGATCACTGCACCTATACACAGGCCATCTGTAAATAACCCACCTTACTACCTCATCCCCATGTTTTTATTTTATTTTCACTAATTTGCACCCCAGTATCTCTAGTTGTACGTCATCATCTGCACATCTATCACTCTAGTATTAATGCTAATTTGTAACTATTATGCCACTATTGCCTATTTATTGTCCTACCTTCCTAATCTTACTACATTTGCACACACTGTACATAGATTCTCTATTGTGTTATTGACTGTACTTTTGTTTATCCTATGTGTAACTCTGTGTTGTTGTTGTTTTGTCGCACTGATTTGCTTTATCTTGGCCAGGTCACAGTTGTAAATGAGAACTAGTTCTGAACTGGCTTTAACCTGGTTAAATAAAGGTGAAATAAAAAAAATAAAAAATAAAGATAGATTCTTATGTGATGTCACCGCAAACTCATGCAAACTCAAATTCATACTTTTGAATGTAAAGTGCATCACTCTAGATAGATAGATAGATAGATAGATAGATAGATAGATAGATAGATAGATAGATAGATAGATAGATAGATAGATAGATAGATAGATAGATAGATACTTTATTGATCCCCGAGGGGAAATTTCTTTATCAAGCCGCTATGAAAAACACAGGGCAGGTGCAAAATGCCAGAACGAAAATACACAAAAGACAGATACATGATACAAATACAAAAGGTCTGGAGTGCAAAAAGCTATAAAAAGACATTGCATAGTATGAGTGAATGACTGAATATGTACACTATACATTGTTACAGAGTGTTAGGAGAAAAAATGATACAAATATTGCAAGTTGATACATTAAAAAAAAAGTGCTTAACTATATTTGTTGACTATACTATAGAGATCGAAGGCAGAGAAAGACACTTAAATAGAATAAATGTGCGTATGATATAAGTGAGGGTAATAATAGTAAACTTAATATACAGTTTGGTTAAATGTACAGGTAAGTGAATATGTGCATGGTTAAATTAACTGTACAGGTAAATGACAGGAAGAGATACTTAAATAGCTAAATATGCGTATGATATAATTTATGGTAATAATAATAATAGTTCCCTTAAAATACATTCTTTAGTACAGGGTTTAATTACAGATAAATGCACGTATTGCACATTCGATATTCTAAATGCAATGAAAAAAAGATACTACTGACAGGATACTAGTATACAGTCCTGAGTGAATGACTACGCAAGTTCAGTCCAAGAATTACTTACAATATTGCACGTGATATGATATAACAACTGTACATGAATATGTACATACAGTCCTGAATGAATGAGTGCTGAATGAATTAGTCCTGAGTGAATGAGTGATTACAGACCAGAGAGTTACTCACGGATGGATGGATGCCTAATTGTTGAACTAGGTCCTAACACCCCAACAGATGCCAGGTCTATGTTGCCGACGGCATGGCACCCCGGTGAGGCATTAAATAATCTAATAGCCACCGGCAGGAAGGACCTCCTGTAGCGCCGTAGTGGGATCAGTCTGTGACTGAAGGTGCTCCTCTGCGTCATAACCATGGCATGCAGAGGGTGGATGAAGTTGTCCATGATGACCAGCAGTTAGGCCAGGATCCTTCTCTCCGCCACCTCCTCTAGAGTGTCAAGGTTAATCCCCAGAACAGAGCTAGCCTTCCTGATCATCTTATTTACCAGAGAAGCATCACTGGCCTTTATGTTGGCACCCCAGCACACAAAAAGTGAGGGCCTGGAGAGCTGGAGGGGAGGTGGACAGGGCCAATACCTAACCTGTTAAAAAATTGGTTCAGCTCATTGGCATCTTGGCAAAGTAGAAATGCTCACTAACAGGTATATAAACTAATTTGTGCACAAAATTTGAGAGAAATAAGCTTTTTGTGTATATATACATTATAGGATATTTTATTTCAGCTCATGAAAAATGGGACAGACAATGTACAAATTTTGTTTTTTATATATATTCAACGTCTTGCATATATTCCGTGATTTGTTATTGTTAGTCATCTATCAATCATTGCCCTTCTTTATGAGGCTTTTTGAAAATCTCTCTGGTCTCTGTAGTTGAATCTTTAGAAAAGCTCTCTGTCAGCGGCATCTCTCTGCCACTTCCAGGGCTGAGTTAGTTTGTTTTACGCCTCGGCGTTGTGCCGTGTGCGCTGTTTGCTGTTGGACAGTGGTGAATGAATGTGCCTCTAACAAGCTAAATCCGGGGGGAACCGTTGACCATAATGAGCATACCTGAATCATAATTCCACTCGTTCGCAGAGAGGCTTGCGCAATTAGAACTCAGATTAAGAATATTAGCATTCTAACTGTTGGTCAACGCTGGGAACGCAGTAATAAGTGGGTCAACGATAATTAACAAGCTAAAATGATGACTAAACGCTATTTCACAAATAAATAGGTGAGTAAACGGTGTTTACGTACATTTACCCTCCACTACATTGCTGGAAGTAAATTATAACATAAATACTATAAATGGGGAGATAATTTGGACAGGGATTGTAGTGCAATATAACTGCAAAATAGACCATTTTGTTTGAAAGCTGGTCATTTGGACCAATGTGTTCCTATTATACCATCTGTGTTAAGGTAATAACAATGGGTATTGTTTCTTAGGACACAGTTCTGGATTGAATTCTTCACCGATATGCGAGATCAAGGCATTTTTTACGGGAGCCACGATCACTTGTGCTTGATGTGCTTCTGCTTCCTTGGGGTATTGCAAAACAATCTGGATCAGTGCAAGGCACAGTGAAATCTCCACGGTATAAGGCCTTCCAGGCTTTCCAGATGCCCGGGAGGTATCCTTGAGGGGCTCTTAACGTGGACTGTTATGTTGACTGTATTACTGCCACACCGGTCCCGAGTCATGAGCTCATGTTGCGCAACATTCCTATAAAAAACAGAGTGATGACCTCTATTGAAAAGAAGAGGATCGCATCAGCTTTCTATTTTGTGTATTTTCGAGCTTATAGCCTAATGAGAAGAAACATTTTAAGCTACACAATACGCCATATTGACAAAATGAAAACAGGTTGAGACATTTTTGCGAATTTATAAAATAAAGAATATAAATAAACGGATTTACATAAGTATTCAAAACCTTTGCTATGTGACTCGAAATTGAGCTCAGGTGCATCCTGTTTCCATTGATCATCCTTGAGATGTTTCTACAACTTGATTGGAGTCCACCTGTGGTAAATGCAATTGATTGGACATGATTTGGAAAGGCACACACCTGTCTATATAAGGTCCCACAGTTGACAGTGCATGTCAGAGCAAAAACCAAGCCATGAGGTCGAAGGAATTGTCCGTAGAGCCCTGAGACAGGATTGTGTCGAGGCTCAGATCTGGGGAAGGTTACCAAAAAATGTTTGCAGCATAGATGATGGAGCACAGTGGCCTCCATCATTCTTAAATGGCAGAAGTTAGTAACCACCAAGAGAGAGCTGGCCGCCCGGCCAAACTGAGCAATCGGGGGAGAAGGACCTTGGTCAGGGAGGTGACCAAGAACCTGATGGTCACTCTGACAGAGCTCTAGAGTTCCTCTGTGGAGATGGGAGAACCTTCCAGAAGGACAACCATCTCTGCAGCACTCCACCAATCAGGCATTTATGGTAGAGTGGCCAGATGGAAGCCACTCCTCAGTAAAAGGCACATGAAAGCCCTCTTGGAGTTTGCCAACGACCCTAAGCACACAGAAAAGACAACGAAGGAGTGACTTTGGGACAAAGCTCTGAATATCCTTGAGTGGCCTAGCCAGAGCCCAGACTTGAACCTGATTGAACATCTCTGGAGACCTGAAAATAGCTGTGCCGAAACACTTCCTATTCAGCCTGACAGAGCTTGAGAGGATCTGCAGAATGGGAGAAACTCCTCAAATATACGTGTGCCAAGCTTGTAGCGTCATATCCAAGAAGACTCAAGGCTGTAATTGCTGCCAAAGGTGCTTCAATAAAGTACTGAGTAAAGGGTCTGAATACTGATATTTACATTACATTACATTTTTTCAATTAATTAGCAAAAAGTCAAAAAAACTGTTTTTGCACAAGGAGCAGATTGAGGTAGACCACAACCCCCCCCCCCCCCCTTTACCTCAGGGTCAACGATATTGCTCAACTCTGAATTTTAGGTGAGGTGTCCTTGCTATTTGATTTAATACTCTGAATAACTGAATATATATTTTCCCTTCTTAAGCACCAAGGCAACTAATATATGCATGTAAGGTAAAATATATTTTACAGTGTAAGTAATATATTCTGTGCAACGCAGATAAACTGTTGATAATAGTTGGGTGCAGTGTCTATTCATACAAGGCACCCCTCCAACTAACCAGGATATGTTTTTTTTAATGTGTTGTGTTAATAAAGAACACTTGACTGTCTCCCCATTGTATAGTTGTTTTGGTAATTTTTTTGTTGCTGTTGAGTATTGTTGCTCCAAAATGTAGCTGTTTAAGCCTTACTCTGTTTTTTTGTGGAAAACCTGCCAAGCGCAGTTGCCTGTTGTTGATCCTTTCTGGTTGAGCAGATTCAAAGTATCATTTTTAAAAAGCTGTCTAACGCGTTCATATGGTCTGGTGGAGATCACTATTCATAATTGAAACAATGTTGCAAAGGCCGGAGAGGCTAAAAGCAAGGAGAAATAATGTATTCTAGATGCTTTTTACTGTGGCGATCAAGTTAATTTATTTAAATGCTGGGCTGATGGGACAGTGGATGCAGTGATTTCACCGAGTTTTGCTCATAAGCTCACCCGTTGTAAAACAAATTTGGGGGCACAGCTTATTTCTCAACCAATCAAAATGCATCTTTTGACCAACCTGTTTTAGAACTTAGCTAGCTAATAGTGCGTTTGTGACCAAGTGGAAAGTGGGAATTTACCACATACCACTTGGAAAATTACACTGGAACGGCCCTACAAATGGTCATTGCTAGTGGGAAAATAATCTATAAAGCTTGCAACAACTTCACTTTAGGGTTTTCTCGTTTGGGAAAAAGTATTTCCTCCATCCTCTATACTCCGTGACCCGGAAAACGATAAGTTGTCAAGTGTGTCTATTCATTTGTAGACACCACAACACTACATAAAGAGAGACACCACAACACTACATAAAGAGAGACACCACAACACTACATAAAGAGAGACACCACAACACATAAAGAGAGACACCACAACACTACATAAAGAGAGACACCACAACACTACATAAAGAGAGACACCACAACACTACATAAAGAGAGACACCACAACACTACATAAAGAGAGACACCACAACACTACATAAAGAGAGACACCACAACACTACATAGATAAAGAGAGAGGGACATGAAACTGCCCTGCTTGTGGGTTTTTTGCAGTTCGTTCCAGTCGCTAGCTGCAGCGAACTGAAAAGAGGAGCGACCCAGCGATGTGTGAGCTTTGGGGACTTGTAACAGAATGTGACTGGCAGAACGGGTGTGGAGGATGAGGGTTGTAGTAGGTACAGTTGAAGTCGGAAGTTTACATACACTTAGGTTGAAGTCATTAAAACTCATTTTTCAACCACTCCACAGATTTCATGTTAACAAACTATAGTTTTGGCAAGTCGGTTAGGACATCTACTTTAAGCATGACACGACTAATTCTTCCAACAATTGTTTACACACAGATTATCACTTCACTTATAATTCACTATATTACAATTCCAGTGGGTCAGAAGTTTACATACACTAAGTTGACTGTGCCTTTAAAAAGCTTGGAAAATTCCAGAAAATTATGTCATGGCTTTAGAAACTTGATAGGAGGTTTACCTGTGGATGTATTTCAATGCCTACCTTCAAACTCAGTGCCTCTTTGCTCGACATCATGGGAAAATCAAAAGAAATCAACCAAGACCTCAGAAGAAAAATGTAGACCTTCAGAAGTCTGGTTCATCCTTGGGAGCAATTTCCAAACGCCTGAAGGTACCACGTTCATCTGTACAAACAATAGTATTCAAGTATAAATACCATGGGACCATGCAGCCATCATACCGCTCAGGAAGGAGACGCGTTCTGTCTCCTAGAAATTAACGTACTTTGGTGCGAAAAGTGCAAATCAATCCCAGAACATCAGCAAAGGACCTTGTGAAGATGCTGGAGGAAACAGGTACAAAGGTATCTATATCCAAAGTAAAACGAGTCCTATATCAACATAACCTGAAAGGCAGCTCAGCAAGGAAGAAGCCACTGCTCCAAAACCACCATAAAAAAGCCAGACTACGGTTTGCAACTGCACATGGGGACAAAGATTGTACTTTTTGGAGAAATGTCCTCTGGTCTGATGAAACAAAAATAGAACTGTTTGGCCATAATGACCATCATTATGTTTGGAGGAAAAGGGGGAGGCTTGCAAGCCGAAGAACACCATCCCAACCGTGAAGCACGGGGGTGGCAGCATCATGTTGTGGGGGTGCTTTGCTGCAAGAGGGACTGGTGCACTTCACAAAATAGATGGCATCATGAGGAAGGAAAATTATGTGGATATATTGGAAGCAACATCTCAAGACATCAGTCAGGAAATTAAAGCTTCACAAATGGGCCTTCCAAGCCCCGGGAACCTACCCAGAGAGGAGAGACAGGTTAAAAAGGTCAGAGATAGGCTTGGCGATGATAGGAGCTGCAACCTTAAAGAAGAAAGGATCTAAACCATCTGACTCTGATGTTGTTTTTATTGTCAATTTTAGGTAGCTCCTTTAGCACATCGGACTCAGTGGCCACCTGCAGGGAGAAGAGGAAGGAGCATCAGGGCTAGTTGCAGATGAGGATGAGGAGATGAGGATGTGTTGGACGGGCAATGAGGCATGGCTGAGTTAAGTGGTGATTAAAGAGTTCAGCCATTCGCTCCTTGTTAGTAACAACCCCATCATCAACATTAAGGGACATGGGCAGCTGTGAGGAAGAGGGTTTATTCTCCAAGTCTTTCACCGTTTTCCAGAAAGTCTTGAGGTTAGACACAGAGAGGGACTGCTCTATAAAGTACCTAACTTTGGCCTTCCGGATAGCCTGAGTGCACTTATTTCTCATTTACCTGAACGACAGTGGGGATCTAGTGGATTCTATACCTAATATGCTTTTGATCAAACTTGGAAGCCTGAAATATTTTTCTTGCCGAACATTCTTGCAGATTTTTAACAAACTTCACAGCCTGAAATATTTTGCTGGTCGAAATTTTGCAGCCTACCAAACTTCAGAGGCCTTTGAAATATTTCCATGCCTTAAA
Source organism: Thymallus thymallus (assembly GCA_023634145.1). Classification (NCBI taxonomy): domain Eukaryota; kingdom Metazoa; phylum Chordata; class Actinopteri; order Salmoniformes; family Salmonidae; genus Thymallus; species Thymallus thymallus. Next base: position 26,824,239 of record CM042411.1, on the reverse strand, counting down.
CCAAACTCTGCTACCTACTATTTTTGAAAGCTGGTTTGCCCCTTAGGGCCACCGTAGAATACACCTTTTGGCCTAAATGCAAAGCCTTATGTTTGGGGCAAACACATCACATCACTGACTAATTGCCTCCTTATTTGGAGCTAAGCACAGGTAAAATCCTAGAGGAAAACCTGCTTCAGTCTGCTTTATTCCAAGGACTGGGAGATGAATTCACCTTTCAGCAGGACAATAACCTACAATGCCAAATATACACTGGAGTTGCTTACCAAGAAGTGCGTGTTCCTGGGTGGCTAAATTACAGTTTTGACTGAAATCTGCTTGAAAATCTATGGCAAGAACTGAAAATTGCTGTCTATCCAGGGGTCTCATTTCTCAATCATGCGTAAACACAAATCTGGGAGATTTTTCAATATGATTGTTTGCTTGAGTGCGCGTAAATTTATGCCCAGCCATGACCATGCGTACGCACAGTGCCAAGTAGTGAAATGAGGAAAGTGCTTGTCAAGCATAGAATGGGCAAAATAAACTGTATGTTGAAAATGTGTCAAATTGGGAGAGTAGGCCTAATAATTTGATAATTTTTTCGATTTAATTGTATTTCCATTGTGAATTCATGTAACATACAGTATCTTGACAGGTTATTTATAATTTGACCACATCTGTGCAATTGTTACGATATTGTCGTAACATCTGTGCAATTGTCACCATCTCAAAACGAGTTCAACTATGTGAACAGGAAAGGGTTCCACATTTAATGAGTAGGTGATAGGTTATGTGATGCTCAAAAGACACTGCTGAATGTGGTGGCAAGGTGGCCAGGTGGAACGCATGACTCGTTCATTCTGCAGAACCACAATGTTGGCCTATACGCCTACAGGAAGGAGCTGTTGATGGTGGATGCCTTATTGGTGAGTGTTGCCTCCTCATTTGAAGTATCTTTGCCATTGCTAAAGCAACTTGAATTGTCCCAGTGGTCCTCTTATTATAGCTATTTTTGTTTTTACTGGTCAAACCACAACTGTGCGAGCCAAATATAACCTTTTGGTTGTACTCTGCAATCTCTGACACAAGCACCTCTATTTCAGTCTCTGAAAAGTTATTCTGTTTATCGTCTTAAACGGGTCAAAGCATATTGCTGCAATCAAGACTTAATTAGTAATACACTGTATATTGTACACCCACCATTCCACTTGGTATATCATTTAATGTAATGTAAAATATCATACTAAACGGATGGTCACAAATCAATTTCGGTCAAAGCATAATGGTGAAATCAAGACGTGGTATACTGTACGTCCTACAATAAGGATTACTTCTAAAGCCGCTCTTCCAATAAGGATGATGCAATATATCTCTGTATATTAAGGGTGATGCAGTAATTCTCTGTCTATAAGGTTGATGCCACTTTCATACTTTCTTCAAATGTTTCAGAACAAAACACAAAAAGCAAAACAAAGGGTGGAAAGAAAGCGATAAGACCTTAAGATTTAAAGACTCCTAACTGAACTCTACATCTATCCCTAGTTCTACCTTAAGATCTAATAACTGAACTAAAGACTCCTAACTGAACTAACTGATCTAAAGACTCCTAACTGAACTAAAGACTCCTAACTGAACTAAAGACTCTTAACTGAACTAAAGACTCATAACTGATCTAAAGACTCCTAACTGAACTAAAGACTCTTAACTGAACTAAAGACTCTTAACTGAACTAAAGACTCATAACTGATCTAAAGACTCCTAACTGAACTAAAGACTCTTAACTGAACTAAAGACTCATAACTGAATTAAAGACTCCTAACTGAACTAAACACTCCTAACTGAACTAAAGACTTAACTGAACTAAAGACTCCTAATTGAACTGAAGACTCCTAACTGAACTGAAGACTCCTAACTGAACTAAACACTCCTAACTGAACTAAAGACTCCTAATTGAACTGAAGACTCCTAACTGAACTGAAGACTCCTGCAGATGGATGGGGGCACCAGATGGAGACATTACTTAATGCCCAGATAAGACAAATTATGGACTTGCAAGTGCATAAGCGATTGAACTTGCTCCATATCGTTAGTTGCTCACCTGTGTTGAGAATGATTAACTTATCCTCTCTCGCAGCTTTCCTGTGTACTAATTCCTGTCTTAATTGATGAGCAGTATAATTCACACAGGCACCGGGGGATTTTGTATTACAAGCACACAGATGTTACCAGTGATGAATAGTGGTAAAGTCACACTTTTTGGAGAGAAGAACTTATGGTGGTCTGCAATGACAACAAAGCTAGATGTCAGTAAGATTTTCTTCAGGCGAAGCATATGCTACACATCCTTGCATGCACACAGTACCATTTATGCTGTATATCTGCACTTTATATGTGTTCCTATGTGCAAATAAAACTCACAGTTGAAATAAAGCACAGGATTTTTCCCATTACACCCTTTTAGATTGAATCAAGTGGCTGTATCTGTGCCTTGCAACCCTTTATACGAGAGGCCTTATAAACGGATGGGAGAGCAGGCCGATGAAAGACCTTGGTTTAATATGTTTATGGGCCTCCGTGGAATTAGCATCTCTCGCCCAAAAGGCCCCAGATGCTCCGGGGCGTAAAGTTTTATGAACATCCCAGGACTGTGAAGTGGAATCTGGGGGGAACTGAGCTGTTTTATGGCCCCCTGATTGTGCTCCAGCAACAGCCCCTCCTGCTAATGAATTGATGGACCAAGATAAGTCTCATTCTTGTCCTCTGGATCGTTTAATGTCTCTGTCCCAGTGCATGATGTACAAGCACTTGAGTGGTAATTGAAGAAAGTGTAATTTGGAACAGAGTTTTCTAGTATTTCAGGGAAGCAGCGGATCGGTTCAGGAAACCACTATTTGGCAGTCAGTTTTCTTTGCCCTAAACAGGGTCACAACGATTCTATCAAAACTGGTATTTGAATGTTAGAGGACTTGATTGAATAGACCCCTGGAGAACGTAACGAGAAACGTATTATTCCATACAAAGCATCTCAGTCGAAAAAAACATAGGCACAGACACATGCATACAAACACACGATAACATACATGGATTTTGTGTCGTAGATACTGTAGGTGAATAGTTGAGTAGTGGCCTGAGGGCACACACTTAATGTGTTGTGAAATATGTTGAGAATGCACCGTAATGTTTTTAAAATTGTATAACTGCCTTTATTTTGCTGGCCCCCAGGAAGAGTAGCTGCTGCCTTGGCTGCAGCTAATGGGGATCCATAATACATACAGATACAAATTATGATTTAGAATCAGGTCTCCCTGTGCATATAATCTTATTCATTATGATCGAAAAGGCAAAATATATCCAAGATCAGCACTCCTACTCCGAGAAGCTTTATGAACACGGGCCCTGATCAGGCTCCACCTCTGGATTTGGAAGATATGAATGATCATTATTAGGGTTACTGAGGGTAATGTCAATAGTCATTGTCTCTGAAAGGTTAGTCCCCTCCTGACATTCAATCTCAATAAGATTGCCATAGTTGGCTTTGCTGTGGTTCGTTACTATAACAGAGTTTTTAGGGCTCCCCAAACCCACATCCACCAGCAAAAAAAAAGCTGATTAAATGGACAAATAATTACCTCATTACAATGATGATAAGCCTTCCACTCATTAAGAGCACTTTCTACTCCCAACAATTTCCTCCCCATCCTCTTCACTGGCTTGCTCGACCATCAAATAAAATGGAACTTCCCAGGAGGCACTGTTTTAGGTAACACACCAACATTTCCTTTCCATATTAGTTAATTGGGTTAATTTGAAAAGTTTAAATGTCCTTTTACTTTGAATGGTTTATAGGGCCAATGTCATATGAGGCACAAGTCATCAGTGTGCTGGCTTGAAGTCATGTCCCATGCTCAAAGAGGCACAGGGAGGAAGACTGAAAAAATGAACAGGGTTAATAAGTACTAAACAAAGAACAAGACATGTAGATAAAATATACAGACCAATGACACATTTTTTTCACAAGTGTGGGTCAAAAAGGATCTTTGATTTTAGACCTCATTGGACAAAAAAGGTCCCTTTTCTCTACACGTGTGAGCAATAAAAGTGTGTATTTTTAAAAAATCTGGTTTAATTACAATTTGGGTGATCTAATCTTTAGAATAAAGGGTATGGCAATTACCCATGTAGTATCGGGTAAGTCGTAAATACCAGTGATGCAACAGACATTTCCTGTTCCACATGATGAACAAATGATTATACAAGCATGCTTTGGTTCCTACCTTAGAAAAACATGTTGATCCATACTGTATTTGAAGCTGCATTCTCAGGCAAATTATACAAATCTTGTCTGGAAACCTAGAACACATCTTTGTGCTATTCTGCTTTGTTGTTTCTGTTGACTTTTTATTTCACTTCTTACCATTTAAAGGAATTTAACATTTAGTGTGTTGCTTTTATAAACACAACTACTGCTTAGTATGATGTTTCATGGAATTGGACACAGCAAGAAGAGGACTGAATATTGTTAGAGAGATCATCTTATTGTGTAATGAAAATAAGAAATCTATCATATTGAAACCATCTGGTCTATATGGAAATTACGTCAACTAATCTGACTCCTTCTGCCAACATTTTTATTCCATTAAAAAAAGTATTCTTCAGTTTTGTTTTTTTAAAGAGATGGCTATTCAGTACCAAAACATTCTCTAGGCTCTTAATACATTTTAACAACAGAAGGTTTCAGAGGAGAAGAGTCTAGTGGATGAATGTTTTATTCTAGACACGTGCCATAGCTACTCACCATCGATGACAAAGTCCTTTGTATCCAATGACCACCCTATTGGATACTTTTCAAATATTAACCTTGAGAAAAGCAAGTTAGGAACATTCCGTGGAATGTTAAATCAGTTTCCCGCTGCTCAGTAATACAGTACAGGAATTTCGAATGGTCTTTTTCCCAAAAGGCCATGGCACCAAATTGAAGCCTAAGGCCCAACCATCCCACATCCATGGAACCTGTTAAGTGGAATACCTAATCTTGAGCTTAGACACACACACACACACACACACACACACACACACACACACACACACACACACACACACACACACACACACACACACACACACACACACACAATGTAATACAGGTGAACAGAGGAAAGAGAAAATGAAAATGAAAGATTGACAGAGGGGTGGAGAGAGTAGCATTCTTTTAATAAAACAAAACAAATATGGAGGGGGGTTGGGGGTGGGGTTGGGGGTCATGGCTCACAGCCTGCTGTGGTATTCTCTGCCAAAGCCTGTAATTCTTATTCATGGAGGAATGAGAGGAGAGCTAATAGGAATTTGATATTTGACATAGACAAATTTGCTTAGGGGGAAAGACGGGTAGATGTATTGGTAGCTGGATTCCCTGGGGTTTCCACATCGCTTCAAAGAATAATTGTCAGGAGTCCTCTGCCAATCCTTTGTCATATTCGAGGGCCCATTTTGGGTATCTTCATGTTGGCCAGAGGCGAATGTGCGAAGTTGTGCACATGCATTACCTGACGGATTCGTATAGTATGAATATCTGAACAATAGGAAAAAGCCTCTGCGTTTTCACAGACATGCCTTGCCCAGTACTTATGATAACAAGTGTGGTATGTTCTTTGAATGAAAATGGAGGGTTGTAATTGAAGGAAGTAGAAAAAAGTTGACTCTCAATTGACTCTTTCATCCCCTCAATAACATTTTCATTCCAAATTAACATGTTTTTGAATGTTTACTAAGGAAAAATTTAAGAATGGTTGAAGGTCTAAATCTAATTGTAAGGTGCACACCTCTTAGCTGTGGAGTATTTTTGCTGCTAAGGAAGTAGAAAATGAAATGTGTTTATTTTGCAACTCACGAAAGCACCCTGTGGCATCAGCTCCTTAGTTGTCACTGGATTCTGTCCAGACTTAGGGTGCGTCCCAAATGGAACCCTATTCCCTATATAGTGCACAATTTTGGGGCACCGTTCAAAAGTAGTGCACTACAAAGGGAATAGGGTTCCATTTGGGACGAAACCTTAGAAAGCGATTGCGTGATCTGACTAAGGAAATTGTGTTGTAAATTGATATCTGGGGGGACGAAAGACTGATAAGAATATAACTAGATAAGAGCCACATTGATATTTGCTTCACGAAAAAACAAAAAAACAATTAAGTGTGCATTAATATGAGATGAGTTAAATTGTTCTTCTTTCATTTCTGAAAGGATGCCATGCGTTGTGTTGTTTGGGGAAGACATTTTATTATTGCTTTTCCATTTCAGGGAGAATTTCTAAATCTTTATTTTCTACGTATCTAGACTCCTGGCAAAGAATTGTCATGAAAATATTATTGTAAATTCTGGACGCCTCTTCTCTGTTCCAAGCTAACTTTAAGAAGAGAAGACATATGTCGTCTCACCATCGGAGTGTCACTGCTCGTGTGAAGATGGGCTGAGGGTTGCTCTGTGCAAGCACCTACTTTTGGTGTTTTCACAGAGCAATCCACAGACTTTGCCGGGTCCTCACTTTGAAGCAAATGTGGAGTTGCTGCTTCAACGCAACAGCCACTATCAAGTCTTGTCTGCTGACAAGGGAGAGGTGGCTGTCACAAGCCAGTTACTGAGCACCGCCATCTTTTGCATCTATTATTAACAATGCATGCTACGCTACGCAAGGCTATGCTACGCTACGCTAAGCTACTCTACGCATGGCTATGCTATGATCACTCATTAAAGGTTGAGAGGAATAGTGAATGCAGCTCTATGAGTGTGAAATAGTAACATAGACATGGATGTTGTCACTTCTGGAGTGATCTGGTCTGATCTATTCTGACACCTGCTTTGAGGACCTGTACATTCTGAGATATTAAAATAATTATACAGCAGTATTATTCTCTTTACTTTAAAGGTAGACTCAGTAATATGGCATCATACACAGTGGGTGATTTCTTACTTACAGAATTCAACAACTAAGTTCAAATCTGCCAAGACTGCTACTATTGGCTTTTTCTGATATGGCCATGAAGGGCGCAAAAATGGGAATAGGCTAGCTAGCCAATAGTGGCAATCTTAGCTGATTTAAATTTTGTTGGAAGTTGGTATCTGTGAGCAGGAAGTTACCTTGATTAATTTATATCAGATTCCTAACCAAATAGCAGCAGAAATAATCCACACATTTCACATGAGACTAATCACTGGACTTGCGCCCAACACTGGGGAATACAGAAAAAAGATTGTACCCAGAATAAAGAATATAAATGAATTATTGTAAAATAAATCAATGCCTTAACAGAAGTACTGGCAATGATGTACCTGACATATGATGACTAAATATGAATTCACTACAAAGCCACATTTAGATGTTAAATTGCATTCAGTGTTTGAAGCCATGTAGTGCGTTTACAATGCAACTGTTGATAGAGTTGATTGCTACAACAGATATTGTTCCCCTCATACATTAAAGTGCCCTTTTGATATTTGTATGCGTTTTAATGCAGGGCCAGCTGTTCTTTCCCGGATAATAGATGCTATTTCCGGTCTCACCATGACATCTTTAATCAATTCCAGATTGTGTCCAGGAGATTGAATTCAATTTCATGTTGCTATGGAGCGGAGTGTGTTTTTCGTTCTTTTTGGTGGGGGAGGTGATTTAATCACACCGTTACACAGTCAACACGCAGGGGATGTGTGTGCCTGAGTTTGTGTGCGTGTGTGCGTGTGTGCGTGTATATGTATTTGTGTGTGTGAAGAAAACAATCAAATTCACCCCCTGCCAATGACTGGATTTCAAACAAACCCTTTTGTTTTTGCTTAGAGCTATGACTGTGTTTAGAACATTTTAAAAGGCAAAGAATTATTACATTTCACATCCTATAGGAAACAACAGAAACCTGTTGAGGTTGCTTTCAGCTAACTTCAATATCTGTTTTTTTAATTTGGCATGGTCATGTAAACGATGCTTAGAAGTTGGTTTGTCTCAGCGTTTCGTATTAATCCAATCAGGATGCCAGATTTGGTAAGAATGAGGGTGGACATTACATAGAATGTCAGCTGGTATGTCAAATGTAATTATTACGTAACTAAGCCAATAGAGTCTAGTCTAAGGTAAGTGATGTGTTTAATACAATTTGTTATTCGGACTCTACAAATTTAGTATTGCACGTGCTAAATGTTGATTGAAACCTGGAGTTTACAACAGGCACTTACTGCTTTGGACCTGTCCTATAACTTACTATTAGATGGTAATCTTGTTAAAAGGAGCACTGTGCTTCGACAAGTGTTATGTTAAGGTCCTACAAGCAACTACCGATTTATGATAACATTTCCTTATCAAGTCACCTGCTTTGCTTTAGCTAGGCTGAACCCACTTTGGAAAAAGATTTGTTTTGTGGAAGATTAAGGTAAAAAATGGGTGGGTGGGTGGGGTACATTTAAAGTATGGTCTTCCCCATTTTCTAGTAAATTGTGTGCAATTTACCTGTAATGTTCTGAATAACAATGAGTGCACTATGTACCAAATGTTCTTTTGAAACCTTGAAAAACAATAAAGTATAATTTCTATTTTCTATTCCATATCATCACTCGGCTGTCAGCTAGAAGTGTTTTTCTCCAAGAGAATAACTAAAAAGCCATTCTCTGTTGCACACGAACAAATGGACTGTCCTTTTGTCTTCCTACGGGAACAAACACATCTAACTCTCTTCATACATTCTAGTCCTCTTGAGTCTGCAAGCAGCGAAGGAGACTCTGGCAGGCTTTCCCCTACAACTCTGATCCAACATAAGTTTGCACACTATCAAGGGACTTTAACCATTTACTGCACAGCTCCAGTGGAAGGAGAAAGATGGAAAGAGAGAGAGAGAGAGAGAGAGAGAGAGAGAGAGAGAGAGAGAGAGAGAGAGAGAGATGGTATTAATCACCATATGGAGGAGAGAAGGGAGAGATGAATCTCACTGATTGCTTCTCATCACAGAATCATTATTTGCCATGTAGAGAAGATTCCGCTTATTAACAAATAGCCTGAGCATCTGCCACTCGAGGGGAGACTGTGTAATGATGGTGGATCATCTGCAACAACTGCCTAATGGAATCACAGAATTCAACTCTCACATGTTACTGTCTCTGGGGCCTGGAACAAATACAGGAAGTAAAAGATTCCTCTGGAGCCGTGCCCTTCCCATAATTCAGCCGGGAAGTATCTATCATCAGTGGGCGATGATGAAATGCAGTTATCTTCTTGGTGCATTGGCCTGACATTCAATTTAGGGTGAAATTGTGACTGCATTCTCATTGCATTAGTCTACTCAAGTGCTAGCTGTTGAATAAGCTTAGTAAAGCATTCAAGTTGCATTCAGACTATCATAGCTTATTCTACATTTTTATATCAAATGTGTGATTATGATAACAAAAAGACCACTGTCTGTCTGTTATAAGTTCAACATTACGAAAATGTTCCTGCCAAAACATGATTAGTAATGATTATAATTTAATAAATACATATATACCACTCTTCCCCTTGCAGTCTATAATAACCTTAGGCCTATAACCAGGCACCACCCTTCCCAGTCTATAATAACCTTAGGCCTATAACCAGGCACCACCCTTCCCAGTCTATAATAACCTTAGGCCTATAACCAGGCACCACCCTTCCCAGTCTATAATAACCATAGGCCTATAACCAGGCACCACCCTTCCCAGTCTATAATAACCATAGGCCTATAACCAGGCACCACCCTTCCCAGTCTATAATAACCATAGGCCTATAACCAGGCACCACCCTTCCCAGTCTATAATAACCTTAGGGGAAAGTTCTGCTTGAAAAAGTCTTGTGAGGACATGTCAGTATTCAGATGCATCCAGGACAGCTTCACTACTTCTCACTTCTCAACGCATGGTTATTTACAGTGTTGTGGGGGGCAACCGTTTTTCAAATTGTAGATTTACACACCTTTAAGTAAAACCAAATATTTGAGTTGATTTGAAGAAAACCCCAATCTCCCCAGTGATGTTTAGCTAGCGGTGTCTAAAGTTGGCTGAAGTGTGTAGTGCCTGTTTAAAAAAACTGAACCATGGATTACAATTTCATATGTGTTATTTCAGGGTGAGGAATCATAGCTCAGTTGGTAGAGCAGTGCATTTGCCAGGATAGTGGCTTTTGACTCCCGGAACCACCTGTACGTAAAATGTATGCATGCATGATTCTAAGTCGCTTTGGATAAAAGCTTCTGCTAAATGGCATATTATGTTATCATTAGGTTGTAAAATACTGAACCTCCCCTTTAATCTACACTCTCATTGGCATCTGTTATTTATTATTATGTTATCATTATGTTGTAAAATACTGAACCTCCCCTTTAATCTACACTCTCATTGGCATCTGTTATTTATTATTATGTTATCATTATGTTGTAAAATACTGAACCTCCCCTTTAATCTACACTCTGATTGGCATCTATTATATATTATTATGTTATCATTAGGTTGTAACATACTGAACCTCCCCTTTAATCTACACTCTGATTGTCATCTATTAAAAATTATTATATTAACATAAGGTTGTAAAATACTGAACCTCCCCTTTAACCTACACTCTGAGTCACTCTTGCTTTGGTGCTATACTCTACTTCCCTGGACTGTTTTAATGACCCCATGCTAGCATTTTGGCACCAGCCGCAACCCTGTGGCAAAACAGAAAGATAATAAAATCGATGAAAGGGAGAGGAATGCAGTGGTCCGATGGTCACAAAATGGAAGGCTAAATGAGAAGTATCGAACTTTGCTGACTCCCTGCAGGGCCCTGATTGCTGGTCGATACCAAGGGGCAAGCTCAATCACAAACTTTTTTTGAATCTTTTCCCCACTCCCCTAGGAGTGATGGAGACCCCATGTTGGTTTTTCAGATAGGTCGTTTCACTCCCCAGGGGTGATGGAGACCCCTCTTTAGCGTCGCTCACCCTCCCGCAGACCCATAAAAGCCTACACTACAGGGTCTGCACCGTCGTCACTAGTTACCACAGCCACAAAGTCATAAACCCTGCTTATTTCTTAAATGTATCTTCTTAAAAAGTGATTAAAAAACAAAACCTTAACCATAACATTAACCACACTGCAAACCGTGTGCCTAAGCCTAACCTTAAATCATACATATTTACGATATATTTTGACTTTGTGTTTGTGGCAACTAGTGGAAACTGGTCTGCTTTGGCCTTCCAAAGTGGGGCTGATGGCTATGTAGCAATCTACAACTATCTACTGGTAACTCCATAGAAACACGAACATTTGCGGTCTCATATGTGTGGAACTCAAGGCTTTCCTCTGTGCTACTACAGTGTGAATTGAAGCATAGCTCAATCTGTGTAATGTGTGGTAGGAAATGGAGAAACACGTACACACCTATTTGAGGAGAGCATCCGCTATGGAGTTTATGTCAAATGAACACGGAACAAAAACATATGAACGTGTTCTAAATACATTTGATAGTGTGGCAGAAATGTGGTATTACAAAGGCATTAATCATATTCTGATTTAGTTGCGTGATTTGGATTTCATGGCACACATGCTGTGTTTTCTCCCCACGTTCATAGAACAATGAACTGCTCACATGCAGGACTGGTTATCGATTTACCTGTAAATTAATGGAGGGAAATCAAATTGTTGGTTTATGCGGTAGAAGACCAGAACATGCAAGATCATACAAATCTTTCATTTTCCCTGATTCTCCTGGGTTGGCCCCTCCGCACATCCCTCTCAACTCGTTTTTCCATAGCAGTAAAATCGAGAGTAATGTAATTCAGATTGAGACCTAATATAGAAAAAGATTCTGCATGGCACCACTGGTCTCTCAGTCTCCAGATATGAGAGATGTACAGTACCAGTCGAAAGATTGGACACACCTACTCAATCCAGGGTTTGTCTTTATTTTGTACTATTTTCATTGTACAAAACTCTTGAATGAGTAGGTGTGTCCAAACCTTTGACTGGTACTGTATGCTGAACTAGTTTTATGAAGATATGGCACATATGGGTGCGTTGAAGGCTGGATTTCATTGGTTACTGCTGACATACAGTACTGTTCATAGATGTGTTTATTAATTCGAACAGTATGCTTTTAGATGGAACCTGAAATTAGATCAGAGACATATTGTAAATGCAAGCCTCTGTACTGGGAACTACATAGCTCACTCATACACCTAACCTTTCAATTACTTTGACAAGTAACAAGTAACAGTGGAATAGCTGGTTATCTGAAATCAACTTGACGGATTAAGCTTCATATTTTTGGGCATGAGGCAAACAACATTATTTGGAAAATATTATTGCTATCACAGTGTGACCCGTACCGTTTCTTTCAGTAAATACAAAAGAGCCCCCAGTTTGTGGAAGCCATCTTTGTTTTGGGTAAGGATATTGGAAAAGGGCAAACATAGCTTCTGTTTTGAAAGCCATGAATGTACCTACGGAGCTGTCATCATAAATACAGTTATCATCTGGGGAAACTGAGGGAGTCTTGATTAAAGACACAATCATTTCATCGCAGTGTCGAAGCCCATAGATTACAATCAGACTTGAATTGTGTGAACACAATTACCTTGACTGGATGGCCTTGCCCTCTCATTCTAGACTCCAGGCTACTCCCAATCCCAGTACGATGTACAACCTGCAAAAGGGTAATAATTTCTACCCCGTTGCAAGTGTGTTGAATGGTGTTATTCCTGTTGTCTGTTTATCCATCCATTGTAACGGTGGATTGAGTTGGAGCCAAGGGTTTAAAGCCAACGACAGTGAGCGCTTCCCAATTCTTGTGAATGTGAGCATCTGTCCTTTTCAGTCTATATAGGACAGCATTGGCAAAGTTCTTCAATCATCAAATCCAGTAGATCTATCCTGTGAGGTGTAGAGGACTGTGCTTGTGTACAGATGGCTTCTAGCAACTTGTGCACAGAGACATTAGGGGATTTTTTAATCTAGCCGATTACTTGATACATTTCAATTAGCGTTTCCTTTATCAATGGGCTCCCGAGTGGCGCAGCGGTCTAAGGCACTGCATCTCAGTGCAAGAGGCATCACTACAGTCTCTGGTTTGAATCCAGGCTGTATCACATGTGGCTGTGATTGGGAGTCCCATAGGGCGGTGCACAATTGGCCCTGCTTAGGTGTAGGCCGTCATTGTCAATAAGACTTTGTTCTGACTAGCCTAGTTAAATGTATCAAATCTATGCACTTTCTTAGTAAATACTTTCATTATTTTTAGATGGAAGCTTCTGAAGTAGCGGGAACTAATGTACTGTAAAATGTTAATCTTTCACTGTCATAGGTGACAATATATTTCTCTCAGGCATTGGTTTCATCTCAATAACTCATAGCACAGAGCTCCAACAATAACTTCCCTGCTTATAACGCCGGGTTTGTGGGTTCGATTCCAGGGGCCACCCACATGTAAAATGTAGATAGGTAGATAGATAGATAGATAGATAGGTAGAGATAGATAGATAGATTTTATTTATTATTATTAATAGTTTAAATTATGAAGATCCAATGGATCATCCCTCCATCCACTTCCCCTTATTTTTGTCTGCTGCTGCATCCTCAAGCTATTAAACAATGGAAAACACAAACCTTCATCATTACACTGCCACCTCTGTCCATTTGCGCCTACCGCCAGCCTCAATTACCCTCCATCCCCTCTGCCTCTGCATTCTAATGACTTTGTCAGTGCTCCTATGAGTGCTCCGTAATTGCCACCTGTTTTGCATTCTAAAGCACTGGAATCAATAGAGGGAGATATTGATGGGCCGGGCCAGACGCTGGTTTGGGCCTTTATCCATTCTTGCAATTTCGCACTCCCATTTACAATGCTGATCAGCCTCGGGCGAAATATGGCCACATAAGCCCTAGTGCTAATGGAGAAAGGGAAACTCAGTCTCTTTTACTCACTCTTTCCCATCCCCCTATCAATCTCCATCTCCAGGCCCTCTGGTCTCCTCATCCGCCCCAGGGCAAGGAGGGGGGTGGCTGGGTAGCTGATTAGCAAGTGACCCCTAGGGGGGAACCCAGGCTCTGGAGCTCCGGAGGTGGATGTATAACCTGGAGAGGTTTGGAGATGGGGGCATGGATCAGCCTGGTGTAATGAGAACAGGACCAGAAGGAGGATGGGGTTTAGCACACAGGGGCAGAGGGGTTAGACACCGGTTGAAAGAGGAGCGTCAACGTTCTGGAGAGAGTTCATTGATTACTCTATTGACCCTATGCTACTGCAAGGCAGTCTATTCCACTCCACAGCATCATATTTTGATCAGAATGACACTTTCTTTCTAGAAAACACATAATCGGGGATATACAGATGTGAACTTGCAGACACAATTTAGGAATGGTCTCTAGAGTAATGCTCATACCTGCATTAATATATAGTTATACATTATTTCTGTCATATGAAATGAGACGCCCTGACAGGTATGTCCTTCCGATTATACAAGTTCTTCTCGATAATTAGCATCTCACACTAGAATGTTTTTGCAATTCAGTCTCTGCGTTCCTAGAAATACGCATTAATTAGCAAACTGTTCAAATGACCTGGCCTTTTAAATCCCGTAAGAGTGTAATGACTAAAGTATTTGACTTCACTGCCATGGTTACCACAGCTAAAATATAAAGAACATTAGTAGCTTAATGAATTTTGTCAGCTATTTGCTTCAATAGGATATTCTGAGAACAAGTACAGGGATTGAACTGTGTTGAGCTTGAATTCAAAATGCTAATTATTTTGTCTGTATGGATAAGACCATTGCATTATAAAATCTGAAATTAGACACTAACCAAGACATATCGTTATGGCTCTTTAATCACAATACTTTATGCCACTAATTAAGAGGAAACTGTGGATTTTTCTACCACGACTTTGCCAAAATCCCGAAATGTGAAAAAGACACTGACGCAACAAGCCCCTTATCAGATTAAACAGACACTAATTAACTCCCGCAACATTTTTGGAGAGAAATAGAGGGTAAAATAGATATGTAATTATTTAGACGCTCATCAAGGTATGATGCTAGTTATCGCTATGTAGGGTGTAATTAAGATCCGTGACCAAGATGAAAGTTTAAAAGGACAGTGCGCCAGAGGAACTCGTTAGACCCTAATTGAAGCGGGATTTCATTTACCGCCGGCTCCTAGAAAAAATTCAACTCATCCACCTCGGATTACAGAGCGTCTTAATTTGGTCATCTGAATGCCAATACGTAGAGGTCATCTTGACAAAGCTTCTTTAGACTGTGTGGTATTATTTGTGACTCACAAGGGAACACTTTGCTTAAATGTTCCATCCTGATTGCATACAATAAACGGTCATAACAAATGTTGGTAGGAGTCAAGATGTTAACTCTCATAAACAATTATGACAGATGTTGATGACAGTTTCTGTCACATTACGCTAGTTTTTATCTATAGTAAATGCTTTGTTTTCAGTCATGCCGGTACATCACAGGTGGCGAACTGTGCTACCTAATCATGAGCTACTTGCCAATGATTCAAAATACAGAGCCATGGCAGCAAACACCATCTCTGCCAGACAAGACCAGAGATCAACCTTTTAGGGAACAAAACGTCTTGAAATCTCATTGAGCTGGAGATAATGTTTAGGGAGAGGCAAGTTTCAAAGTAGAGTTAGGACAACTGGAGTTCCAATAAACATATTTTATTAAAGCAAGATACTCTTGCTTAGTTGGTAGTGGGAGAGGAGGCACCGTGGGAAAACATAAAACAAATTGTTACTTCAATAGTACACGGTACAATGAAATGTAATGTCCTCACTGTATCCTGTGCATTTGCCGAATAAAAGTTGATTTTGATAACATGATATGGATGGAATATGTGACTTGACTTGGACACTGTCTGACACTTATTGAACCTTTATTTAACTAGGCAAGTCAGTTAAGAACAAATTCTTATTTACAATGACGGCCTACATTTGACTTTGGTGCAGGTCACGTTTTTCACACTACTGTCTCTGGTAAACACATACTAAATCAAATAAAATCCAAGTTTATTTGTCACATGCACAGGATACAGAAGCTGTAGTAAAATGATTACTTGCATAGTGGAGCCTTTTGTTTATAAATGTAGCTAACTACTGTAGCTAGCTAGCTAAACAATTAACCATAATCCCAACTCATAACGTTACTACCCTGCATGAATCTGCAGGTATTAGCTAGCTAACAGCACGCTTTAACTTGAAATGAAAACGACCTTCTGACAAAATTAGCAAGACTATCTTACCCGTATACATGGATGGATGCTTCTCTTTCTCTGCCACGGATGCCAGTAGTGTAACTTAGTGTTTTGCTTGGGCACAGGTTTCTTCACAGGCACCAGTGAGAGGCGTCTACCATTTAAAGTTTAACATCTATGCACATGGACACACATCATATACGCCATGTGCTGTCTTGGTCAGCATATAGCAACAGCTGAAGAAGGCCAGCCTACCCGTAATGTTAACTCTTCTAATGGAGTTTACCTGCTACTGCAGGTGGGAGATATGGTTGCCATACAACTCTGGCGTGGCTATTGGATGTATGACGATCAACACTACTACAGCACCTTCAGTTGTCACCTGCTGTTCACCATGTGAAGGTTAAAGTGAAGATGGCCTCTGTACCTCTTATCTCTGTTTAACTGTATGGCTCTAGTGCTACCGTATGGTGTACAGGAGCACAATCAACGACTTTGTGGTTTGGTGTGAGCAGAACCACCTTCAGCTCAACATCAGCAAAACAAAGGAGATGGTGGTGGAGAACCAAGGCCCAACCGACTGCAGTCCCTATACAGGGGATGGATGTGGAAATGGTTGGGTCATACAAGTTCCTGGGAGTTCATATGGACAACAGGCTGGAATGGGCTGGTAACACCGGGGCTCTGTACAAAAAGGGCCAGAACCGACTCTACTTTCTGAGGAGGCTCAGGTCCTTCAACGTGTGCTGTAAACTACTGCATGCTTTCTACTAGTCTGTGCCAGTGCCATCTTTTTTGCAGTGGTGCGCTGGGGCGCCAATATAAAGGCTGGTGATGCTTCTCAGGTAAATAAGCTGATCAGCAAGGCTAGCTCTGTTCTGGGGATTAACCTTGACACTCTAGAGGTAGTGGTGGAGAGAAGGATCCTGGCCAAACTGCTGGCCATCATGGACAACGTCACCCACCCTCTGCATGCCATGGTTATGACGTAGAGGAGCATCTTCAGTCACAGACTGATCCCACCACGGTGTGCCAGAGAGAGCTACAGGAGGTCCTTCCTGCCGGCGGCTATTAGACTGTTTAATGCCTCACCGGGGTGCCATGCCGTCGACAACATAGACCTGGCATCTGTTGGGGCGTTAGGACCTAGTTTAACTATTAGGCATCCATCCATCCGTGTGTAACTCTCTGGTCTGTAATCACTCATTCACTCAGGACTAATTAATTCAGCACTCATTCATTCAGGACTGTATATACATATTCATGTACAGTTGTTATATCATATCACGTGCAATATTGTAAGTAATTCTTGGACTGAACTTGCGTAGTCATTCACTCAGGACTGCATACTAGTATCCTGTCAGTAGTATCTTTTTTTCCATTGCATTTAGTACATTGAATGTGCAATACGTGCATTTATCTGTAATTAACCCTGTTCTAAGGACTGTATTTTAAGGGAATTAGTATTATTACCCTAAATCATATCATACGCACATTTAGCTATTTAAGTATCTCTTCCTGTCATTTACCTGTACAGTTAATTTAACCATGCAAATATTCATTTACCAGTAAATTTAACTAGAGTGTATAGTAAATCAGCTAATATTTACTACCGTATGACTCTAATTCTACCGTATGACTCTAATGCTACTGTATGACTCTAGTTCTACCGTATGACTCTAATTCTACCGTATGACTCTAATGCTAGTATGACTCTAATTCTACCGTATGACTCTAATGCTACCGTATGACTCTAATTCTACTGTATGACTCTAAATCTACTGTATGGCTCAAATTCTACCATATGACTCTAATGCTAGTATGACTCTAATTCTACCGTATGACTCTAATGCTACTGTATGACTCTAATGCTACCTTATGACTCTAATGCTACCTTATGACTCTAATGCTACCTTATGACTCTAATGCTACCGTATGACTCTAATTCTACCGTATGACTCTAATGCTACCGTATGACTCTAATTCTACCGTGTGACTCTAAACTACTACCGTTTGACTCTAATGCTACTGTAAGACTCTAATGCTACCGAGTCAGCAAATGAGAGTTTAGCCAGTAAATTGCACAATAATTGTCTGATGATATCTTTTATTTGTATTTATATATATACACCCCCAGTCAAAAGTTTGGAATATTACTCATTTAAGGGATTTTCTTTATTTGCACAATTTTTACATTGTAGAATAAAAGTGAAGACATCAAAACTCTGCTGCAGAGGATAAGTTCATTAGAGTTACCAGCCCCAGATTGCAGCCCAAATAAATATTTCACAGAGTTCAAGTAACAGACACATCTCAACATCAACAGTTCATAGGAGACTGCGTGAATCAGGCCTTCATGGTCGAATTGCTGCAAAGAAACCAGAAGAAGAGACTTGCTTGGGCCAAGAAACACGAGCAATGGACATTAGACCGGTGGAAATCTGTCCTTTGGTCTGGAGTCCAAATTTGAGTTCCAACCTCAACCAAATGTAGATGGTTTGGGATGAGTCGGACCGCAGTGAAGGAAAAGCAGCCAACAAGTTCTCAGCATATGTGGAAACTCCTTCAAGACTGATGGAAAAGCATCCAGGTGAAGCTGGTTGAGAGAATGCCAAGAGTGTGCAAAGCTGTCATCAAGGCAAAGGGTGGTTATTTGAAGAATCTCAAATCTAAAATATTTTTGTTTAACACTTTTTTGGTTACTTCATGATTCCATATGTGTTATGTCTTCAATTTTATTCTACAATGTACAACTTTTTACAAATAAAGAAAAACCTTTATTCTAATATTCCAAATGTTTGACCGGGAGTGTATATATATACAGTATATACAGTATATATATATATATATATATTCAGTTTATACTATTGAAATTTTCAGTTTGGTAAAGACAGTAACATATTATTTAATATAAAGACATGGGTGTTATGTATACGTCTTCAGCTAAAACAGTAGCGGGGTTATGTCTGTTTGCATAAGGCTCTGCCTCTGTGGTCCGTGGCTCTGGATAATTTCTATTTACTTGTGCTTGTGTTCCAGTGTGCAGGTTGTAGCATGTGTTCTAACTGTTCCTTCCTGTTATGTGTTGTCCAGATCCCAGACCAGGATTATTTATACTTAAGCAGTTCCTGTGGTTAGAAATGCATAGAAGGTTTTTATTGTTTTCAATGTTTCTGTCATAATCAGTAATTTCAATATCAATCCATTATCCCTTCCCAGTCTATTTTGCATTCATACAGTATGCCTTACCTCACCTGTGTTTTCAGATGTGACCCCTCCCTTCCCCTCATAGGCTAAAGATGGCCTATAGCGAAGCTTATTAGTGCTGTTATTAATGCATGCTCCTCCCACTTGCTAATACCCTCATTAGGTAGATCTGTCAGTCCCCACAGTGTGGTTCCTGTCCCCTCTTCGCCTCTGCCCTCCGCAGCACTAATGAGCTTCCCCTGGGGCAGGGCATCACCTCGGTGGGGGTTAAGAGTCCATCGTGTCACCCGTTTAAGCGTGCCACCTAGCCGTGACGGCCCCCAAATTGTCCCCCAAATGCAAGCTTTTTTTGTCTTGACTTGCTGCTGAGGGAGCTGAGGCGAATCTCGACTGAAGGGCTCGTGGGCTGAAGGGAGGTAGCTCACTTAGGGATGCTGGGAAGCTTTATGCTTGTGGGTGAAAAAAATGTACGAAATGTTTAAAAAAAATGTACTAAGAAATAGAAAACAAATGCATTTGTGAAATATAAGTACAAACATGCGTGTGCACACATGCACACACACACACACAAATACACATACACATACACTCACATACACACACAAGCACGCACACATTTAACATTCGTATCTCAAATCTCCAGTGACTGCTTGTTTGCTGCGACATTTCAAAGCAGAAAAATATCAAAATGCTCTGGGTGAGACCAGTGTGAGGGAACCTTTCAAGACCCTAGCACTAAATATGAATTAAACCAACCGTATGAGGAGGCTAAGCTGTGAAGAAAGGGTGAAAGGAAGGAATACAACTGCGGTCCCTTTTCTCTGGTAATGTGTCATTGTTTGTTTGGTTCAGCTTTAAACACAGCTTGAGCTTGAATTGGGGGACGTTTTCTAGTCACAAATCAGTCATCATTGTTCAACATAAAAAAGCTAATTATACAAATTATTGGTTTAGTGGCCATTTAGTCCCCTTTTCCAGGGGCGTAATGGACCCAAAAAAATCCACACAGTATTTATGTTTATTTATTTTTTATACAAACAAAACGCTTTTCCCCAAAAGGCTATTTGTTGTCCTCTCGAGTGGTGCAGCGGTCTAAGGCACTGTATCGCGGTGCTAGAGGCGTGGGTTCGATCCCGTGCTGTATCGCAACCGGCCGTGATCGAGAGTCCCATAGGGCGACGCACAACTGGTCCAGCGTCGTCCGGGTTAGGGGAGGGTTTGGCTCTATGGTGATGATTGTAATAACTACCTTTCCTCTTTTGATGGATTAGTAGGAAAATGGGAGTGTTAAAACATGATTGAAAATAACCCATTTGAGGTGAGTTAAGTGAAGATTATGGGGTATTTACACTGATTTATTATAGATGGTTGCATTCACGATACAGGAAGCTAGGGATCCACAAAGGGGCTCATCGTAAGGATTGCAAGCTGGTTGGTTATCACGGACTGGCAAACAAAGATAATCCAAGTAATTAGCAGCAATACTCGCTAGAAAAGGGAACGCATACAGGTAGGAAGATACAAGGCTGAATTGGGGAGGAAAACCATATGGGGTCCAGTGGCGGTCAGTGTCGATCATTTTTTTTCAGATTACAGCATATTGGATGACTGTCATTCATATTCCATTCACCCAGTTCATTGTAACAGCGATAGGTTTAGGATACTACATGATACTCACATTTTCCCTATACCCATCATGAGATTGCTACAACCTAGCCTATGAATGGAAGTTTACAACGTAGATGCACACAGGTCGAGAGAAACATTTGAGATGAACAGACAGTGACACATGAACAGACAGTGACAAATTCAAAACCGCCGTGCACACTCTTGCCTGCATCTAGCTGATCTAGGCTGTAGTCATTAGTCCAACAGTTGCAAACGACAGTTTCCATTGGACAAATTCAGGTATGTTTATCCCCTGATCATAGTAGCCTCTATGCACTCTCCTCCTCTAACCTTTTTCTTTCGTTTGTGGACTTCAATAAAAAATTACATCAGCTGTATGTGACCGGGCGAAAAGACATTTCCAATCCAAACCACGTCATAACCGCTACACACAGCCTACATCCGTTCCTTGTTTCCATATTAGCTAAAGTCATGTCATAGTCATAGCTAATAGAACAAATGCGTTAGTAAACCCGCTACAATCATGCAGTAACTGTGGGCCTGACAAGTGTTGTCTTTCGTGTCATTGATGTCTATGGAGTGTTTGCACGCTAGTTACCTGTAAGTACTATATCTCGTTTTGTTGTTTTTGCATTAAGTTTGCTATTAAAATCTAATGTCAAACTACGACTGTGCTGCGCCTTGGTCTGCCTACACACCGCACCGTGACAGAATGAACCACCTCACCGAGACCAAGCAGCCCTATACTGTAACAGAACTCCTCGGAGGTTTCGAGACCGACTCCGAGGAGGAGTACAGCTCCGGAGCTACCTCAGGAGCGAGGAGGACAGCCCGAAGGCAACCCCAAGAAATGTTTGGAGGGGGCTATGGGGGTGGTCTGGCCGAGATGAGGAAGCGCCAGTACCGTTCTCCATGTGGGATATGGCGAGGCCGGAGTATATGTGGGGGGCGAAGTGTAAAGAGGGGGAGCAGTATTTGTATGGAGTGTATAGTGGCATATGGGAGGATTTTAGGCAGCCGAACTCCAGTGCGCCTTCCCAGCCCGGTGCCTCCAGTGCCGGCCCCACGCACCAGACCTCCGGTGCGCCTCCCCAGCCCGGTACGCCCTGTGCCGGCTGCCTGCACCCGACCTCCAGTGCGTGCGCCCAGCACGGTGCCTCCTGTGCCGGCCCCACGCACCAGACTTCTGGTGCGCCTCCCCAGCCCGGGGTCTCCAGTGACGGTCCACAGCCCGGTGCTTCCTGTGACGGTCTACAGCCCGGTGCTTCCTGTGACTAGCCAGCTGCATTTGCTAGCTAAGTAAGTGAAACTAAAAGTGGAAAAAAGACAATCTCTCTCTTGCTTCTCCTTCATTTTTGAAGAAAACAAATTTGTTGAAATCAGTTCAACTATTGTTTTTCTCTTTAAGTCAACTACTCACCACATGTTATGCATTGCAGTGGTAGCTATCTGTAGCTTATGCTTTCTGTACTAGATTCATTCTCTGATCTTTTGATTGGGTGGACAACATGTCAGTTCATGCTGCAAAAGCTCTGATAGGTTGGAGGACGTCCTCCGGAAGTTGTCATACTGTGTAAGTCTATGGAAGGGGGTGAGAACCAAGAGCCTCTTAGGTTTTGTACTGAAGTCAATGTACCCAGAGAAGGACGGAAACTAGCTGTCCTTCGTCTATACCATGGTGATACCCTACAGACTGATGTCGAGGCTACTGTAGACCTTCATTGCAAAACGGTGTGTTTTAATCAATTATTTGGTGACGTGAATATATTTAGTATAGTTTTATTTAAAAAGGATAACTTTTTCAATGTTTTACCATTTTTATTTTTATGAAATTCACTGAGGAGGATGGTCCTCCCCTTCCTCCTCTGAGGAGCCTCCACTGATGGGGTCATCGTAAGAATGTGACATGGTGACCAGGGATCGAGATGTGCATTGTGAAAGGTCATAGTTTGACCAAATCATAACAGAAAATGATTATTATTATTTATCATGGAGAGAGACATATTCAAGGAATTCTGAACCTTTGAGATGAAACCTAGACACATTCCTCAAGAGTCCAGGCATTTTCGCCCAGGCTTTTAGATTAACCGCATAGGAGTCTGTGGCATATGAATACAGCTCTAAATATAGATGACAAGTGTTCTGTGGTCACCGGAGACTACGCTTGCTACACAGGAGTCAGAAAAAAAAAGCTCTGCATCACTGTCAAAGTGGCATCTGTAATGTTTATCACTCTTGGCAGGAGTGGGTAGAGCTATGTAGAGTTATCAGGCCAGGGGGCTGGATGGGCTCACTACTTCAATGAGGTAACGGGAGGCTGCCACAGGGCAACAATCTAAAGACTTTCTGCCCCATTCTTGTCATCAGTTTCACTTTCACACAGGACACCAGTGACACCTCACGTTAAGTCATGAGTGTGTGCTCTAGGTCAAAACTGCCCCTAACCCTAGAGCTATACTAGACTAGGGCATCGAGAAAACAGCTGATTTCTTTACCTGCTACACTGGAAACTATATTTTTCTCTGGCGTGAGATGCATGTCAAAATCTTGAGAAAAGAACTGAAGATTTAATCCCCAGTTTGCTTTTGGTTCTAACCTCTAAATCAAATTTGATTAATGGGATGGATTTGGATGATTGAGGTTCAGATGATTGCAGTTGTGTTTCTCACTTCAATGTGAGAGGATGTCTTCTCAGATTTCAGATACATTTACAGACACTGAGGTTTGTTTATCTTGGTCGGGAACATTTCTACTTGACATTTGACACAACTGTGCATGAAACAAAACCATATTAGTTAGGGAAATGCTAGTTTTCCCGCTACACACAAGAAGCAACTTGATAAATCCTTAATGCCTGTCAGCGAATCAATAACCACATAGGTGGGCGAGTCAATTATCACACCATTAAAAATAATGCCATTGTTGATTAGATGCCTTTTTCATTAATTATGTAATTTTTCTCTTAAACCATCCACTAGAAACTCATGGAAAAAAGAAAAAAAAATTGTACTATATATGATAAAACATTTTCTTTAGTTATTCAATTCAAAATTACCTTAGATTGCCAAAGATTACCTGTTAATGACCAAAATGACTGAAGATTCCAGTAACTTACCGGTAGCTTTGCAACCCTAGTTGTAGATATTGTCCACTGTATTATCACTCAATTGATCTTTAATGGAAAACCAGCTGTCTATAAGGCCTCTGGGGGTCAATGAGGGGTTAAAGAGGATAAAATACAAACTACCATGTCTGGCCTCCGGGTGGCCCCATCAGTTTAAGAGTGATCTCAGGAGCGGAAAACTATTAGTTATCCATCCCATGTAAACCGAACCTATTACCTTCTGCAGAAGAACCTACTACCTTAACATGTTACATGTTCGTGTCCGTGAGAGTCTCAGCTTTTCATAGAGAGCTTTTCATAGTTTGTAGCCCAAAACGTGCATGTGTTACGCTGGGACTCATTGGGTTAAGGGCGCTGGCAGGTGTAGCTAACTGTGAAGGTGTCATTTACAAGCATGTCCATGACAGGGCTGTGTTCCGGCATGTGTTTGTGTGAGTGTGCATAACATGTATGTGTGTCTACATGTACGTGGGCATACAATTAATATATGTAAAGTGTGTGTGTGTGTGTGTTCTGTATGTCTTCATGTGTGGGGATGATAAAGAATGCTTGTGAACAAGCATTGGGGTTTTACTAAACCTTTTAGCAGTAAACACAATCCCTTTAATTGTGCTCAAGTGGTTAGCTTCCTATAGCGCAGTTACTGTTTACAATCTTGCCAGCCATATGGATGACTCACTTCCCCCCTCCCCCTAAGGAGATTCACAGAGCCTGAGAACATACCTGTGGAGTGACACACTGAGTGTGGGCTGAACAGCAGTAGCAGGCACAGCGATAGAACAAGGGAAACAAGGCTGGGGCGCTAACCGCTACATCGCTGTGACGCTACCGTCAAAGGTGACCGAGGAGGTTTAGTCACAGCAGTTCTCAAGCCACACTGTGGCACTCTCTGTCGCACTTACAAGAGAACAAGTAATGTAATGTTAATGCATACTAAACATTTAGCTAAACCACCAGCTAAGTGGCTAGTGTGTCACCTGCTAACATCAGAGGTGACCAATGAGGATTAGCCACAACATCACAGGTGCAGTTGTCAGCTTCTCTGCAGTACAAACACACCTGAATCATGCTTGCACTTACAGGAAATCAATCCATTTCTTTCCTGTGTGAATTCTCACCTGTTACTCTGGGCTTAGAGCTTAGTCCCTTTTGTGTCAGCAGGTAGCAGACAAGATGAAAAATTCACAAAAAAAGAGAGAATGAAGGACAAGACTCTTCAAACTATTTTACTACCGTCCTAATAGGTCAGAACTATTTTACTACCGTCCTAATAGGTCAGAACTATTTTACTACCGTCCTAATAGGTCAGAACTATTTTACTGCCGTCCTAATAGGTCAGAACTATTTTACTACCGTCCTAATAGGTCAGAACTATTTTACTACCGTCCTAATAGGTCAGAACTATTTTACTATTGTCCTAAGAGGTCAGAACTATTTTACTGCCGTCCTAATAGGTCAGAACTATTTTACTACTGCCCTAATAGGTCAGAACTATTTTACTATTGTCCTAATAGGTCAGAACTATTTTACTACCGTCCTAATAGGTCAGAACTATTTTACTATTGTCCTAATAGGTCAGAACTATTTTACTGCCGTCCTAATAGGTCAGACTATTTTACTATTGTCCTAATAGGTCAGAACTATTTTACTGCCGTCTTAATAGGTTAGAACTATTTTACTACCGTCCTAATGAGTCAGAAAGTAGAATGGAGACAAAGATATTTGATCCAATTAGACTGAACTCCATTGAACATCAGGTCTAAATGAAAAACATCCACAAAGCATGTCGCATCACGCTGCCTGTGAAAAACGTCCTTTTAAAAAAAGCATCAATAGATTGGTCTACATGGAATCAAAATGCTATTCAACACAATGCATCCCCGAACTTGTCATCCATCCATCCATCCATCCATCCATCCATCCATCCATCCATCCATCCATCCATCCATCCATCCATCCATCCATCCATCCATCCATCCATCCATCCATCCATCCATCCATCCATCCATCCATCCATCCATCCATCCGTAGGCTAAAGACCTTTACCATTCTCAGACCCCCTTCCCATCCAACCCTCTCTCATCCCACTCTCCTTAATCTCTTAATGGTTGTCTGACCTTTGAAGATCCCTGGGATCCACATCACTCCTAATAACTTTGGAAGGGTGAGGCAAAAGTGCATCTGTGGAGGCAGAATGAGTAATGTGAGCTAGGTTTTCTGCCCTTAGTCACATGGCTCTACTGGATGTAGCTTGATAGTTATAGACGACACAAAATGATGGGCCTTCCTCTGATTGTCACAGACGACACACAGATTGATTGACTCTTCTCTGATTGTTACAGACGACACACAGAATGACTTTGAGAGCATTCTAATAGGCTCTTCTCTGGTAGTGGAGGGGTCATAATCAGGGTCAGCACCTTGCAAAGGCCTTGACACCATGACTCAATGGTGGGTGTATAGAGAGGAAGAGAGCTCACTCAGAAACCCTGCGATCTTGTACTCTTTTTCCAATGACTAGAGTAGATCCCTCTGACTCTGCCTCCATTTTTTTAAATTAAATCTTTATTTAACCAGGCAAGTCCGTTAAGAACAAATTCTTATTTACAATGACGGCCTACACCGGCCAAACTCAGATGTCCCTGGGCCAATTGTGCTCCACCCTATGGGACTCCCAATCACAGCCGGTTGTGATACAGTCTGGATTCGAAGCAGGTTGTGTCTGTAGTGACGCCTCTAGCACTGAGTTGCAGTGTCTTAGACCACTGCGCCACTTGGGAGCCCAAGACATAGCCTCTTATGACTAGAGTAGATCTCTCTGACTCTGCCTCCAGTAATTGGTCCATAAGAGATGGTGAGAAGGAAGAATCATTACGTCCAGCCGTAACCAAGGTTATTACAGTTTGGTGTTCATTTAATAGTTTTAGACTCAGCTTTAGTTTACTATAACAACCTTGGTCTTAACGTACTTGTTAGGCCTGATTAAATTATTATCAAACCATTGTTCAAAGGGAGTAAGTATAACTGGTTTAACGACTGTCCTAATAAATAGAATTGTTCATACTGTACCTTTGCATTGACAGAAATATGCTACACTTTCGTTAACGTTCTGTTATTTACATAGAAGACTTTCCTTTTTATGATGCTGAACCTTCCAAAAATGAGCTAGGTGTTCCAAGTAATTTAAACCCCCACTCCACCATATGTCTATTGCCTCAGGGCGAAAAACTGATTTGACAACCTACAGGATGACTGCTCCTGGCCAAACCTGTTCAGTAAGTTTAAAATAATAGCTGCCATAAATCCTTTGGAGAGAGGTTGTACTCCGGAGCATGGGATGTGAATCAAATGCATAAACTCTCTGGTGAACATTTTCAGATGTGTCATCCAATTCAAACCCTTTTCTATTTCACTGTTCTCAACTGTTGTGATGGCGTAATCCTGAATAGGTTCCTACTTTTCTACCATGCAATGTATTATTATTTTATGAGAATATCTTGCCATCATCATGTTTACCTGGAAAGATAAGTGTAGTATCCATAGATCATTTCTTTAATTGAAAACCTTGGAAAAAGTCCAAGTTAAGCCCAGACAGTGCTTTAGGCCAGCAACAGAAATCAATAGTGCAGTGAGGGTCAGCAGATGCCTCTATCCTGCTGATCTAAGCAGTGCTGGAGGAGGCCAAAGCCTGATAGACCCCCAACTCGCCAGTTTGCACTTCTCCGCCCTATTTTCTTCATTCACTTAGCCTCGCCACAGTTACCAGCAGCTGTAAAGACAGTCTTGGATATTTACGACAGCTTTGTCCCGGTCCCTTTCTCCTGGACGTCACAAAAGGAGAGGTAATCAAACCTGCGAGAAGTCCCTCGGCAGCACTTCTCAGGGCTTAGCTGATGGACGCCACCGCCGCTCCACTGGACTGCTGTAAAACATAAGGCCCCTCAACGCTGCATTAACTGGACGATTTGTGTAGTGATCCAGGAGGTATCTCAGGTTATAGGTCAAATACTGTGACGCCTACACAATACAATGAACAGATAGTCCAGTTCAGCATATTTGGGATTTATTTGATGACAGGAGGACGCAAGTTAAATGCAGTTACATGTTATCAATTTCCACTTATACCGCAATAACATCTGTATTATAAAGAGTACATATATGGTATGTACCATCAATGACTCAGATGTACATTATACTGTGAATTATATTACACGGTAAACTGTTATTTCTTTCTACAGTATGCCCTATGGATGCACCTACCCCAAGGTGACCTAGACTACCTGGCACTGAACAAAATCCTCACACAGCGTGGACAAGCTGGCACAGATGTGTATTTTGCATGGATTAGGACACAAAGTGAACCTCTGCCAACAACCACACCTGTTTATTGTAGCCCACATACAAGCACGGTAATATTAGCATCCTTCATTTCACAATTTCCATGTAATTAGTGGTGAGTTTCAGGGTATCTCAAGGAGTAACTCAAGATGCTATTTAGAACAATAACGTCAACATACCTTTCACGAAGATATGAAGTACAACGTTAGATTCACTACTTTAAATAGTACATAATACACACATTGAAGGTCCTATATAGCGTTGGCTTAGGTGCTTATACAGTACCCACATCATGCTGAATGAGTCCTTAAAAATATATAATGTTATATATATATAACATATATATATATTATATATATATACATTATAATGTATGATAATCTAAAATGTGCCCTACCTATAGTGTACTATTTTAGACTAGAGCCACAGATGAGAATTATCGTTTATTATGAGGTAAGCAGGTCAATTGAGGACACCGACATTTTTTATATCCTGAGTCATAACACAGGAGCAGTTACTAATGCACTGATTGGTTGTGGGGAGAACTCCAATAAAAAAGTAGACTAATCTCCTTATCATGTCCAATTGTGTGCGCCAAGCTTGAAACCGATAGGTACTTAGTGCACTCCACTAGGATATCATAGTAAACCACTTACTGCACATTAAAAAAAGTTCCATTTGCTTTTTGCCTCATACCAGACTTGTAAAATGATACACATGAGATAGTATCCCATATAAAGAAAATCCCACTTGATGTAAAGTGCATTTCAAACCTATCACAGTGATGTTTATTCCATTGATAAGGCTCACATTTAAAGTGTGAAGAAAAAAAATGTTTTAAAGTGCCATTAGGGCCCAATATTTCAAATGGCTTAAAAATGGAGGGAAAACAGTACCTTCCATTATGTCACTAAGTGCCATGCTTTCCCACGTCTTACCGCCGTATAAATCTGAAGGCTAAGCATTGGCCTTACAGACCAATTCCTCCTAGACGATGCATTTATAATAATCATTTCCACAAAGACATTTTAAAAGCTAAAAGCCCCCAAATTTGTTCCATTGTCAAAGAACCACTCTGTCGCTGTGATTTTACAACATGTTAACAACCTCGGACTTGCACAAGCTCTTTGAGTTTAACTGCACTGTAACAGGCGCCATAAGTGTGTGTCTGTACTGGAATAAACCACAGAATACAGGCCTCAGGGGGGTCAGTGGGGAGTGGGGGTGAATAAACCATAGAATACAGGCCTCAGGGGGGTCAGTGGAGAGTGGGGGTGAATAAACCATAGAATACAGGCCTCAGGGGGTCAGTGGGGAGTGGGGGTGAATAAACCATAGAATACAGGCCTCAGGGGGGTCAGTGGGGAGTGGGGGTGAATAACCCATAGAATACAGGCCTCAGGGGGGTCAGTGGGGAGTGGGGGTGAATAAACCATAGAATACAGGCCTCAGGGGGTCAGTGGGGAGTGGGGGTGAATAAACCATAGAATACAGGCCTCAGGGGGGTCAGTGGGGAGTGGGGGTGAATAAACCACAGAATACAGGCCTCAGGGGGGTCAGTGGGGAGTGGGGGTGAATAACCCATAGAATACAGGCCTCAGGGGGGTCAGTGGAGAGTGGGGGTGAATAAACCATAGAATACAGGCCTCAGGGGGTCAGTGGGGAGTGGGGGTGAATAAACCATAGAATACAGGCCTCAGGGGGGTCAGTGGGGGTGAATAACCCATAGAATACAGGCCTCAGGGGGGTCAGTGGGGAGTGGGGGTGAATAAACCATAGAATACAGGCCTCAGGGGGTCAGTGGGGAGTGGGGGTGAATAAACCATAGAATACAGGCCTCAGGGGGGTCAGTGGGGAGTGGGGGTGAATAAACCACAGAATACAGGCCTCAGGGGGGTCAGTGGGGAGTGGGGGTGAATAACCCATAGAATACAGGCCTCAGGGGGGTCAGTGGGGAGTGGGGGTGAATAACCCATAGAATACAGGCCTCAGGGGGGTCAGTGGGGAGTGGGGGTGAATAACCCATAGAATACAGGCCTCAGGGGGGTCAGTGGGGAGTGGGGGTGAATAACCCATAGAATACAGGCCTCAGGGGGGTCAGTGGGGAGTGGGGGTGAATAACCCATAGAATACAGGCCTCAGGGGGGTCAGTGGGGAGTGGGGGTGAATAAACCATAGAATACAGGCCTCAGGGGGGTCAGTGGGGAGTGGGGGTGAATAACCCATAGAATACAGGCCTCAGGGGGGTCAGTGGGGAGTGGGGGTGAATAAACCATAGAATACAGGCCTCAGGGGGGTCAGTGGGGAGTGGGGGTGAATAAACCATAGAATACAGGCCTCAGGGGGGTCAGTGGGGAGTGGGGGTGAATAAACCATAGAATACAGGCCTCAGGGGGGTCAGTGGGGAGTGGGGGTGAATAAACCATAGAATACAGGCCTCAGGGGGGTCAGTGGGGAGTGGGGGTGAATAAACCATAGAATACAGGCCTCAGGGGGGTCAGTGGGGAGTGGGGGTGATGGTATCATGGACGAGTACAGCTGTAAAATAGAAATGAAGCTATAAGGCACAATATGCAGTGATGTATCATAAATACAATCACAGGGAAATGGCGCTGTTCGTCCAGTCAACCCATTTACCTGTGACTGAATTCATGACACAGCACTTATATAGCTTTTATAAAACTGTTAGCAACATATTCAAATAAGAATGAATTCGATAATTTCATAATTGATAAGTAAATTCATACATTTACTCAGATATCATTAACATGGCATAAGTCATGGCAAAATGTGTAGAATTGCAGGAAATTACCTTTAAAACTGAAAAAAAAAAAGTATCTTCACCCCATGGCCCCATGTGTAGAATTACAGGAAATTAGCTTTAAAAATGAGAACATCTCTCTCCGCTCTATGGCAAAATGTGTAGAAGGTTCCAACCAAATTTCTCTTAGGGTCCCTGAAAGGCTATAGCCAGCCCTGCAACACTATAAAAGGTTTATACAATTGTAACCCCTGACCTTTTTTTTTTAGATTTTCATGGAGGTACTTGCGTGAAACTGTTGTTGTTTTTTATAATTTTCCTGTATTCATTGGTAGTGATTTTTTTTAATGTATTTTTTTTTGTGTTGAAAATATATTTGTGTTGATATCCTATGTTTATTGTTAATGTATTGTCATTTGTATTTGCAGTAAAAAAGATTATATAATAATAATAAAAAATAATAATGAACAACATTGCCTGCCCCATGCAGATATCCCTTCTATGCAACCTGTTTCTATGTCGAACCACATCAATCTGTCTTTTAAGTCTTCACTGAAGTACAATTACCTTTTCATGAAGGCATTTCTTTGTGAGCATTCAACCCTATTACGCAGTCAACAAAAAGGAAAACCTTCTAGCCCACCACTATCCTTGTCCTTTCAACGAGAAGATGGAAAGTTTCTCTTTAGAAAAAAAAATGTGAAAGGTTCCAATGCACCTGGAATTGAAGGTGACCAGTGACAGTGGGAATATATTCATTTGAATGGTAATGTATCCTTTTTGGAGGCCGGTGAGGCTGGGGCAGAGAGCACAGTGGTGCCTGAGACTTGCTGAGTCATTCGGGTTGAGACAAAGGACCAACACGGCCAGTAGAAAGGATGAAGTCATTCAGCAGTGATATCATACTGCGATGCCACACAGTCCTCCTATAAAGGCAGAATCTGGCCATAATGAAAAACAGAAACCAGACAATGTTGACGGTTTAAAGGAATAATACACTCAAAATAATTATTAGTATTTGCAATGTTAAATTATGTTTATACTGTATGTGAGAAAACAATATTTTAGTGAACAAATGTTTAATTATTACGTCGAAGAAATTTGAAAATTGCATGTGGAAATCTGTTGGAGCTGAAGTCGACTATGAACCCACAATGCAGGCCCTGACCACGGGCCAGCTGTTGTCAGCCTAGACTGCGTCTGAATGATAGCTAGCTAGCTAACATTACTTTTAGCATCCAAATGTTGAGCAAAACATTTTTGGTACTTTTTCCTTCTAGAAGAGATACAACGCGGCACACATTCTAACAAAAAGCATAATTGAAAGAGGATTTGGGTGGTTCAAGAGATGGTTCCACTGTCTCCACACGGCACTGCAGATTTTCCCTGAGCGACCATGCAGGATTATTGTGAGATGTGCAGTCCTGTACAAAAGGGCGAAAAAGACTTCTGACTACCTGATGTTGGTGCCGAAGGTGATACGAAAAAAAAATAGTAATCATTTGTATCGAAGATACCCACTCACATTATGCAACCTACGACGTCTTGGTCGGAGCCTACGACTATACGATTTACTTGCAATCACAGATTTTATTGTGCATCCAAAATCGTTGAAAAATCGCAATTTAAAATCGTGTAATGTATGGCCAGCTTTTCATTTTGTCAGCTGTCATTGGTTGGATGGGCGTGCTTCTGCTTGTGTTTGGTGAGGTCTCTAGGTATTCAATGCTGTAAGAATGGAATACAAGAAATACAATGACATGCTGTATCTGGCAAGCTAAACAATATTGTCTTTAACTACCATGCTATCTCCTCCGGCGGATCCGGTACAACTCCGTCCTCAAGGAAGTCACACTCAATACTGTGACTGGTTTCGATTCCGAGGAATTGGCACCAATGATTCCCATAACCATCTTCGTAATGGACGTCCACTGGGAGGAGGTCCATCTCCTAAAACATAGATAAACAATAGTAACTAATGAGGACAGTAATAATAATATTTGTGTATGTGTAGCAAAGGCTCTTGTTGTTAGATTGTGCCTAGCTACAGTGTTGAAAGTTTGTGAACCCTTTATGATTTTATGTATTTCTGCATAGATTTGACCTAAAATGTAATCAGATCTTCATCGAAGTCCTAATAATAGGTAAAGTTAACCTGAGTAAACAAATAACACCAAAACGATTGTACTTTTTCATTTCTTTATCGAGCAAATTGATCCAACATTAAATGTATTTGTTAGAAAAGGTATGCGAACCTCTAGACTAATCAGCTCAATAAAGTGTATTAAAGCACTGATAAGTTGAGTATTTGGTCCCATGTTCCTAGAACACAATGATTACATACAGTTTGGGAATACAAACTTGTTGGATGCATTTGCTGTTGGTTTTGGTTGTGTTTTGGGTTATGTTTAGGGTTATGTTTAGCCTAATATTAACTGAATGGTGAATGATGACTGGAGTAATTCTCTTTTTAATTGAGAAGATAATATGTTTCTGAACACTTCTAAATTAATCCTGATAATGTAATGATTAAGAAAATGAAAATGTAAATGAATCATGAATGATGATTGAGATAGTTACAGAGGCTCTCCCCTATGGATTGAGGATCCTTAGGCCCACGGGGTCACTATCTGTGCTGTCAAGTGATTGGAGCTATAACCATGTTTTTTTGAATGAGGTCACCTTTATCTTTCAGGAACAACATGCCCAATGTGTCTCTCACGCCCACCCTCCATCCCTATGGACCATCAGCCCTTTACCTCCCATCCCACGAGACTTAGGCAGTGCATTATCATAAAGGGTTTGGGTGTAGCATTACAACCAACAACCCCAAGTTTCACTAGCTTAAATGGTTCCGCATCCCTCACCTTCAACAAACACGCCATGATTACATTAACAGATAATGCCAAAACATGTACAAACCACTGAGAGAGAGAGAACGAGCGAGAGAGAGAGAGAGAGAGAGAGAGAGAGAGAGAGAGAGGGTCTTTGTTTAAATCGTACAGCAGGCTTCCCACTATTATTAATTAGACAGCATCTCTCTCCCAATAATTTTCCCTGAGCGGTTGGGTTTCTGTCTTCTCCTCTGGGGGAGGAGGGAGGCGGGGTGTGATATCCTGACAGACGGAACACACTCAGGTCTCACACTGTGTGGACATTACCCACAGCGGGTGAAACGGACACACCCACCAATCACTCCACTTTATGTTTTTATGTTTGAATAAACTGCTTACTGGGTGGGCTGAACCAATTTTTTATGATTAACATGGATGACTCCTTAAAGTGTGGGCTTTGCTGCGTTTATTTGAAACTCATGCATGTCCTGGTTATGGTTGTAGCGAGACTAGGAAGATGATATTCAAGTGAAGTGATCGAATATAAGCTTTGGACTACTGCAGAACTTGTTAATCGTTGTTAGTGCATTTCAACCACGATTGCAATATGTAATGGATATTTATTTTTTTACTATTGAATTCAAGTTAGAAGCAACAGATGGTGTAGGGGTAATTGCCTTGAATTTTTTAAAAGACGATTATTCAGCACACATTCTGTTGAGAGAGACCTGCTCCAGGGCCAAGGGGGTGTTGGATGTATAGAGAAGTGAAGACATTTTTTGTGTCTTATTCCCAACATCATGTTTTTCAAAAGCCACAATCTTATTGTGTGTAAATATTTCTTTGTCATGACTAAAATATAAATGGTTCAGATTATACTGCCTCCATATCATTGTTCGTGAGAATAAACATGGATTACAGATGATAATCTTTTATCCTCTTATTCAGTATGAATAACCCATACAGCATGCTTCAAAGGCCTAGCTATCACCAACCCTTAGAGAGATGCAGAGAGGATGGAAAAACAAGACCCACGCAGCAGCAGACGGCCCGGACGTCTCCTGGGATACCATCTATTATTCATCTGAAGAATTTATGTATCAGCAAGGAGTTAATCGAACCGTACACACTTTACATATACTGAACCAAACAGATCTTCTCTGTCCCTTTGATTAAGCCAATCCCATTTCACCAAATAACATACAGTAAAACACTCCGTATCAGACCCAGCTGCGCTACACTGCTCTTCGATATGAACTTTAATCCTGAGAATAAACAGATCACGTTCCATCTGCGCAATTGGCGCTGGAAGACGGAAAATGACCAATGACCTCCCTAAATCAATGGCAAACTTCACAGGCATTTGTGATTCAGACTAATTACAGAGTAAAAGAACTGGAGCGTGGCCTCCTGGAAGTTGGAGTCGCTTGTCGGGCTCTTTTATTGTCAAATCAAGAGATTTCATGCCCCGTTACTCATGTGGTCCCACTTATATACGACATTCAGGGACATTGGCTTAGATCACTGAAACAGAAGACACTGCTGGAATCATCGGAGTATCAGCCGGCGTTCTCTCATCAAGCCCCTCCTATCCATTTCCCATTGTAGTGCTAAAGATACAGGAAGTTACCTTTGAGTGACTGTGACAAGATACACGTCAGCTGCCCGCGGCGCCTTCAACTGCATTAACTTTCCCTTCTTATTCTGTTTGACTTTCACCTCCCCTTAACCTCTCATTTTCTTCCATTTCAACCTTCTCTATCTTCATTTCTCTCTCTCTCTCTCTCTCTCTCTCTCTCTCTCTCTCTCTCTCTCTCTCTCTCTCTCTCTTTTACAGGGTGAAAATAAACCCTTGGTGAACTCCACAGTAGGGGTTTATGTTCTAAACCTGTGGGCAGATCTGATTAGGCGCACAGTCATACAGTGGTCTGCCTTTCAGCCAATGCAATGCTCCTTTATTTTCCTCTCAGTTCTCCATGGAAGGGGACAACACCACGGCTGGAAGCACAGGGTGGAAGCAACAGTATTGCCCGGATCTAACAGCCCATGATAGAAGAACTTTGCCTGGTCTGTGAGAGATGGGTCTCTCTGACGCCTGGGCTGTGAGAGATGGGTATCAAATGTTAATGTAATGTAATAAGACACTTGATTGATTTCATCGTCAAGCACCTGACGGTGTTCAGACAATGGGGTCAACAAGCTAAATGCATCAACAAGCTGAATGCATGACTTCAACTATCAAGAATGTAAATCTGTGCGCCAAACCATGACAAACAAAATACAGTACCAGTCAAACGTTTGGACACACCTACTCATTCTAGGGTTTTTCTTTATTTTTACTATTTTCTACATTATAGAATAATAGTAAAGACATCAAAACTATGACATAACACATATGGAATCATGTAGTAACCAAAAAAGTGTTCAACAAATATTTTATATTTGAGATTCTTCAAAGTAGCCACCCTTTGTCTTGATGACAGCTTTGCACATTCTTGGCATTCTCTCAACCATCTTCACCTGGAATGCTTTTCAAACAGTCTTGAAGGGGTTCGCACATATGCTGAGCACTTGTTGGCTGCTTTTCCTTCACTCTGTGGTCCAACTCATCCCAAACCATCTCTATTGGGTTGAGGTCGGATGATTGTGGAGGCCAGGTCATCTGATTCAGCACTCCATCACTCCCCTTCTTGGTCAAACAGCCCTTACACATCCTGGAGGTGTGTTGGGTGATTGTCCTGTTGAAAAACAAATTATAGTCCCACTAAGTACAAACCAGATGGAATGGCGTATCGCTGCAGAATTATGTGGTAGCCATGCTGGTTAAGTGTCACTTGAATTCTAAATAAATCACTGACAGTGTCACCAGCAAAGCACCCCCACACCATCACACCTCTTCCTCCATGCTTCACGGTGGGAACCACACATGCAGAGATCATCCGTTCACCTACTCTGCGTCTCACAAAGACACGGTGGTTGGAACCAAAGATCTCAAATTTGGACATCAGACCAAAGGACTGATTTCTAATGTCCATTGCTCGTGTTTCTTGGCCCAAGCAAGTCTCTTCTTATTATTGGTGTCCTTTAGTAGTGGTTTCTTTGCAGCAATTTGACCCTGAAGGCCTGATTCACGCACTCCTCTGAACAGTTGATGTTGAGATGTGTCTGTTACTTGAACTCTGTGAAGCATTTATTTGGGCTGCAATTTCTGAGGCTGGTAACGCTAGTTCTTCCTTTCCTGTGGCGGTCCTCATGAGAGCCAGTTTCATCATAGTGTGTGATGGTTTTTGGACTGCACTTGAAGAAACTTTGAAAGTTCTTGAAATTTTCCACATTGACTGACCTCCATGTCTTAAAGTAATGATGGACTGTCGATTCTCTTTGCTTATTTGAGCGGTTCTTGCCATAATATGGACTGGTCTTTTACCAAATAAGGCTATATTCTGTATACCACCCCTACCTTGTCACAATACAACTGATTGACTCAAACACATTAAGAAGGAAAGAAATTCCACAAATGTACTTTTAACAAGGCACACCTGTTAATTTAAATTAAATTACATTTAGTGCCTTAGACCTCTTTGCCACTCGGGAGCCCTAATATAAAATACATTTTTTCTATTGTTGTGCACTTTTTTGGTTACTACATGATTCTGTATGTGTTATTTTGATGTCTTCACTATTATTCTACAATGTAGAAAGTAGTAAATGAGTAGGTGTGTCCAAACTGTGGACTGGTACTGTATATAAATGTAACATGCAACAATTTCATTAATGTGAGTCTGGAAGGAGAGTTTACAGTCTAACCAGACGCCTAGGTATTTGTAGGTGTCCGCGTAATCTAAGTCAGACCCGTCGAGAGTAGTGATGATAGTCCGGTGGGCGGGTGCGGGCAGTGTTCAATTGAAAAGCATGCATTTCGTTTTTACTAGCATTTAAGAGCAGTTGGAGGCCACGGAAGGAGTGTTGTATGGCAATAAAGCTTGTTTGGAGGTTTGTTAACACAGTGTCCAAAGAGGGGCCAGATGTATACAGAATGGTGTCATCTGTGTGTTTTTAGAGATGGATCAGAGAGTCACCAACAGCTAGAGTGACATCAATATATATATTCTCACAATTTGAGAGAAATAAGCTTTTTGAGCATATGGAACATTTCTGGGATCTTTTATTTCAGCTCATGAAACATGGAACCAACACTTTACATGTTGCACTTTACCAACATGTTGCATTTATATTTTTGTTCATTATACATTAGTCATGAGTTGTAGTTTTCAACACTTTTCAGGAGGGGTGAAAGGGATGAGAAATTGAGGCAGCTTTTTTTGATAGATCCATATAAAATGCTAAATGAAGCACTTCTATTCTTATCAAGTGGGATTATATTTTAGTATCTCACTCCTAATTCTCTGCCGAACAAAGCTGAGCAAAGCGGGCCCTGGGGAATGGCTTCTCCATTTGGAGCCGTCCCCAGAGAAAGCCATACCTAAACACGTCAAACTATACTGCAATGCTTAGTGAATGCATGCCATATGCTCCCTGATCTGAGCTTCTACAGATGGACTATCCAGACTCTCTAAATAAAGTAATGTTAATGTTTTGGGGTAAAATACCAGAATGTTGGAACTACATAGTAGTACACTGTCCAAGATGGAGTGTCACAGTAGCTAGTATTAAAAAAACTATGGGTCATAGCCTTCCCCAGATTGAACTCTAGGTGACTCTTAACTACAAACTCCTCCCTTTCCTGAATTCCAATGTGAGCAGATTTTCTGTAAGCCTGTAAACATTAGGCAAAGGTTTTGGAAAGACTTGGGAGAGCACTTGTTCACACGCTCTTTGGGGGGTGTCTGTGGAGTTGGAAGGATGGAGAACCTTAGTAGATCTACAAACACCCGAGCTCTACCCACTAGCATCTTATGAATATTCAACGTTTTCCAAAGCCCCCTGCGCTGCATATACGGGAAATCCCTACAAGCTATTTAAATAGTACTATCGTTAATTACTACCAGTTGAAAAACGAAGATCATTGGTCTGTGCGCCTCAGTCTCAGTACCTTCCATCTGCTAATTAAATTACTTGCCGCACAATTTCCTGTGAATAAATTACTGCTGGGACATTCATTTTCATATAAAAAATTATACTACATTGGGTGAACTAACAGACCCTGGTGTGATGTACTATACAAACTATACAACAAGTAGAAGCAAAGATTTGTCTTTCCACCATACAAAATACACTGCATTCAGAATACCAATACTTCTAGTTCCAACCAATACTAATTAAAAGTAATGCTATGGTATTTCAGATATTCATATTCTGCCCTTTCCTCTGCTAAGATATACAATAATTTAATAATATGGTCATAATACTGTACATTTGGTAATACTCATCTTGGAAATAGTATCTAGGCATTAATGATCAAAACACTGTGTATGTGAAAGTGTCTATACATTCCGCTGGAGTTCCATTACCATACCAAATGATCAAACACACAAACACATATTTCTAATATTGGTTTTCAGTGGTGGCTGTTAGTTTCTTATTTACTTTGAACAAAACTATACCTCGTAAAATCTGTGTGGCTTCTTTGTGTACTGAAAAGACAAAGCTTCATCAAAATAGTAAATAAATTGTGAGTTTCATTAATGGAGGATGAAACCAGCCTGTGGAATAAAGAGAAAAACATAGGACGTCCTTATTATGGGTATCTCCGGGCTACTGATGAAAAATATATTGTGATTCCCAAAACTTTCATGTTGGTCTATGCTGAGATACATTTGAGTTTACTACTTGCTTCAGCACCTCTAGTGTCAAACTAGTTAATTATGCATTACTCATTCAAGATTGGGCCAACTGCTGATTGGATGGGGTCACATATTGCAGAACTGAGTACATTCCAAGCTTCTTTCTTTAATCCTGACAATAGCGTTCAGCCGTTGTCTGAGGCGAAATGTGATGTGAGGCGGTTAAACTATTCCAGATTTTTCGGTGCAGCGACAGGGCAGGGGTTATTTAATGAGGTTACACAACCATTTGACCCTCTTAGTTACATCATGGAACTAAGCTGCGAATGTGTGTGGACTGTGTTAGGGCCTAAACTGCTGATGGGCACGACTCAACTTGCTCTCACAGGTTTGAATGTACAGGAGGTTCTTGCAGCCAGTGATCTGGACCGGCAGTGATCTAGCCCCTCGTAATTGACTGTGACACATGGTCATTCCGTCAGGAAGCCGATGTTTCCCTGCATGCACTGCTGCTCTAAGGCCTAATAGGAAGGAGTCATGTGTGCTGTCCCATGCACCTGGCCAGTGTTTGATTAGCCTTGTGACTGACTGGCCGGAATAAGCGGGCTAATTGGACTGACGCAGACATTTTGTGAGGTCATGATCAGCTGGCGGGTCGTAATGGGTTAATATCCAGTTAATATCTGTGATCATTACCATATGTGCTGGAAGTTTGGTGAACACACATTTTGTGGGTAAGCAGAGATCCAGACTTGAGGTAAGTAGAACCACAATGGACATTCCCTTACTGTACGTATCTAGTCATAAAAAAAAATCATTTGGAATTAATCCTGGAATAATGAGTAAGGGTGAGTTGAACCATGGTTCACGAATGCAGGTAAATTAATCGAAAAGAGTTTAGTTAATATTTAGGCATGCTTCATGTTTTGTGTGGACCCCAGGAAGAGCAGCTGCTACACGAGCAACTAATGGGGATACTAATAAAATACTTCATACTTTAGCCGACATCCGCATAGCGGTTGTTTTGGCTGTGTCGGAGGTAGAACTGTATTAGAGCTGTCAAATCCACTAGTGGCACTCGCAATTATACCTAAAGCGGGCATTGCCATTGGCTGCACGGAGTTCATTAAGAGAAAGATCATGCAGCCTTGTTAACAAGTTCGAACACTGGAATGTGAGATGTAATCCGCACCTAGAGTAGGCTGATATAAATCCTCATTATTTAGTTGAATGATTTTCAATTTGAGCATCATTATTTCTATATAGTCTACACTTTCTCGTTCTGAACTTCTAACGCGAGTGGGATGGGTGTGGCTTCCTGAAGATCAAGAGCAGCTGTCACCGATTTGACTGCTCCAACACAGTTACACCTCCGACACCGCCAAAACATCGCTGGTTAACTCTTGATCTGATAGAATCTAGGCCTAAATGATTATTATTCTTTGAATATGTGTGAATAAATCTGATTGTCAAAAGCAATGATTTATTCAAACATAAGTTTGTATATGCTTGCCGCTTGGGTGGGTATATGGTTGTAGACACATGCTCAAATTAAGTTCCAGGGTTGTTCCAGAAGGTTGTACAGTCCTACTCTAATCACACGTAACCTATCTATCATCCAAACCCCTATCCAATCCCACCAATACAGTATTAACATGTTGTGCATTCCAAATGAGCACCTATTGCCTCTAGACAGACAGACAGACAGACAGACAGACAGACAGACACTTTTGACACTCAGATTCATTCACACATTTTCAAAGAATAAGAATAATTTAGGCCTAGATTCAATCGGATCAAGCGTTAAGCAGCAACAGCCGACACCCACGTTTGCTGATGTTTTTGGCCGGTGTCGGAGTCGTAACCGTGTTGGAGATGTCAAATCTGCGAGCAGCTGCTCTTGATCATTGTCAAGAAGCCACACCCTATGGGCCCTGGTCAAAAATAGTGCCTCAGATAATAGGGTGCTTATGCATAGTCCACACAACTCCACTAATTCCTCCTCAACTTCCCTCCTCTCCTCTGATGTATACACTGCTGCTGTGGAGGAGACATATGGTCCGGACATCTCAATATAATCACAATAGCAGCCACTTCCAATCACTTCCACATAATCTCATTAGATTGTTCTCAGTATGATCTGGACAACAGGGTGGTAAACAACAGATGAAATGAACCTTGGTCAGACACAAAGGGGCCTGATTGATCTTCTATGATTGCAAAAGGTTTTCGTCACGGACGCGGAGGACTGTAAGACTGGGCCCGTTCCAAGTCATTGTAGAAGGAAGAAATGGCAAATGGTAGTTTGGAGTATATTTTGAGGTAAATTGTGATTTACGTACATATGACCTTTCTATAAAAATGTTGTAGGAATATGAGGATCTGATTTGATATTAGATAATTTGGACTTAATTGTATTTCAAATGATTATTTTATTGGAAGATATTTGTAACAATGAGATGTAATGAAAATTGATATTGCCATTTCTGACTGACCCAAGGGTCATCGTTTTTTCTCATGAAGAACCATCATGTTTCATAGAAAAAGGAGCCTGATTTGATTTCACAATTCAATTTCTTCCCTGTGTCATTATTGGAAAGCACAATCGTTACATCAGCACAGGCAGTCTGACCCCCAAAAACACCACCTTCAGATTTTCAGATATTTATCTAAGTAATGTTGCTTCCCTTCAACATTCTATCCCCAAGGAAGTCCCCCAATAAGCATTTGAGCTCAGAAGCGGTATACTTCTTTACTTATTACGCCGAATGTAATCCCCTTCCTCTCCCAGATGAGCTAAATCAATCATTCCAGCTGTTTTCTCTCAATTTCTATTAATACGATCCACCATTAAGACAGATGTTTATAGCGGGGCATAAGACGACACCATCACTACAACATGGTGATAACATTAAGGCTAATGTGGCTTTGTGTGCTTTCATAATATTCTCCATGGCAAGACGAGGGAGAGAGATCAGTGATGTCCTGCCTACGTCTTTTACATTTACCTCGCAGAGTCCTGCCTTTTGACACATTGTCCGAATTAGTAGCTGTTAATATTCCACTGCATCAGCAAGTAGTGGCCGTTTGAGCTTCAAAATTAAAAATGGTAATGGAATTCACCCCAATGCCATGGTGGAAAAAGCTAGAACATAATATCACCCATCAGTTTTAATGAACCTCTTCTCTGCTGCAAAGAGCGAGAGTGTCACTTTGATTTACTTCAGCTGTTTGAGCAAAAGCACCAGTGTCACATTGATCACAGGAACAGGGGAGCCGTGAGTGAATGCGAAATTGAGTCACAAATGGAACCTGTGTCAAAAACAATGAAAGTCACTCAGTCGTCAACTTAATGGAAATGTATGTTTGGAAGGGGAGTGGAAATGGATAGAGAAGTTAATGAGATTTGAATCAGTAGATGAGGAGTAGTCTTTGTTTAGGCTATATTTGGTCCTCTCCCTGCTG
This sequence comes from Thymallus thymallus, assembly GCA_023634145.1. Taxonomy (NCBI): domain Eukaryota; kingdom Metazoa; phylum Chordata; class Actinopteri; order Salmoniformes; family Salmonidae; genus Thymallus; species Thymallus thymallus. The sequence continues at coordinate 26,780,922 of CM042411.1, read as the reverse complement.
TGTGCTCTGTAAACAGACCAGCTACAGTATGTTTAATTGTATATCCAATTGAAGTTAAGAATAAATGAGTTCCCATGATAAGCATGAGGCTAGCAGAATCCCTACTTCTTCCTCTTTCTCTCTCTTTCACATGATCCCCCCCTTGTTCTCTCTCTCTCTCTCTCTCTCTCTCTCTCTCTCTCTCTCTCTCTCTCTCTCTCTCTCTCTCTCTATCCGTCTCTCTCCGTCTCTCTGTCTCTCTCTCTCTCTCTCTCTCTCTCTCTCTCTCTCTCTCTCTCTCTCTCTCTCTCTCTCTCTCTCTCTCTCTCTCTGTCTCTCTCTCTCCGTCTCTCTCTCTCTCTCTCTCTCTCTCCGTCTCTCTCTCTCTCTCTCTCTCTGTCTCTCTGTCTCTGTCTCTGTCTCTGTGAGAGAGAATGTGTGTATATGTGTGTGTATTTGAGAGAGAGACGGAATGTGTGTGTGTGTGTGTGTGTGTGTGTGTGTGTGTGTGTGTGTGTGTGTGTGTGTGAGTGTGGCGGAGGAGCTGAGAGGGATGCTTTCACTGGGCTCAAGAGAAGAACTCTTCCATGGCTGGGCAACCTTCAACCTCCCTTCAGATTAGTTCTGTAAGAGAACCCAAGCAGTGAATGAGAGGGGGGAGGAAGATGCCACAATGTACAGATAGGGGAGGATGTGAAAGGAGAAGAAGAGTACCATCCATTCTCCTCTCTGGCTTTGTCCAAAAGAAATTCATTTTATATTGGTAAAATGCTATAAAATAAATCTTACAATGTAGTCTAACACAAACGTACATTCCCATCACTATAATACACAAGACAAGTGGATTTTACAGAGAGGGACAATTACACAACACACCTGCATTTGTCCGGACACAAAGCGTTCCACAGGGATGCTGGTCCATGTTGATCCCAAAACTTCCCGCAGTTGTGTCAAGTTGGCAGGATGTCCTTTGCTTGATGGACCTTTCTTAATTGCCACGGGAAACTGTTGAACGTGAAAAACCCGGTAGCGTTGCCGTTCTTGACACAAACCCTGTGTGCCTGGCAACTACCACCATACCCCGTTCAAAGGCACTTAAATCTTTTGTCTTGCCCATTCACCCTCTGAATGGCGCAATCTGAATTCAACAAGTCACATCAACAAGGGATCATAGGTTTCATCTGGAGTCACCTGGTCAGTCTATGTCATGGTAAGAGCAGGTGTCCTTAATGTTTTGTACACTCAGTGTAAAATAAATGACATTGAGTCAATAGAGAGAGATACGGCAGGAAGAGAGAGAGAGAAGAGAGGCAGAGGGAGATATGGAAAGAAGACAAGGAGAGAGAGAGAGAGAGAGAGAGAGAGAAGAGAGGCAGAGGGAGATATGGAAAGAAGACAAGGAGAGAGAGAGAGAGAGAGAAGAGAGGCAGAGGGAGATATGGAAAGAAGACAGGAAGAGAGAAATAAAGTGTGTGTAGGCCTGTGAATGGCTTCTCTCCTTTTTGATAGTGCATCTTGAATGTTCTCTCTCTCTATCTGTCACTCTAATCTCCTTTATTGTCTCCCTCTCGTGGTGAGTTGACCTATTTTAAGAAATGCCATTGGTTTATGGAGAAAAAGTTTGCTTCGGGAAATAATCACTGCCACCACTGTCAGGCTCTGGCCATAGAGAAGCGATAGGCTTCTCTATGTAGCTTGGTCAGAGTCTGACAGTGTCGTTCTTTTCTGTTTCTTTGTGGGTTTTGGGTGGATCTCTAATTAGAGGCAGCTGCTACCCGTTGTCTCTAATTAGGGATCCAATATATGTTGAGTCTGTCCTTCACTTGGGGTGGGTTGTTATCGATGTATGTCGCAGTCACGGTGAGAAGTTAAGTGTGCCTTTTTTTACGTCCGTTCATTTCGTGTGTTTTGGTGAACGTGACGGTAGTTTATAGTGTGTTTGTGTCTTGTAGTTCGCCATTTGTTCTATTATATATAGTACAAATCAATGTCGAACTACTATCCCTGCGCTGCGTCTTGGTCTCTCTCTGCACCCTCTCGTGACAACCACTGAGGTTAGCATAGGGCTAACGTTTGCCATGTTATCTGATGGGAACAGCTACAATGTAGCATTCTATCATGTGACACTAAATTAATTATTTTTATTTGCTGATGCTTAAACTTAACAGTGAACTTAAACTTGTTCTAATGTTCGCAAGAGACTTGTGGGAGATTTAGAATACTGAGAAGTATTATTCTTTGGCTTACACATTGGAGGTAACCCTATTAATCTAGCACAGTGAGGGAGTCCAGAACATGATTGAATCTTTCAGGCTGTGGGGAGTAAATGCCCTCCTCCCTCTCTCTCTCTCTCCTCACTTTCTCTTTTCTCGCTCGCTCTCTCTCTCTCTTTCTCTCTCGCTTTCTCTCTCGCTCTCTAGCCCTGTTCTGTTCACTTGTACAACATGACGTGGACAACAAAGTAGATTATGCCCAAGACATTACACTATTGTTACACAAAATAATGTGAAGGAGTAAGAACATATTGCAATGGGATTACATGCAATTTAGATCAAAACAGGGAACCTACATACAATATGATCATGTACTTCGTTAGACATGATCAATCAGAATGCTGTCAAAAACATCATCTTGAACAGGCAAATTATTAATACATTTAGGACAAACGATGGGTGATACACACACACACACACACACACACACACACATATACACACAGGACCCCCTGTTGAGAATCAACCTGTTCGCTGAGGCGGCAGATAATTATGTCTTCTGAGGGGTCCCCCGGATCGATACGGCAAAGAGGCAACCATCCAACTGTGAAGGGGAGGGAGTGGAGGCACCTTCAGCCACTCAACTGACCGGTCCCTAAGACGGCTATTAAGACCTGCCATTTGTGATCAGATCACCAAGAGTAACAGGGGGATGAAACCATACGACATAGCACCATTTTCACTCAGTTGTAAAAGACCCATTTTATTTCAAAGAACTTCCAGCCAGGTTATCAAATGTGAGGTTGAGCCTTGACATTTTTGGGAAAGGTATGAAAATGTGAATAGACAAGCCAATGGGCTGTATAGCTCTTCCCCTCCAGCAAAAGCACTGGAAAGATGGCCAGTGTCATCAGAAGCATGCTAGCTCTATTCAATACTGTTTAGCTCCACATAATATAGGAACAAACACCACTTTACCTTATTTGCCACATAATCTACAGGCGTAATAAATATTACATATTTCTACCTTGAAAAATACTTCCAAATAACTAAAACCAGAGAGCATTGAACCCTTATAAGGTACAATTTTCTCATTCAAGGGACCCCACAAAATATAATGCCGTGAGTTCACCATCAGCTTGACCATGGAGATTTGCACCAAGCGTTGGGACGTTGATTAATCGGCAGCCGTAAAAGTGCCTCACTCTGCCGGCAGGGCGTCGAACAATTTGTCTGTGCTGGGACTGAGGGAGGACTGAGAGAGGTGGGGAGGATGAAGACTTTAAGTCACCCTTGTCTGGTCCTATGCAGTTAACGCACTAGGATAGCCCATCCATCAGGAGGCACCAGAGAGAGGGGCTCTATGTCAATTTGTCTTTCCACGGTTTCTTGCATCCTCCTCGCCTCCTTCTCAGCGGTCTTGGAGGAGGTCCAAGGGTGCCCCTCCTGAGGGCCTTTCTCTCCAAAGGGTTTGAGAAGGAGGCTAGGAGAGAGGATGCTAGGAATAGAGAGCAAAATGCTAACCACTACTAAATAAAGCTAATAGGCTGTACCTGTGTTAACTGTGAATATTAGGGCATTAGAGCTTGTAACGTAAGCAGCGGATACTAAGGCCAGAGTCAAAGATTACTAAAGAAAAAGGGTGGGATTTTTAATCTGACCTGAAATCTGTTTACCTGAACCCATCAAGTGACAGGTTCTGGAACATACTGTAGCAGAGATCACTCCAGTCTTTGCTTCTGCTGCTAAAGAAAGGCTCAAAAATGTGTTTTTCCTCTGTGATACAATAAGTTTCATTTTGTTCCCGACATCTACCCAATCAAAAACAGGTTTTTCCTCTGTGATACAATCAGCTTCATTTTGTTCCCGACATCTACCCAATCAAAAACAGGTTTTTCCTCTGTGATACAATAAGTTTCATTTTGTTCCCGATATCTACCCAATCAAAAACAGGTTTTTCCCGTGTCCTACAATAAGTTTCATTTTGTTCCCGACATCTACCCAATCAAAAACAGGTTTTTCCCGTGTCCTACAATAAGTTTCATTTTGTTCCCGACATCTACCCAATCAAAAACAGGTTTTTCCCGTGTCCTACAATAAGTTTCATTTTGTTCCCGACATCTACCCAATCAAAAACAGGTTTTTCCCGTGTCCTACAATAAGTTTCATTTTGTTCCCGACATCTACCCAATCAAAAACAGGTTTTTCCCGTGTCCTACAATCAGTTCCATTTTGTTCCCGACATCTACCCAATCATAATAAACTCAGTTTATCGTGATGACTAAATCTCCTTGTCAGTTATTGAAGGATTTGTTGTTGGGACTTCTCCTATTTCCCTAGCGAATGGAGGAGGAGGAGGACGAGGAGGAGTCGGAGGAGGATGAGGAGGAGGAAATAGTCATCATTGCATCCCCCATCATCCTCATTGATCTTTTAAAATATTAAATGCTAATGATCACCGAGCTCTTCCACCTCAAGGCCTTTGGTGTGTGTGTGTGTGACAGAGAGAGAGACAGAGAGAGGGACGCAAACGTCTGTGTATGAGTGTCCACCAGTGGGTATACCAGTGTTGGTGAATGCACCATGGAAATAAAAGTACATGTTTTTATGTGAGTGCAAATGTTTCTCACACACACACACACACACACACATACACACACACACAGCTATTCATTTCTATAGACAAAAAAACAAACAAGAGAGACCTCGTTACTGTGACACCCACCAGACCTGTGACCATCTCGTTCCCACGGAGACCAACAAACGGAAGGGCGGAAACGATAAATACCAGAGAACCTTCGCACCACTTCAACCACTTCCACCACTTCCCAGTTTCTAGCATTGTCCTCTAGCCCTGTTCACCGCCTGTTTAACCCCCTGCTCCAATTCTCCCATCCTTATACATTTTACATGCCTGCTCTGGGCTTTGAAATGCAGACAAAGGCCCTGTCTTTGCAGCGGGGACGTCTCCTCTGCTTCAGGACCCCACTCTCCGGACCCCCTGCTGGGGAGGCCCATTTGAACTCAGGGAGCAGGAGAGCGAGAGAGGGGCTTCCAAGTCTTCAGAGGAACCAGGACCCCCCGCATATTTCATATTCATGTTGGGTCGGGAACCTCCCTCCCACCCTCTTTTTCATTCTGGCACTACAGCAGCCCCCTCCACTCCAAAGACCTCTTTAAATTCCTGGGTCCGTTTGATGTCTGAGTAGCGGGGACCCGCCGGTACACCCCTATTCCATGCCTGGTAGCAAAAAATATTGTTGTTGTATTTACCACAGCATTGCGAGTCAATTATAGTGGGTAGTGTGTACGGCCCCGTATATCACTGGGGCCAAGCTTCCTGCCATCCAGGAACTCTATACCAGGTGATGTCAGAGGAAGGCCCTAAAAATTGTCAAAGACTCCAGCCACCCCAGTCATGGAGTGTTCTCTCTGCTACCGCATGGCAAGTGGTACCGGAGTGCCAAGTCTAGGTCCAAAATGCTTCTTAACAGCTTCTACCCCCAAGCCATAAGACTCCTGAACAGCTAATCAAATGGCTACCCCGACTATTTCCACCTGTATACTACCTGTGTGTATATATATATACAGTGGGGAGAACAAGTATTTGATACACTGCCGATTTTGCAGGTTTTCCTACTTACAAAGCATGTAGAGGTCTGTAATTTTTATCATAGGTACACTTCAACTGTGAGAGAGGGAATCTAAAACAAAAATCCAGAAAATCACATTGTATGATTTTTAAATAATTAATTTGCATTTTATTGCATGACATAAGTATTTGATCACCTACCAACTAGTAAGAATTCCGGCTCTTACAGACCTGTTCGTTTTTCTTTAAGAAGCCCTCCTGTTCTCCACTTATTACCTGTATTAACTGCACCTGTTTGAACTCGTTACCTGTATAAAAGACACCTGTCCACACACTCAATCAAACAGACTCCAACCTCTCCACAATGGCCAAGACCAGAGAGCTGTGTAAGGACATCAGGGATAAAATTGTAGACCTGCACAAGGCTGGGATGGGCTACAGGATAATAGGCAAGCAGCTTGGTGAGAAGGCAACAACTGTTGGTGCAATTATTAGAAAATGGAAGAAGTTCAAGATGACGGTCAATCTCCCTCGTTCTGGGGCACCATGCAAGATCTCACCTTGTGGGGCATCAATGATCATGAGGAAGGTGAGGGATCAGCCCAGAACTACACGGCAGGACCTGGTCAATGACCTGAAGAGAGCTGGGACCACAGTCTCAAAGAAAACCATTAGTAACACACTACGCCGTCATGGATTAAAATCCTGCAGCACACGCAAGGTCCCACTGCTCAGCGCAGCGCATGTCAGCGCATGTCCAGGCACGTCTGAAGTTTGCCAATGACCATCTGGATGATCCAGAGGAGGAATGGGAGAAGGTCATGTGGTCTGATGAGACAAAAATAGAGCTTTTTGGTCTAAACTCCACTCGCCGTGTTTGGAGGAAGAAGAAGGATGAGTACAACCCCAAGAACACCATCCCAACCGTGAAGCATGGAGGTGGAAACATCATTCTTTGGGGATGCTTTTCTGCAAAGGGGACAGGACGACTGCACCGTATTGAGGAGAGGATGGATGGGGCCATGTATCGCGAGATCTTGGCCAACAACCTCCTTCCCTCAGTAAGAGCATTGAAGATGGGTCATGGCTGGGTCTTCCAGCATGACAATGACCCGAAACATACAGCCAGGGCAACTAAGGAGTGGCTCCGTAAGAAGCATCTCAAGGTCCTGGAGTGGCCTAGCCAGTCTCCAGACCTGAACCCAATAGAAAATCTTTGGAGGGAGCTGAAAGTCCGTATTGCCCAGCGACAGCCCCGAAACCTGAAGGATCTGGAGAAGGTCTGTATGGAGGAGTGGGCCAAAATCCCTGCTGCAGTGTGTGCAAACCTGGTCAAGAACTACAGGAAACGTATGATCTCTGTAATTGCAAACAAAGGTTTCTGTACCAAATATTAAGTTCTGCTTTTCTGATGTATCAAATACTTATGTCATGCAATAAAATGCAAATTAATTACTTAAAAATCATACAATGTGATTTTCTGGATTTTTGTTTTAGATTCCGTCATTCACAGTTGAAGAGTACCTATGATAAAAATTACAGACTTCTACATGCTTTGTAAGTGGGAAAACCTGCAAAATCGGCAGTGTATCAAATACTTGTTCTCCCCACTGTATATATTACTGTCATTTTACAGTTTTTTATTGTATTTCTTTACTTTATTGTTTACACAATAGTTATTTTTATTTAAACTGCATTGATGGTTAAGGGATTGTAAGTAAGCATTTCACTTTAAGGTCTACAACTGTGGTATTCGGCGCACATGACAAATCAACTTTGATTCGATTTGATTTGATCCCTGACTGTTTAATGCAAATAGACAAAAGTCGTATAATGTCGTATAGCTCAAGGAGATTTAGGCCCCGGTTTGGAAATGAGGTATTTTTTTCATGGGCGTGCATTCACCTTCTCCTCTGGGCTTAGTTTATTAGAACAGTGGGATGGCGTGACAAGAAAGAAGAGTGTAGAGCGACACACGCACATCACTGATTATAGAGGGAGAGGAAGAACCAAGATGGGGCCGTTCACCCAAAACGTTTGACCTTGTACCCATGCGGATAGAGCCATTTCCCAACTCCACGTGATTCCACGGAACCAAACAGGGATTTTTTTTTTTTTCAATTCTTTCTCAGGCATGTTCAAATTGCAAGAGCCCAGCAAGCTCCCATTTTGAAGAGAGGGCTTTTTATAAACCAATTGGAAACCAAAGACATTATCCTGCTCAATGGGCCGGAATGCCAAAGGGCCAGAGCTGTGTGATCGGTGCCCACAGATTTGAGCTCAAACCAGGAGCACAATAGAGCCTTCTACAGCTCCCATTTCTAAGGAAAACTGTGCCCTTGGGATTGAGCGATTAGTTTACCATCTATAAGCAGTCTAAATAGTCTCACATACATAAAGCATGAGACACATCTGAGGCATATTTGCCTTAGTGATTGTAGTTACAGACAACAATCGGTAGATTCAACAAGAACATTTAGACATGTGCCAAGATTGCAACTGATATTTTTGTAAGTGAAATTATGGACAAAAAACTTACTTGAACATTTTTTATCAGTCTCTTAATCTTTATGTAATCTTGTGTTTAACCTTTAATATTGTACTCCCTCTGGAAATGAACAGGTGTGGCGCTGGTACTGGTACTGGTACTGGTACTGATGCTTGCTCCTGTGGTTTCCATATCTCAAGGAGAGATGACATTTTGAGGCTTGATTTGTGATCAAAGAAATAACAGCTTGGTGGTTAATTGCTTGGACTGATTGAAAGGAGAATGGGCACACATGTACAGAGAAACACACACGCACGCACGCACGCACACACACACACACACACACACACACACACACACACACACACACACACACACACACAGTGAAAATGTGATCCACAAACTCCGACCACAAGTGACAGCTGTTTCAATATTTTCCCATTTCCTTGAAAAATCGATTCCAGTTCCTGTTACCACAGACAAAAATGCAATATCATACAATATGAAACACCAGCCTTACTCTACTGTTACCACAGACAAAAATACAATATCATACAATATGAAACACCAGCCTTACTCTACTGTTACCACAGACAAAAAGACAATATCATACAATATGAAACACCAGCCTTACTCTACTGTTACCACAGACAAAAAGACAATATCATACAATATGAAACACCAGCCTTACTCTACTGTTACCACAGACAAAAAGACAATATCATACAATATGAAACACCAGCCTTACTCTACTGTTACCACAGACAAAAAGACAATATCATACAATATGAAACACCAGCCTTACTCTACTGTTACCACAGACAAAAAGACAATATCATACAATATGAAACACCAGCCTTACTCTACTGTTACCACAGACAAAAAGACAATATCATACAATATGAAACACCAGCCTTACTCTACTGTTACCACAGACAAAAATGCAATATCATACAATATGAAACACCAGCCTTTTACTACAGCAGTTCTGCTGTTTGGCTCACCTCAATTATGCTAGGTCTGATCTGAAAGCCAAAACCTGAGCTGCAGCATAAGGTTAAGTTAACAAACACACACAGTATATCAAGTACAGCTTTGTTAGAAGAGAAAGGACAAATAATGATGGCCTGTGCAAACATACAGTATCATGGCCCCCAAGTGAGCTAAGGCAATGAGAATAGACAGGCCTGAAGTAAAGAGTCAATGGAGGCCGGCAATCAGTTTTAAGAGCAAAGGGTTGACCTCTGCTGAGCACCCTGCAAGTCAGCAAAGCATTACAACTAAGCATTAAAACAACTTTCTAACCCGCACAGTGACTCGGTACCGGAACCCCCTGTATATAGCCTCCTCACAGTGACTCGGTACCGGAACCCCCTGTATATAGCCTCCTCACAGTGACTCGGTACCGGTACCCCTGTATATAGCCTCCTCACATTGACTCTGTACTGGTACTCCTGTATATAGCCTCCTCACAGTGACTCGGTACCGGTACCCCTGTATATAGCCTCCTCACAGTGACTCTGTACCGGTACCCCTGTATATAACCTCCTCACATTGACTCTGTAATGGTACTTCCTGTATATAGCCTCCTCACATTGACTCTGTAATGGTACTTCCTGTATATAGCCTCCTCACATTGACTCTGTAATGGTACTTCCTGTATATAGCCTCCTCACATTGACTCTGTAATGGTACTTCCTGTATATAGCAGTGTTATTGTTATTTTATTGTTACTTTTTTATCTTTTTACTTTAGTTTATTTAGTAGATATTTTCTTAACTCTTATTTTAATTAAAACTGCATTGTTGGTTAAGGTCTTGTACGTAAAGATTTCACGGTAAGTTCTACCCCTGTTGTATTTGGCGCATGTGACAAATACAATATGATTTGATTCGATATTTGAACCGCAATCACAAAAGCAAAAAACCTGCTTCTTAAGTAAACGATACATAATGATTTGTTACTTAATTCGAATTCAATTTCAAATAACAATTAACAAACAAATTGCTCAAATTAAATCAACTTTGCCTCCAAAATACACAATAAGGTGCTATAAATGTGTATTTAACAACACAACAACCACAACACAGTTTTCCGTTTTACATATCTAGGCCTTTTTATGGTTCAAGCTCTTTAATCAATTGGCACCATGCCCAGTGGTTATCGAAGCGGCAGGTTTTTACGATGATGTGATTTACGCAGACTTGTGGCACAGTAATGATACGAGTGGGACTTGCCACATCATTCATATTCATAAGAGGCTGTTTTCAGGGGGTGGGGGCGGCACCCCTTCCTTTAAGGCCCACTCCCTCTTTTTCAATCACTGAAACCAGCAGATTTGTAGCTAGCATTGGCAAGCTCTGGTTAGATTAAGCTAGTATTAGTTATTGGTTTCTAGTTTGCATCAGTTAGCTTAGGCTAGTATTAGATAGCATTGGCACAGGGTTCAGAGTTCAGCCGTCGAGGGAGTTGTCAACAGATTAGCACAGATGAGCAAAGATGGGGATCAATGCAATTCAGCGCTCATTCCAAATTACTGAGGGCAGATGAAACCGGAGTCTGCAACTGTCTCTTGTGTTGATAGAAACATGGTAAGCCCAGTGTAGGAAGCTGTGATGGGAAGTTCGGCTCTTTTTACTGACTTTTCGACTCGTTCAGTAAAAAGAACGACCCCCTACCTGCGTACGAAGAACTGAAAACTCAAAAGAGTCATGATTTGATTCTACAAGCCACTCATTCACCATGAGCTTGGAGCTTTCATTTTTGACTGAGACTTGTAAAAGCTTGCTTTAAAAAATGTACATTTGTTGATTGCTAGACATACAAATAAGATTATTTCTTGATACATTTAATATCAGGTCTAGTTGTTGCCGCAACCGGACTAGATTGTCAACGACTCTTGGCGGAATGCATTGCTTGATTGCAGTGATGAGCACAACATCGTTTGCCAACTGCAGCACCCCAAACGTTCTCGTTCTCGAGTTTGTTGAGCAGAGACTGTGTGTTTGTTTTGGTTCTACAGTGTCCATCATAGCACTCAATAATCAATGAATTGCATTAATTCTTGCACCATGTGATCAATTCTCAGTTCTAAAAATTTTCTCCTCATATTTTGCAGTTGTTTGTCGGAGCAGTTGCTGGCCGCTGAGCCGTAGGAGTGCGTATTAATCCTGCTGAAGTTATTGCAGCCAGCAGGTCAAACGAACAACAAAATTAACTAATCACTCGACGAATCGTCACTCTCGAGTCAGTAAAAAGAGTAATTTAAAAAGAACTAATTGTTCATGAACTGCACATCACTAGTAGGGAGTATAATTATAAGCACCATAGCCATGTATGTATTTCACACCATTTAGAAAGACAAGCCCTGAAACAACATGCTGGCACATAAGGGTTTGATTAATGTTATTTGAAAAAGTGTGACAACTTAGTCAACCCCTTGTATGTTATTAATCCATCAGTAAAATGTTTTACTAACTCACAAATATATCTGAAAATGTCTTACTTTCTCAATAATCCAACTTTTGCCAGGGACATAAAATGACTGTTAAGGTTCTAAGACAGCTTTTTTTCTCTATTTTTATAAAGATGTCCCTTTTTATAAAGATGTCCCTTTTAATAAAGATGTCCCTTTTAATAAAGACGTCCCTTTTTATAAAGATTCCCCATATTTTTTGGTAGCTCAAACCATTGAAGACTACCTGTAAGGCGTATAGCTATAGTTGCTAACTACAGTATAGTTGCTAACTACAGTAGTTGCAAATGACTCCAAATCGTGCAGTCATCAGCCAACCCTTTCGTCAGAGCGCGAGGGCCCTGCAGTCATACATTACCAAGTCAGAGAGGCCACTGAATAATAAATAAGCATATTTATTGAAGAGCGACGGCAAAAATTTCACCTGCTATCAGACCTTGGGCACAAATCGATGAGGTGTGCCACCAAAACAGCTGACGGTTAATTGACGGCAACAGTTTCCACGGAGGCAGGTCAGGTGACAAACAGTAATTAAGATGGTGGAAATATCTGTTGACGGCCTGTGTTTGTAGGAGGGAGAGGGAAAATAGATTGCTCACGGGCCTCCAGAACACAGGCTAATTTACTTGCAAATGAGTCAATAAAAACCATTTCATCTCGGTTGCCATGGCACAACCAACCCCCCCCCCCCCCCCCCCAAAAAATTAAAATAATGGGCAGCGTTATTTTCCCTGAGAGGAAGGATACCATTTATGCTTGAAGCAGATTGCAGGAGTTTGGGGTATAAGGATGTATATTTGCTAGAGAAAGACATTAAAGCAAGAGTCAAGGCAACATGGCTCTCTCCGTGGTGAATAAAGGGAGGGAACAGAGGAGGGTGATGGATACAGGATAATTCAAGTGGCGAAGATGCGTCTGTATAGGCAACAGTACTCTTCCTGGGTTCTGTAGGTTTCATGTATAATGATGAACATTGGTAGCTGTGCCGAAGTCCCTTAAGGTGTAGAGGTGGACCAATGAGGTGTAGAGATGGGCCAATGAGGTGTAAAGGTGGACCAATGAGGTTCAGAGGTGGACCAATGAGGTTCAGAGGTGGACCAATGAGCAGAAGAGGTGGACCAATGAGGTCTAGAGGTGGACCAATGAGGAGTAGAGGTGGACCAATGAGGTGTAGTGGTGGACCAATAAGGAGTAGAGGTGGACTAATGAGGAGTTGAGATGGACCAATGAGCAGAAGATAGATAGATAGATAGATAGATAGATAGATAGATAGATAGATAGATAGATAGATAGATAGATAGATAGATAGATAGATAGATAGATAGATAGATAGATAGATAGATAGATAGATAGATAGATAGATAGATAGATAGATAGATAGATAGATAGATAGATAGATAGATAGATAGATAGATAGATAGATAGTTTCTTTGTCAAGCAGCTACAACAAAACACATGGCAGGTGCAAAATGCCACAACGAAAGTACACAAAAGACAGATACACGGTACATGATACATAGAAGAGGTGGACCAATTAGGAGTAGAGGTGGACCAATGAGGTCTAGAGGTGGACCAATGAGGAGTAGACGTGGACCAATGAGGAGTAGAGGTGGACCAATGAGGTCTAGAGGTGGACCAATGAGCAGAAGAGGTGGACCAATGAGGTCTAGAGGTGGACCAATGAGGAGTAGAGGTGGACCAATGAAGAGTAGAGGTGGACCAATGAGGCGAATTGATAGGTGGGTACAGTGTGTGGTGGGTTGGGTTGAAAAGAGGCAATGGACAATAAAGTTTTCATGTTTTTCTTCTTTCTAGATAAGGCTGGAATAGAGATGAAACATAGCTAACATGTGACAATAGTAATGATTGTTTTAGTTATGTAATTATGATGTTCAGTCACCCTATAGTGAACTCACGTCCCGTGTCAATTGTTTTTTTATTGCGTATTACTTGCACGTTGCAAAACCGACACTGAAACAAGAGCCAGGAAATTGATTGGACGTTGATAAATGCTTGTGAGTAATGACTGGTGGCAGAAGTAAGAGGAAAAGTCTTATTGGTACAGTAACAAAACACCAAATCAGTGATTCACCTTCACTGGTTATTACAAAGGTGGGTTGAAGATGGCCTGTTTAGAAAAAGCAATCATCTTAACATGGACGTTTGGGGCATAAATTAAGCCTGTGAGATTTTATGATGGATGTGTGCCATTTGGTGCGATTCAGTCCTCTTTTGTTCATTTCAACATTAGTAACCTCTAATAATTTACAGGCAATCATATTTAATGTGTCCAACGCAAACGGTTATAACTGGCTCTGCTAATTGAAAAATGTCCCTGTAAGAGAAGGTCCACGACATGAGTGCTAGGTAAGCATAAATTGAAGATGATTAAAATAGCTTTGGTTTAGACCTGCCTCGTAAAACATCATCAAATTGCTAATTAACATAGCATCTCATACAGGCGTCCAGCTAACGGACGAGGTATGCTGTTTTTTCTTCATTCTTTAATTACATTGTCAAGTTGAGGCTTTGTCAGGAGTCAGGACACTTTTAAACAGCCTTTGTCTATTCCTATTACTGTCTTCATTCAATTCAATGATCAATTGCAGGAAGAATGTACAAAGAATCATATATCATGAGCATGATCATACCCCAATTTTTTTTAAAGGCCTTTCCCTTATGATTCCATTGTAAGATGCTTCATGTTATTGATACCCAACTTGTAGCATGTAACACCAGGGTCATATTTATTAGGCACCAAACATATCTGAAATTGTCCAACAGGAAATGCCCTTTTCTTTTCCATTGGACATTGTTTTTAAAAATGTTTTGGTGTGGCGTGCACTTATGAATACAAACCAGGTGCATTTGATGGCAACAGCTGGGACGGACCCCGCATCGCATTGCCGCACAGTTCACCTGTGAAACTGGCCTCCTGCCACGCCCTTCATTACGCATTCTCCAAGATGGTGTTGGCTCCCTCACTTTCCCCAGTGATTGACCAAAAAATAAACAGATGGCACCCAACTGAAATGTGTTGACATTAAGCACATTACAATGAAATCACACATGCAAAGACAGCCTTTACATTCATTTATCTTTATCCCTGTTTCTGAATGTATTATCTTATATTCTGTTCATTCAGAGAACATGGAAATGATGTAATGATGTGAAATCCTCAATAATTGCATTAATACTCTAGTTCATTTGGACGTTATCTATTCTATATATATATATATTATAATAATATTATATAATATAATAATATTATTCTATATATATTATCTATATATATAGTTTTTTTCCCCACATATGACTGCCACTGGTTGAATGACTTGACATTGACAGCAACATTAGTACATACAGGATGTAATAAACTGTAGATATCAAGAACATGGTGTAAGTATCAAGAACAGGTTGCAGAAACCTTTTAACTACATAAAAGCAAGCATTCGGGCACAATTTCCAAATATATTATTATTTCCAGTTAGTGCACGAATTAGACACTCTTCTCCCTAATCTGGCAAGCGTAAGAAGAGCTCAGAGAGCTAGGAAACATTGCAGGATGCTCCCCAACCCATCTGACTCTACAAAGGCTTCCATTCATCCTATGCTATCTCTGACAGCTAATGATCAATGAACACACACACACACACACACACACACACACATGCACGCAGCCTCCCAGTGAATTCAAACGAGCCAGAAACACCACAGGGCTCAGGCAATGCGCCCAAGGCCTGGACGACCGACCAACTGCCCTGGCAACGGTTGCCACGGCGAAGGCCCCGCTGCTCTTCGCATTGGTGTTTGATCGACACGCGCGTCTCTGACTAACTCGGGAGGCGCGGCAGTTTTCCATTCCTTGACATGGAGCAATTAACCCCATCATTCTTGGCCCCCCGAAATTTCCACCCCTTTCCACTTGAGCCAATGAAAGAGAGGCACCAGGAAGTGATAGGGACCTGTCACGGATGCGTGCCAGTCACTGGGTAATTTGCAGGAGAAGTAGAGGTGTGTACAGGAATACGGGCGCCAGGCCCACATTTGGACTGTCACTCTCAGGTGTCATCATAGTTGGCCCTAACAGCTGCATCTCTCAATTTCCAGTCTTTGATTGGTCGCTCAATCACAAAGTCATCATGGCTCTCAGGGACACATCAGAGAAAGGATATCAATGCTAAGAGGAGGAGGAAAAGGTCTTAGTTTAGAAAAAAAGAAGTGGAAGCTTCTAACCTATCACGTTTTAGATACTGTGTATTCACTGTAGTGTAGACAGGATATACTGTAGGAGACAAAGACAATACTAGTTAATACGTAAAGGGCTTTATCAATGTGAAACACTATCGGCCATTGTTACATACCTCATTAGCTGTGGTAAAACATGGCCGGTGCAATCTGCAAGAAACCTTATGCGGTGAGTAAATCTAAGTGATAAGGATGTTAGCGTGTGAACGGATTGTAGGCATATGGTTCACACCTTCATTTCCACAGGGTCGGTCATTAACAATGATAAACAGCTGTAATTATTACAACACTTTGTAAAACGGTCGTCCTTCATTGCACTCGTAAAATTTATTTGACGACGGCAGGACCCAGAGGTGAGAGAAGAGAATGTCTGAGCGGCTACTCAGACACATTTCATCATAGAACGAGGGCTCTTCTCAATTTGTCTTTCCTCGATTTCTCACGTCCTCTCTAACCCACCTCCATCTCTAACCATATGGAGGAGAAAGTCCAAGAACCCTCCTCTTGCTCTTGATCATCAAGAAGCCACACCCCCGATAGACCTTTAGAAAGGCAACAGACAGAGAAGACCAGTATTTTGTTGGTTATGTGTATTTCCAGTTAGCGTTTCAGCTCGGTAGTTTTAAATACAGTCTGCATAAGCAATTCACTTCCATGATAGAGGGCTCAGGTATAACGTTATTACACACATAAACTCCAGTCACTCCCATGTTGAGGTCACCATACCAAAACTGTGATATACTATGCATCAATGGTTTGTTTTTGAAGTGAGGAGGGCATGTGAGCATGTTTTCAAAAAGATTGTCCAAATCACCTGAAATCAATTCAAATCAACTCCATATTTGGTTTGATGTTATTCAAAGGTGATTTTTCCACAAGGGGGAAAACACATGCTCACATGCCCCCATCATTTCTACAGATTGTTAGGTTGTGGTGGCTAAAGTGTAAGTTTGTAGTGGCGGTTTAAAGAAAACTAAACCATAGATGACAGTTTCTCCTGGCCTATAGACTACTTTCAGGGTGAGTAACCATCTAACATCAAGTTTAAAATAGTGAACTAGTACTTTATCCTGTCACACTCTCTGTTTCGAATCTATCTGTAAAACCAATAAAATACGTGACAGGGAGTCTCCACAAGACATGGGCGTATGTAAGAAATGTGAAATTGCTACAGAACAAAGCGTTCTAAGCCAGTGACCTGAGTTGTCTTCAGGTGATTAGCTTGGGGAGGGAGAACATGGGATGGTTGAATAAGGGGAGAGGGGAGAGGGGAGAGGGTGGAGGGAACAATCAAACACAACTTGTATTTGTGTGGACAGTCCATTATCCAAATGTATGAATCCACATGAAGACACATTCTTTCGTTCTACAGCTAAAGTATATAAAATTAAACTTCTAAGATTCATTGTCACTAACATGGATTATGTATGGTTCAGACAAAGAATTTACTGGTTTGAGACAGAGCAATTAAAATAAATTAGTTTTTGTCTATTCATTGCTCACTGTAGTTTAGGCCAGTTTTCAGATACTCTTGCTATAAACTGCAAACAGATAACGCGTTTGACATGGACCATACACATTTCCATATGCTTTACTCAAGGGACTCGAGGTGCTGCTGATGCAGGCAAAAATCGTGTTACAAAAAAATTGAATGAACAATTTCACCGCTCATTTTACGGGATTACCTACGATTCTTGTTGAACGAATCCTAGCCACCTCCCCCTTTCGTGTCAGCACAAACGTTGAGGCAATGTTTTGAATTAGCACCTTGCGGCCCCTCCTATTGGAGGAGAAGTCTCACTCACATTATCACCCCTGAGGGTGTTGGGATCGTTCACTATTTTCTCTATGATGTGAAATGAAAGAAAATATCCTCGGTTCTCGAAGCTAGAGAGTAATTCAAAAGGTGACAGATAGCTAGACAACCAGCACAATCTTCCCATTTATGTTCAGTGACTGCATATACCGCCCCAAAACACTCTTGGCTTTCGTAGAATTATTAGTAAAGTGAACACATTAAACAGTGAAGGGAGGAATGTTGCAGAGAACACATTGAAACATTTATAACGTTTTACCTCGCACAGATGATGTGACACTGTCTCTCATCTCTAAATGCAAAAAATAATTGCATTTGCTGAATTGAACATGAACTGCATAGAGAAGGAGAAAATATAAAACACAATTCCTATGTGGGAAAGAATACAAATTCCAAAACGATGGTGTACACGTGCAGTCGTCTATATAAAACGTCGAGACTTGAGTGATGCGCAACGTGCTAGCTAAAAATAGCCAACCGGCACTAATCCTAAACTCCCTGTAATGAGCTAAATGCCCCGTTAAGCGCAACCGATCTCCAGCCTTCCATTCATTGACCTTCGCTGCAGCATAGTGAAATTCAAAGGGACTGCCGTCCACTTCTGCCTATCTTTTTCAATATCCCATCACCTTTCTCAATATCCCATCATCTTTCTCAATATCCCATCATCATTCTCAATATCCCATCAATAGGAGCTCTGCTTACCTCAAAGGGTAGCTCATCCACTCAATAGAGACCTTAGCTATTTTTGAACTTTTCCTGTTGAAAAAAAACATTCCACGTCGAAATACAATAATGTACAGTACACACACTTGTCGTCGGCTCTCCCCTTGCTTGCAGGAACAACAGAGGACAAAATGGGAAAGGACCATCTATAAAAGTATTGTTGGACTCCTC
The DNA here is from genome assembly GCA_023634145.1 of Thymallus thymallus. Taxonomy (NCBI): domain Eukaryota; kingdom Metazoa; phylum Chordata; class Actinopteri; order Salmoniformes; family Salmonidae; genus Thymallus; species Thymallus thymallus. The sequence goes on along the minus strand of CM042411.1, from coordinate 26,762,214 downwards.
TACATCAGATTTTTCCAAACAGCCATATATAGATCTGAATTTGAGTATTTTGTGTGCTATAATAGGTGGGTGATTATATTCATCCAAGGCTACCATACAATTATATGATCATGCAAGTCTTTTGCAAAGGCCAGATGACATCATAAAGCATAGAACATGGGTAACATTAGCAGTGGCATGCTGTTCATTTTATGTAAAGCCCAAACAGTATCCAAATCATAAATAAACCGCTCATAAAAAAAACTACCCCCGATTACTACCATTAAGAATGATACATGTGACCGACCGGCTCGATTCGGTCTTATGTAGCAACATTTGAAATTGTGTATTTTACATTGGATAAAAGTAGAGACTCAGAGCTAGAACATTGTATATCATACACTACAGTTGAAGAACAATGGGAAAGTAATTCTGCTTTGAAAGTTAATAAACTTGTAACCTCACTTTTGAGAAAATGGCCCTTGAATGTTTTGGTACATCTACTGGAGAGCTCTTCTTTGTCCACACCCATTCAGCATCGTTCACACCCTCTTAAGCCTTAGCCCCACCCATCTCTTTAAGGATTCACATGTGAGGCCATGTGCTAAACAACCAAAGATTTCAAGACTAAAGGTAGGTTTATACTACGTCTATCGACATGTCTGTATACAGTTGTCTCAGTGACATCATGAACATTCCATAGACGTCCGAAAATAAACTCACAACAAGATCAGTATTTACAAGTTAATGGTGAGCTAATTACAGAAAACAGCTTACGTTTGTAAGTGTGACGAAATAAAAGCAAGGCATTATTTTTGGAACTTGAACACTGTCTCGTTGGCATAACTTTATATCCTAACTTGACTTTGGTGCAGGTCATGTTGTTCTTCACATTACCGTCTCTGTTAAACACAGACTATATCAAATAAAATCTAAATGTATTTGTCACATGCACAGGATACAAAAGGTGTAAACGGTACAGTGAAACGGTTTCTTGCATAGTGGAGTCTTTTGTTTAGCTAGCTAAACAATGAGCCATAACCCTAAATCATAATGTTTTCTACCCTGCATGAATCTACAGGTATCTAAAGATAACCAGCTAAGTTCAATGTTAGCTAGTGAACATTAGGCTATAACTAGCAATGCAAATATCTCTGCGATATGAATAATATTCCTACACAGATCATGCACGTAATGTTAGCTAGCAAGCCAGCCAGCCAGCCAGCTAACGTTAGCTAGCTAGCTAACAGTACACTTTAACTTGCAGTGAAATTACTTTTTTGACAAAATTATATATATAAGACTCTTACCCGTATACATGGATGAATTCTTCTCCTTCTCTGTCACGGATGCCATGGTTGCCCTTAGTTTGAAGATGTAATACGGAGACGTGTTTTATACAACAGCCTTTGTGTGTTCTCTTTTCGAATCCCTCCGCATATATTTGCAATCAAACGCCTGAATTTTCTCCATATTTTGCTCATGTCTAGAGACAACCACAACATAAATACTATACGAGACTGACCAGCTATATGTCCGCAAAGCCACAGCTCTTTTGCCCATAATTGATCAGAATCTGGCTGCCTATGTAAACACAGCCATAGTAGACCAGACTAATACAGTTACTGTAACGTTTGAACAACATTCTGATAGAATCATCACAGAACCGTACAGATTAACAACACGCTTTAGTGCTCCCAGTAATAAAGGTGGAGAGAGGTTCTGCTGAAGTGACAGTCACTGTACTGGCTTTAACATGAAGTCGAAGCTGATACTACATCTGGGCATCTTCTCCCCTGTCAACTCCAATGGTCCCAGGGACCACAGAAGGTAGGCTCCAGTCACTCAAGTCAGCCAAGCAAATGATAAAAAGCAAATGGCTTAGTCGAAATTGTGCGTATAACAGGTTTCTCAATATGTTTTTTTAGAGTTCTGCACCCTTGACTAGCACGTTGGTTCTAGCAGTATCTCTCTTCGCTGCCCGCTTTCTTTTCTGTGCAAGAAGTCATCAATCATACATCTCTCCATTCTATTATCTCTGTTTAAGTTGGTCAAAGGTGATATATTTTCCATATATAGAGGACACCAACATGAGTTACAGTATGCATGTTTTCATACAATAATAGTTTTGTTCACTAGATTGTCACGTGTTATATGGACACGACTTACAACACGCACCACAAACATACTCACCAAATGAAGTGCAGTATTACTATTAAAGATATAAAACGTACTGCATAGCATAGTGTCAGCATTCAAAGAAATGCCCTGGGGGCCGGACACAAAATATGTAATCCTTAATTTATCACCAACCCACAAAATTGCAGTTCATCTCACTTCCTTCAACATTTTTCTTCTAATCACATTCATCCTCAAAAATAAATATTCAAACGAAAAATAGTGTTCCAAACAATGTGTTTTTCTTCTGAAAAAGCCGGCAGCATCTCCTCACGGAGGCAATTATGTACTAATCTAGCGTGGATGTTATCCATTGCACTTGCTCTAATTTGAAATTGAAGTCCTGAGGCCAAGATTATTTGCAGCCCCTAAAACCCTGTGCTAGCTTGTGGTTGACAAATAACCAGGAGATGTAAGACAATTCTAAAGAAAGAAATGTGACGACATTATCTACTACTTATTACAATTGGGTAACACTATTTTAGGTCTTTGTTTTGCTTGAAGGGATGGGAGTCACTGCGTGTCATGTTGGCCAAGAGCACTTGCATGGTGTACATTTTAGGACACGTTCAAGGAGCATTAACGATTGGCTGAGGAGGTCCTAAAATGTATACATTTGTCATTTACCAGATGCTATTGTCCAGACTGAGTTACAGTATGGAGTATGTACATTTTACAAACTGGTCCCCCAGGGGAATCAAATTGCCATGCTCTACCAAGTGAGCCACATGGGACACCGTACATGAAATAGGTTACATGGCGAATAATGAAGAGCTATCCACATATGGTGGATTTTAATGGATTATCTGTGGCCAATGTGTGATCAGACTCCATAATGCCCTGAGAAAACAGAATTTATAAATTGTCATTAAAAATCCTTCTAGTCCCCTGCAGGATTGGAGGTTATACGCTTTCAAGTCAAATGTAGTTTTCAACTGGTTCTATTCCATTTGTACAACGATGCTGGTATGATGACATTTCTGAGCAGATTGCGAGCCCCACCTGTCTCTTGACAGATGGGCCAGCAGGATAGATGTCAATTGGGACTGTTTGAAGAGATGGGGCGTCTCTGCTGAGCTTTGAAATCAATCTAAATGTCACATTCTTCCAAGCTGTATTTGAACTACATATAACCACATGGAGACAGACGCTATGGATACATCCAGTAGCCTCCTTCGTAGCATACTGTAGACATGCGGTCATTGAGACTCTATAGTCAGTATTACTGTAATCCATGAATTTATTTGTAAATGTTTATACACTGATGTGTAACGTAAATGATGACACTACTGCACAATATAGACGACTACACATCTATAAGAGAGTAAGCCTTCACCAAAGGAAGCAAGATGACGCTATAACAAAGCACGGTGAGTGCTTTGTTATAGCGAGGGTCTTAATTGTTAACAGGGAAGCAGGCTATTATATAGGGCCCACAAATACACAGATTAGTACAATCTCAAAGAGAGACAAGGATATAGGTGGTGTCATCCGTATTTTAAGCTTTTGTATTGGTGTGTATTTGTGTGTGTGTGTGTGTGTGGGGGGGGGGGGGGGGGTTGCTTTGCTAGATAGACGCTCACAATAACATATAGCTAACAGTTCTGTTATGTGTGTTTCCATGGCAACATGTTGCCTTTAAATGCAGAATAAATGAAAAAAAATGTACACCTTGAATGGTCAGTAAAAGCAACACAGTATGTTTTTTCACAGTGACTCAGGTTGAACTGAAAACAAATGACTTGCTGATGATGTACTAAAAACCTGAACACCAACTGAAAATCCATTATGTTACTCCAATGTATATTAAAAAGACGTTCTGAACTTGAGCACCTCACGCAACAAGGAGTTGCCTCCATCCCTCCCGCTAATTGGGAAACGTTTGCTATTGTTTTGTTGTCTGATTGAGGGAAATGCTGTAAATTAAGAGGAATCGATGTATTTTGAAAGATGAGACGTTAAGGATTAGACAAGCAAGCCAAACACCCGTATGTCCAAATGTACAGTAATACTTCCATATCAGAAACTCATGTCATATACAATGTCTTCATTTATGATCACTATGTTTGATGTACAGTTACAAGACGACATGCGTCATACAGAATGAGGCTGTGTTTGTCTATTGTGGAGATCATTTGCTCGGACCTCATTGCACTCATGACTCCTTTCTATGCGCACCAAAATTACCATCTGTTTCTCTGAACTGCATTGTGAAAGCCTAACACTTTTAGATCGTTTTTTATAACCTAACTGGTCATGTTGGCAAAAGAATAAACTTTCAAATGATGCTCACCTGATGTATAATGGGCCGTTTTTGTATTGCGTAAACAACAAAAGTAATTGCAGGGTTGTGTTCCAAACAAACAACTACAAGTGTGCTTGCTCTTGTTCCTCAATGGCACAGCTAGGAAAGCTCAAATAAGCACCTTGTAGTCGAAGACTCTTCTTTGAGTCATAAAAGTGCATTGAAATTACTTAGGAACTGTGCACGCTTTGGAGAGGTGTGTGGCCAAGTTTATTTTGTGATTGGTCAACATTACTACACCTAGTAGGAGTAGGAACATGAATTGTTTGTTGTAGATTAATTCTGACTATTTTGAGGAAGTGTTTCTAGATATGTTGTTGCTACGGTGGCTCAGATGGGACAAACAAAACAAATGAAAGCGTTTGAGAAATTTGAGCTGTATCGAGACAAGCAGACTATCTGTCACCTTGATAAAACATTTGATCACACGTTGGTTTATATTCAGAGGATACAGTTTGCTTGGCTTCGTATACGAGAAGCAGCGCACACTGGACACCGATAAAAGAAAACAAAAAGTCAACATTTGTTTTGCCCGAGGAGTGGACCATCAAATGAAGGTCTCATGTACACATAAAGGAGAAAGAGAGGGGCGGTATGTTTCAGCCAACATTTCCTATCTTTTTGCCTTGAAAGCAACCCATGTTATCTTCCATATGTGCCTCTAACTGTTCCACTGACCCCTGTGGTAGAGATGTACACCATTCGAACCCTCTGTGAGGTAAAGTAAACAGCAACATTAATACTACGTATTGTTATTCCTTTGGCCAGTCCATTTTCAAAACAGTTCATCGTAAAATGTAATCGTAGTGAATCCTCTAACTTTTCGGATGTACCTAACAAGTGAAAATCAGTCAGTGTTTTTGGATGTGATCAATGGCAATGCCATCTCTCTGAGAGAAGAAAAAGCCATTTGTAGATTTAGCCGTTTGATACCATAGGTTCTCTGAGTGCAAAACCTTGGGCCCTTACTTCCTACCTTCCTTAAAGTAATCACAAATCTGAATTGGTTGGATTGGTGAAAGTAATTTGATGGTACACCTATTCAATCGCCTATAGATCTGTTCTTACCTCAAGGAAGGATGCATTTCTACAGTAATCGAACAGGGCCCTAGAAGCTAGCGTATTCAGACCATATCATACAGTAGACTGTACATTTGAGCAATTAGCAGACAGACTGCGGCTGGGTCCTGTCTGACTAATTATAAAAACAGCGAGGCTTCATGTACGCAGCATGTGCATTCTCTACTCTGGTCCCATATGCAAACAGCTTCCAGGTGCTTGGGCAAATTAATCAGCGAGATAATTTCAAATGTCTGAAATGCTAGCATAGGGAGATAATGTTGTTTAATGTAGATAGGATGTTTGGCCATGATATGGATGTGACATAAAGTATAAATTGTACTCTTAGGCCATAATGTAATCAATTGCAGATAAAGGAAATCACCCTGATGGTTCACTCAGAATGTTTCTGCTGTATCAAAGTTGAAAAATAAGTCAATAACTTTGATTTCTACAGTCTACTATAAATAGGAGGATTCAAATCCTTTATTGACACGTACGAGTAATGCAGTAATGCACATTTCCTTTATTTTTTACTTTATACAAATGATTACAAAACTGTACAGTATAAAAACAAAGACAATAGGAAAAAGGGTTTATATATTAAAGATCTTACATTACCAGGTCAACACGTCGTAGAAATGTGTTTGTTTGGCAAAACATTTTTTTCTAACTGGTAAGTAAAAACCACAGACTACCTTATAAAAGAATACCAAGGCATGTTCCCAAAAGGATAAGAATGATTTCATGCAGCAACTTCAAAAAAGGGCCTGAGAATTCCTCAACGGTAGGACAACAGAAGAGTAACGTCATTACATGGTTTCAACCTCTTAACCAAGGTCATTTAACATGGACATACAGTATAGTTTTCAAGGGAAAGAAAACACTTCAAACAGCAACAGAGGTATAATGTTTGACTCTTTGATAGTCCAGAGGGAAATGCATCGATGCCCTAGCTGGCCCATTGAGCCCATTGATACAACTCTAGAGTAGTTCTCAGAGAAGACTAACATAAGGCTTGCATGAAGACCAACTAGACATTTGAGATAAACAAACATTCAGCATTTAGGACAAAAATGGCAGGAGAGCCACAGGACACAGTGCAACATCTATATAGTGAATAACTCAACACTGGTAGTTGTGGTACTATGTACATTGGTGGGTGAAAAGGGGTTGGAATGCATAGTAAGAACTAGTTCCCTCATATCATTGGCTGTTGGCCTGTCATCCTTTTGGCTTCTTACCTCCAACCCTTACGGAGACAGACATCACATTGTGCTTCCTTCTCATAGCCACTTGATTGAAATAAGTTTAGTCATACATTTCAAACCTCATTCATATTTTGTGTGTTCACTCACATGGATATCCATGACAAATGCCTCGGCTAGAGTTTGGTCAATTCCATCACCAATCCACCTCCGAAAATGACTTGTTCTAAGGGAAATAATTGATAAATTCACATATTTTGTGAAAAGGATAGCTTTCAAACTAATACAATATTTGAATTAACTGGAATTAAATTGCAATATACCCCAACACTGCAAGCAGGTAGATATTAATGATATTGTGTCCAAAATCAGATTTTCAACATTGTTCCCTTTAACCACACTGCAGAACTGGGCATTGAATCAAACCTTGGGCTCTTATATGGCAACTGGCTGATTTACGAGCTGCCACCAGTCACATCACTTAAATACCACAAGGTCAAAGACTTCTGCAAAGACCTTTGGGAATGTCTCTCTCTCGCTCTCTCTTTGCAGATCAGAATCTCGCAAGATGACGGTAACTATAATAGACAATGCCATTCCGTATGGATTGTAAATGTTTCTGCACAATTGACTGCAACTGAGCTTATAACCAACCGCAAGTCAGTTTTTAGCTCAAATCGATCCTGACAGCCTTCTACTATCGCAGGCATTCGGAACGGATATAAACGTTTGCATAACATTTGTTCTAACCCAAAGAAACTCATTGGCCAACAGAACTTCTCACTACTAGCGTAAAAGGCTGTAAAAACATTTTAACACAAATAAAGGCAAAGGTTTGGGTATGCAATAATCATTCAACTTATTGCTTTTCTCTCATTTTATTCATGGTTTGTTTTTTCATCATACCCAAAAAGATATATTTTTTGACATACTTTGTAATCATATAAATACACTGTACAAGATTACAATACAAAATAACATTTTTCTCATAAGGAATACGTTTAGAGTTTGCTCAGGTAAGCTGTTTTTTAAGACTAGCACTGATCAGAAAAAAAAAAGATATTCCCTTGGAATCAGTCAGATCAAGGCACTTTCTGGTGATGGTGACAAAGGTGTTCACTCATCCTCGGTTAGAGCTTTCCTTCCTCCCACAGGAAACGTAGAAGGTTTGTCCAAAGTTCAGTTTAGTTGTAGTCTGATCGAAGCCAGGCTTTATCTATTGTACAGGTAGAACACATTATACTCTGTTCCTTTATGGAGGAACAGCCATCCTCTTCATACGGTAACCTCTGTAACCTACACCGGTTGAGTTTCACTTTCGTCCTCTTTCCCATCAGCGTTTTCTCCTCCTTTGACTCTATCATCAGTCTCTCAGGCTCTGAAACCGATTGTTTCTCTCACTTTCTCACACCTCCACACCTCCTTTCTGTTGACCCCCTTGCCCGACGGCAGATGCTGACACCACGATGTCAAAGCAGGTCTCCATCATGACACGCGACTTGCATAGGTTGACACAGTACTCCAGCTCGCCCGTGGCCTGCTCCAAAGCCTCCAGGTACTCCTGGGACTCCATGTCCAGATCCGGGTCCACCTCAACTATGGGGGGAAGGAGAAAGGGGGAGAGAGAGAGAGAGAGAGAGAGAGAGAGAGAGAGAGAGAGAGAGAGAGAGAGAGAGAGAGAGAGAGAGAGAGATAGAGAGAGAGCGAGAGAGAGAGAGAGAGAGAGAAGGAGAGAGAGAGAGCGAGTGTGAGAGAGAGAGAGAGAGAGAGAGAGAGAGAGAGAGAGAGAGAGAAGGAGAGATTAGTGACGAGAAGTAGCTACCGCCAAAAGTTCAGAAGATGAACAGAATCAAACAGCACAGATAAAAGATGTAGCCACTCTTGACATTTAGATGGCCATACATCATGTAGATCAGGGCTGGAGTCGGACACATTTTCAGCCCTGGAGTTTCATGCTTCAGACCAGCTCACTTTAGTTCACAACATATTATACTGGAGATAAATAGAACTTTACTGTTTAAGTCCTCTATAGTCCACTATTCTGTACAACCTTGTTACTACCAGTGTATATATATTTTTTTTACATCATTTCCAATTTAGTGCAAATAAGTGTAGCTTCACATCTTCATTTTAGTTTATCCCACGAGTGTTTGTCTGCCTGTCTGTCACACCATGAGCTATCGCGAGGCCAAGCACCCGTCTGCCTGCCTGCCTGCCTGCCTTCCTGCCTGCCTGCCTGCCTGCCTGTCTGTCTGTCTGTCTGCCTGCCTGCCTGCCTGCCTGCCTGCCTGCCTGCCTGCCTGCCTGCCTGCCTGCCTGCCTGCCTGCCTGCCTGCCTGCCTGCCTGCCTGCCTGCCTGCCTGCCTGCCTGCCTGCCTGCCTGCCTGCCTGCCTGCCTGCCTGCCTGCCTGTCTGTCTGTCTGTCTTTATTACCGTATCATTGTCCAAAGACATGAGAATTTAATTCTCAGTGCACATTAGCATGAAGGCCTCCAGGTGCTTCTGGGGAAAAATTCTCCTGAGACTGTTTTTGATGAATTTCACTGTTGAGAAGCTTCTCTCACAGGCTACTTGTGTGACGGACAGTGTTAATAGTCATTTGTAAGCCAGTCCAATCACATGGTAGGCATCCGTTAGGAGATTGTACTGAGAGAGGATGAGATGAACACTAATGACACAGCTTTTACAGGAGGAACAAGTTTTGCTCTGTTGCTGCTGTTCCATGGAAGGATCCTCCTCACTTCCTTGTGGCATCTCACTGGCTGTCCTGACAGTGTAACCAGAGGGGACATCTTTAGTCTGTTCCACTGGGACACAAGGCTGAACAGCTCACCACATAATGTGCCAACCGTAGCTCTATTGTCAAACCTAAGCAGACATTTGCTTATTTCTTCGAGAGCTGAGTTGGGGAGCCTATTTTCCCTCATTTGAGCAAAGTTTCTAGGTTCCAAACAGGCAAAATCTGAGCAAAGTTTTGCAATGGCAGAAAACCACCTATGAATACTGTCTATCACAGTGTCTACAATGACGTTGTGTACTTTGACCTTCTCAGTAAGGGCAGTATGCACTACCAGCTCACAGTCTTCCTTCTCTTGCAGCTTTCCATTGGCCCACTTCACAAACTCATCAGCTGCTCTCTTAACTCCTTCAAGATCCCTAACACACTTCCTAAGGCTGTCCTCTGTCCCCTCAACCAGACGTTGAGCTGTGAGAATATCCATTCCCCTTGTCTGTAAGTATTTTGAAAGAAGAGGAGATGTATGCTCAAAAATGCGAAGGAAGATTTGAGCAGTGAGCGCTGTCTCACACTTCAAAAAAGGGCTTCTATGAATCTCTTTGCACCTCACAGTTGGCTTTAGTTGGCTTTAGTCTACTGTCTTCTAGAATGGTGTCTAAAGCACATCAAAAAACAGCACCCAAACACTTTACTTAGAGCCTGATCCTTACCCCACCAACTAGTTTCCCCTACAGTCGTCTGTGATGCTTGTCCTGACTCATCTCTTCCCACTTCTGCATACACTTGTATGACTCTCTTATGAACACTGCTATATCATTAAGCAGTGAAAACAGTGATGCACTTTCCAAAACACTGCCAGTTGTGTCTGCCAGTACAAGATCCAGAAGATGGGCGTAACACCATATATGAATTTGAGTAGGAGACTGCTCAGAGAGAAGTGACGAGAACTGCCAATGTCTATATTGAGATTAAGTAATACTTTTTTTTTGCTCTGCAAAATACTGCCCTGTAGATGATTCACCATAGCAATAAATCTTTCATGAATTACATCTGTGACATATCTTAGTATGACAGAATACTGGTCCTTTGAGCTGATATCTTGGGTCGTATCTACTTGGACTGAAAACATGCCTGCCTAACGTCCTCTGCAATTGTGGTCTTTATCAGTTGGCCGATGACATCCACAACTTTGGTGATTGTGTCTTTTGACAGCAGGGTAACAAGAGATCCTCTGCCCTTTGCGTCAGTTTCCTGGTTCTTCTTACAATTCTGTTTACATGCTGTTGGAGGCAAACGTCATATTTGCTCAAGAGTAGAATCAATTCTAGGACGTTGCCATGATTAACAGCAACGTTTTCCAAGCTATAATCAGCCTCTGCTTTATCTCCCCTGTAGCTAGGGCCACATTTGCCTATAACTTTAATGACATCCACTATGCGCTCCATCACTTGACGTTTCTTCTTCACTTGCTCGCTATGTAATGACATTTGGTTGCCAGTCAACAGGCTTTTCACATCTGCCTTTTTTACATCAAAGAAATCTCTACATTACTTTTTTCATGTTTCACTATCCTTTGGGGGATATGCTTCCAGGCTTTCATGACGCCGTTTAAGGTGCAAATGCCAAACAGAGAGTACAGTATAGAGATTGTTTTATCACACAGTAAGTCAACCACTTGCGATTGGTTCCATCTTTGTTGTTAAAAACTTTTGGTGTAGGAAGTGTTGGTGTTTGTTGAGGATGATAACAAGAACACATATCTATATCATGTGACCGAGGGCGAGCAAAGTAATGAAAACCATCAACAGCCTTATCTTCATGTGTCTGCTGCTGAGCTGTTGCTGCCTCTGTGATCAGTCCCTGAGTCGACTCTGTGATCAGTCCCTGAGTCGACTCTGCTCTCTCTTTAACACCTCCTCCAGGAGGCCCATGAGACTCATCTCTACCTGCTTTAAATTACAATAAAAAGCTATCTTTAAGGCTTTAGCTAATTTAGCTAGTTTAACATGCAAACATGTTTTGACTGATACAACGTAGACTTCTTTTCCATGCAGAAACATGCAGTCATATTTATTTTCATCCTATTCCCTTTCAATTGTGGTATTTGTATGTTTACTATTCTTATTCTACTATTAATGATAAAAGGCATAATAGGTAGTAATATTTGAGTATAAATAGTGGTGATATTGAACTAATATATCTGGTCATGATAGATTGTTCACACAATGTGGTACAACAGCTCTACCTGTGCCTTCCACAGCAGGGATCCTTCTGGGCACATTACTGGGTCCTGGCACGGTCTCAGACACTAAATCAAATTTTAAAAAATTGTAATTGTTATAATTGTTAGCACAAGTCCCCCCTCCCTACAAAACAAAAGTGTTCTGATCATCTTTAACATTGAGCAATCCTACCTGCCCCCTCTGGCATTATGGGCTCATGGCTGGTGCTGTAACGACTGTGCCGTCTACCTCGACGGTGCCCCTCCCGCCCTGGCGCTCCGGCACGCCGGTATACTAACCACCGGCAAGAGGATGATGGCAGCCACACCCAAGCTCCCACACCTGTTCCTATTTCCCCTGCTTCCACACACCCACACAGACACACACCTGTTCCCATTTCACATGACTGCACTCCCTACGTATGTTCCCAGCCCCAGTGTGAGTGTGTGGATTATTGTCTTCGTACTCAGCTTGAGAGTGCGCAAATAAACTTCACTTTGCTTGTTATTTTCATTTTCGATCTCCTTCGTTTTTGTGCTCACTACCCTTGCATCCTCACAGGCACCTGGTACTTCCTCTTCTTCACTGCCAGCAGCAAACTGGTCTACTGGTACTGGCTGCTGCTTAGAGACTACCATAGACAACAAAGTGTCTCACACTTAGGTGGCGTCGCGACATAACGTTTTGCATTTAAGAAAGCACTTATTAGTATCGTATATGTTATATGCTGGCTGCCATAAGGACACACAATTCCTTGACACTAAACTTGAATTGTTACACGTTATATTTTGTTTTGCACGCCTGACATCTTGGCAGTTGGTACTGTATTGTAGCCTACCTGTCTCATCGTCACCATCAATTTCTCTCTTAAGCTGCGAGCTTTTTTTTTATAAACACGTTGCTGAGTTTGGCACATTTGGCCGCGTCATTTTGTTATTCTGACTTTTTCAGCTCTCTTTCTATTATCCATATTCTTGTATTTTTCAGTTTGGTCGGTTAGTACTAGGTCCACAAATATGTTACCACCCTGTGGCGCATGCGTGGTCGCAGCTCGCGCTTGTTTGTGTCTGAATCGCATCATCTACCAAGTGTATCAGTAGCAGGGTGTGCAATCGTGCGACGCAGAGCAGCCCTGCAAGAGTAGCCTACAATAATCGATTTAAAAATATATTGTGTTTACCGTCACCGGCCCTTTCGGCCCAACAACCAGCCCGGTACACCGGGAATGTTTCCGTTTCTCACGATTAGCCACTCCAGGCCTGTGATGTAGGTACAGGGAATTTTCATATCTGTGGTAAAAGCTTATCTTTATGCACTGTCATTATGTTGGGTGATCATAGGCACAATAAGTCAGTGATGGGGTCAATTCAGGAAGTAAACTAAAATTCTAATTAAATAATTTAAAAGAAACGCTACTTTCAATGACTTCTGAATATAGGCACCCTATACTAACATGTTACCAACTAATATACACCAGACATGGTTAGAGAGAAAGGGAGAGAGATCGGAGAATGATTTTATTGGAATTGACCTCAAGCCTGCTATCAGTGCATCCCCATGATGCATCATAAACAAGGCGTCTCACTGATACAGTACTTCTACTGATCTCTGTAACTGTGTGGCTCCACTGTGACCGCTCATCCATCGTCACACCTTTTACAGCTTTAAAAGTCATACAGGTACATGAAGATTGATGATGACATGTCTTTGACAGCGCTGGATACGCTGGGATGTCTGATGGAAGCTGCTCGAGACACACTACCCTCATAATCACAACATGAAAGGATGAAAGAATGATTTATATAGCTTGACTGTTCCCATCATGGGCTCGGACCAACTAGCGGTCCCTAAACCAATGGGAAACATCTCAGGGAATTAGGGACTGGAGATGTGGCAGAAGGAAAATAATGCCTTATTGATTTCAAGACACACACCGGCACACATACCACCCCCAACTCGTCTGCACACGTGAGAACACACACACACAGGGTTTTAGCAAAGACAAGGATTTCAAAAGGCTTTTTTCTCTTCCTCTATATCCCCAGTAAGGTCATGAGATAAGTATCTGTGTCCCTTTTACTCAAATAAAAATGGAACTTCCAAAAAGTGACATATATTCCTGATTCCCTTCGGTTGTTTACTTTTGTAAAATTCTCGGGCGTAACATTTTCAATATTATTTATCATAATACTCCCAAAATACTATAGCCTCTTTCCCTTGCTGAAGACCTGGAGGTATTTGGTGTGTTAAGAAGCTTCCAGAAAATAGATTACAATGGATAGAGCTCAGCTAGAAAGGCAGGGATCTTCTCTGGTGAACCTTTGGCGAACTGCATCGCTCAACTGGAAATAGCCTCCTTGTTCCGCCGTTTCGTTCTATTTGGGGGTTGGAGAACGGATCCACTTGCCTTTAGTTTGTGTGCAAGATAAGTGCCTTCCTAAAAGTGTTTTCCCACATTGACACTGGCTGAAAATAGTTGTTACCACATTAACAGTTTACTCCAGAAAGGACCCTTAGAGAATCAAACCCTTAAAAATACAAAGCTATGGGCCGACGTCGCTTCCTTTGTCAATGATTGTGTTTATGTATGCGAGAGTGGTTTCAGCTGTTGGCACAATTTGGACCACAAGTAGCGTTAACTACAAGGTTATAATGAGGTCAACTACACACATATTTGTCCAAGTTTCATTGAGTGCAATGGCACTGCCATAGGGCATAGGGAACATTGCAGTAACTGGGGTAGATGTCAAATTGAAGAGCTTGGGAGATCAGCTGCTCCTACAGTGTTTACTATGATATTCAAGATGGGTCTCGTGCGGCCAACTCTAAGAGGCTAGCACAGCCAGGGAGTGCTGTGCTACACTGATGTGGAATTGCTAGCTAGTTACACAACTTTGTTGTCCGCTTACAATAGCCTCAGAGAGGCTAAATGTAGGAAAGCTGAGCGTGAGAGTGGTCACAGCGAGTGACTAAGGGGTATATATCTCCCTAAGAGTAACAGTCAATGGTTAATTCATTAGCACAAAGCTAAGTTTCAAGTAATAGTCATTTGTAAAGACATGAACATCTCATTCCAAAATCATGCTCATTAATATAGAGTCCCCCCTTTGCTGCTATAACAGCCTCCACTGTTCTAGAAAAGCTTTCCACCCGATGTTGGAACTGCTGCGGGGACTTGCTTCCATTCAGCCATAAGAGCATTAGTGAGATCGGCACTGATGTTGGGCGATTATGTTCCAATTCATCCCAAAGGTGTTCGATGGGGTTGAGGTCTGGGCTCCGTGCAGGTAAGTCAAGTTCTTCCACACAGATCTCAACAAACCATTTCTGTATGGACCTTGCTTTGTGTATTGTCATGCTGAAACAGGAAATGGCCTTCCCCAAACTGTTGACACAAACTTGGAAGCACAGACTCGTCTAGAATGTAATTATATACTGTAGCGTTAAGATTTCTCTTGACTGGAAATAAAACTTTACAGTTGGCACTATGCATTCGGGCAGGTAGCATTCTCCTGGCATCCGCTAAACCCAGATTCGTCCATCGGGCTGCCAGATGGTGAAGCGTGATTCATCACTGCAGAGAACGCATTTTCCAATGCTCCAGAGTAATGGCGGCGAGCTTTACACCACTCCAGCTGACACTTGGCATTGCACATGGTGATCTTAGCCTTGTGTGCAGCTGCTCGGCCATGGAAATCCATTTAATGAAGCTCCCGACAAACAGTTCTTGTGATGACGTTGCTTCCAGAGGCAGTTTGGAACCCGGTAGTGAGTGTTGCAACTGAGGACGGACATTTTTACGCGCTTCAGCACTCGTCAGTCCGATTCTGTGAGCTTGTGTGACTTTGCGGCTGAGCCGTTGTTGCTCCTAGACGTTTCCACTTGGCAATAAAAGCACTTACAGTTGACCGGGGCAGCTCTAGCAGGGCAGAAATTTGACAAACTGACTTCCTGGAACGGTGGCATCCTATGATGGTGCCATGTTGAAAGTCACTAAGCTCTTCAGTATGGGCCATTCTACTGCCAATGTTTGTGTATGAAGATTGCATGGCTGTGTGCTGGATTTTACACACCTGTCAGCAACGGGTGTGGCTGAAATAGCCGACTCCACTAATTTGAAGGGGTGTCCACATTCTTTTGGCCATGTACTTTAGAATAGAATACCTGACTGCTGCTCTGACAGTTGGATAAAAGTCCATCTTTAACGCAACCCAGTTACAAAACAAGGTGGTACACTTTATGCACACTTTAAATAGCACACCAGATTTCTGTAGTAGGCTACTCACACTCTCCGGTCCACTTCCCGGGGTCCAGCATCAGCCTGCTCTTGGAATCCTCCAGTTCCCCCCTCAACCTCTCGTGCTTGGCCCTCAGCTCCCTGATCTGCTGTTGCCTCTTCTCCAGCATCCTCAGCCTTGCGTTGAAGTACAACAGGCCCTGGGAGAGCAAACGGATGGATGGATGGAGTGAGAGAGCAAAAAGGTAAGTGGAGGAAAGGAGCTGAAGAAACCCTGGCTCGGATGGAGGGAGGGAGGGAAGTAAACAGAGCGAGAGAGAGCGAGAGAGAGAGAGAGAGAGCCAGACGGAGGAGTATCTTTAGCCGGATGCTTCGAATTACGGGTTTGTGTGCTGTGAGGAGGCTCACACACGGGAGAGGGAGGTTTATACCACAGGAGATTATTCAAAATGGAATCAAGAGCGGCTAACCTGTGGGGACATAACCCCCTGTCCATTGGCGGGGTTAATTAGGAGAAATAAAATTAGCATCCACACTAATCTCTCGCTTTGCTTTAATCTCCAGGACAAACGTTGAGCTCAGGGATTAGGGGTAGACGTAGTCCACCAGTAACACGTTTTTGAAAACTAGAATAACACAACAGATTATTCCTAGTTCAGTCCCTCCAAGATTCAATGATCGCAATCACCACATAAAAGAGTCAAATCATTGCAATATTACTGCATAAGACTATCCCATCACTACACTAGAAAAAGAGGGCTCGCATTTTTAACCAATCACCGCACTTTTACTGCATAAAGTTGACCAATCATGCCCCAGGTCAACAAACAAGCATTTTAGCCCAGAGAAAAAACCAAAAACAACTAGAAATCCTGGAGGGACGGCTAGTTGGAACTGTTGTTTTTCTATTACTACAAGGGGGGTAAATTACTTTTGCACTATTGGCTTTGCAATAAATAAAGAAATGTTTTGGACACATTTGTGCCACAATATAATGTGTCTATTTTCACAAGGCATAGCAGAATTAATTAATTCCATGCTTCATGCATCTTCCATTTTAGCATGTGATCTAATAATCAAGGCACATCCATCAAGTTTAATGAACATACCTTTTCCACATCCTGGAATGGCTGCGAGATGAGAGAGAGTGAACAGAAAAAAATACATTATCAACACTTGCTAATGCAAAGATAATACTCAAACTAAATGGATGCACATTACACTAAACTATTCACTGGGTGACTGGGTCCTACACTATTCACTGGGTGACTAGCTCCTACACTATTCACTGGGTGACTGGGTCCTACACTATTCACTGGGTGACTGGGTCCTAAACTATTCACTGGGTGACTGGCTCCTACACTATTCACTGGGTGACTGGTTCCTACACTATTCACTGGGTGACTAGCTCCTACACTATTCACTGGGTGAATGGTTCCTACACTATTCACTGGGTGACTAGCTCCTACACTATTCACTGGGTGACTGGTTCCTACACTATTCACTGGGTGACTGGCTCCTACACTATTCACTGGGTGACTGGTTCCTACACTATTCACTGGGTGACTGGCTCCTACACTATTCACTGGGTGACTGGTTCCTACACTATTCACTGGGTGACTGGCTCCTACACTATTCACTGGGTGAATGGTTCCTACACTATTCACTGGGTGACTAGCTCCTACACTATTCACTGGGTGACTGGTTCCTACACTATTCACTGGGTGACTAGCTCCTACACTATTCACTGGGTGACTGGGTCCTACACTATTCACTGGGTGACTGGGTCCTAAACTATTCACTGGGTGACTGGGTCCTACACTATTCACTGGGTGACTGGTTCCTACACTATTCACTGGGTGACTGGGTCCTAAACTATTCACTGGGTGACTGGGTCCTAAACTATTTGCTGGGTGACTGGGTCCTAAAATATTCACTGGGTGACTGGGTGACTGGGTCCTACACTATTCACTGGGTGACTGGGTGACTGGGTCCTACACTATTCACTGGGTGACTGGTTCCTACACTATTCACTGGGTGACTGGTTCCTACACTATTCACTGGGTGACTGGCTCCTACACTATTCACTGGGTGACTAGCTCCTACATTATTCACTGGGTGACTGGTTCCTACACTATTCACTGGGTGACTGGTTCCTACACTATTCACTGGGTGACTGGCTCCTACACTATTCACTGGGTGACTAGCTCCTACACTATTCACTGGGTGACTGGTTCCTACACTATTCACTGGGTGACTGGCTCCTACACTATTCACTGGGTGACTAGCTCCTACACTATTCACTGGGTGACTGGGTCCTACACTATTCACTGGGTGACTGGTTCCTAAACTATTCACTGGGTGACTGGTTCCTACACTATTCACTGGGTGACTGGGTCCTAAACTATTCACTGGGTGACTGGGTCCTAAACTATTTGCTGGGTGACTGGGTCCTAAACTATTCACTGGGTGACTGGGTGACTGGGTCCTACACTATTCACTGGGTGACTAGCTCCTACACTATTCACTGGGTGACTGGTTCCTACACTATTCACTGGGTGACTGGTTCCTACACTATTCACTGGGTGACTGGCTCCTACACTATTCACTGGGTGACTAGCTCCTACACTATTCACTGGGTGACTGGTTCCTACACTATTCACTGGGTGACTGGTTCCTACACTATTCACTGGGTGACTGGCTCCTACACTATTCACTGGGTGACTAGCTCCTACACTATTCACTGGGTGACTGGTTCCTACACTATTCACTGGGTGACTGGCTCCTACACTATTCACTGGGTGACTAGCTCCTACACTATTCACTGGGTGACTGGGTCCTACACTATTCACTGGGTGACTGGGTCCTAAACTATTCACTGGGTGACTGGGTCCTACACTATTCACTGGGTGACTGGTTCCTACACTATTCACTGGGTGACTGGGTCCTAAACTATTCACTGGGTGACTGGGTCCTAAACTATTTGCTGGGTGACTGGGTCCTAAACTATTCACTGGGTGACTGGGTGACTGGGTCCTAAACTATTTGCTGGGTGACTGGTTCCTACACTATTCGCTGGGTGACTGGGTCCTAAACTATTCACTGGGTGACTGGGTCCTAAACTATTCACTGGGTGACTGGGTCCTAAACTATTTCCTAAACAGGTCCAACCTTCATTCTACACTGGCTCCTCCACCCCTAGTTCCCCTCTTCCTCGTTGGGCTTCCTCCACCCTAGGTGTCACCCTTAGAAGTGGATGGATTTAGGGTTTGAGACCATTTAGGAAGACTTACTTTTTAATCTGGGGCATGTTTACATTTACATTTAAGTAATTTAGCAGACATCCTTATCCAGAGCGACTTACAGTAGTAAGTGGATACATTTTCATTATTTGTTCCTTGTACTGGTCCCCTGTGGGAATCAAACCCACAACCCTGGCTCTGCAAGTGCCATTTTCTACCAACTGAGTATGCGGACAGTTGAGGCTGATAAACTGGACTGTCCTCCATAATATTAGCACCTTGCGAAGGGGATCCATGCTTGTTACGCAGCCATGATAATCTTGGAATGTTATTTATAATGTAGAAAATTACTGGAGGGAAATTCCTTTTGTCCTTTGGTGAGGTCAAAAGTTGAACAGGTGTGGCACCTGACCAATTAGACACAGCATGCACAACATCCAAGCAAGTAAGGAGAGGAATAACATTCCAACACAAATCAGTAAAAATATTATGGCGCTTACAGTCTGCACGCACACACACACACACACACACACACCACTTTAGAATGCCAAGAAGCAAGCAGATGGTGAATCCCCAACCTCTGTCCCGGTGGCCCCCTCTTTCCTCCTATGCAGCCGCTCCACGTCGTCAATCTCGTACACCTTGATCTCGAAGGGCTCCTTCAGGGTCCCACCCAAGGGGGGCAGGTCCACCCACTGGCCTGGTACGCCAGCCTTCCTGCCCAGGGAGGAGGTATCCGGCAGGGGCGCAGGGATGAGACGGCGCCGCTGGAGGCCTGGAGCAAATGGGTGAAGGGAGTGATCAGTGGGGGTACGGCTGTTCATTGGAGTTGGATATGCACACCAGGACTATCATAGCACGTGCGGCGTTGCCTTGAAATATGCATGAGGCCAAAAAATGCCAAGATACAGACTGATAGCAGACTTCCATAGAGCCAGCTGGGATCACATAACCTTCGGCTAGGATGGATTACATATGCATTAGGCACTAGACCCTATCTGTTGCTGTTATGAATTACGGAGGATGGGCACATAAATCTGAATATGCTGAATTCTTCTTTATGAGTGTACACTGCAGCTGGATACGCTGTCACTTCAGATACTACAATTGAATAGAGATTTATGACAATGCTAGGTGGTAACCAAAAAAGTGTTAAACAAATCAAAATATATTTTATATTTGAGATTCAAATAGCCACCCTTTGCCTTGATGGCAGCTTTGCAGACTTGGCATTCTCTCAACCAGCTTCACCTGGAATGCTTTTCCATCAGTCTTGAAGGACTTACCACATATGCTGAGCACTTGTTGGCTGCTTTTCCTTCACTGTGGTCCGACTCATCCCAAACCATCTACATTTGGTTAAGGTTGGAACAAAAAATCTCTAATTTGGACTCCAGACCAAAGGACAAATTTCTACCGGTCTCATGTCCATTGCTCATGTTTCTTGGCCCAAGCAAGTCTCTTCTTATTATTGGTGTCCTTTAGTAGTGGTTTCTTTGCAGCAATTATACCATGAAGGCCTGATTCACACAATCTCCTCTGAACAGTTGATGTCGAGATGTGTCTATTACTTGAACTCTGTGAAGCATTCATTTGTGCTGCAATCTGAGGCTGGTAACTCTAATGAACTTATCCTCTGCAGCAGAGGTATTTCTGGGTCTTCCATTCCTGTGGTGGTCCTCATGAAGCTGGTTGAGAGAATGCCATGAGTGTGCAAAGCTGTCATCAAGGCAAAGAGTGGCTACTTCGAAGAATCTCAAATTTAAAATCTATTTTGATTTGTTTAACACTATTTTGGTTACTACATGATTCCATATGTATTATGTCATAGTTTTGATGTCTACACTTTTATTCTACAATGTAAAAAATTGTGCAAATAAAGAAAAATCCTTGAATGAGTAATATTCCAAACTTTTGACCGGGGGTGTATATTCATAGGTGTATGAAAAATAGGTATATATGTGAGATGTCTATGTGCAAGGCAAATTTATACATGACATGAATACATGCATTCTTACTCGCTTCTGCGTACATGCAATGTTGTATTGAGCACCAGGGTTGTCACCTAGCAACACTTTTCAATAGAACATAAATAATATACTAGTGAGAAAGCTAGAGAAAATACCGTATATATCATTTATTTTACAGATACAAAAGAAAAACAAAGTTAAATAACTAATATGTATATTGTTAAATTGGATTTTTCGTGGGGCTCTAAATAAAATAAAATAACATGTATTTCACAAGATTATGAGATCATGAGTTGTGTTTGAAGTGGTATAGCTGTCTGTATACCGTTATAGAATTCTCTCAGTGTAACTAACACTCACCATTGCCTCTTTTCTTGGGCGATTTAGACACTCTACTCCTATTGGACGTGGACACCCCGCTCTCGCTCATGGAATCGTGTGCTGACGAAGCACTGCCTGTGGTCTCGCTGTCCCGGATCATGCTCTCATACCCGCTGCTGCCCCCACTGTGGTAGAAGAGCGCAGTGCGCCCCATGGCCGGTGGAAGCTCCCCACTGAGCACACTGCTATTGTCACTACCGTGCCCGCTGCTATAACGCTGGGGCCTCCGTGGGGCTGTGATCTTGCTATAGGGTGAAGGTAGCGGCGTGCTGACAGGGGACCCGCTGATGCTTGCCCCGCTATCTTTGTCATTGTCCCCTGAACCCCTGCTTAGATGTTTCCTTGGGCTTCCCGCCACAAGCTCACTAACTCGGCTGTTGGCAGCCCGGATGGCCTGCTTGGTGCCCATGATAGTGCCCCTGCCAGGCTTGCCATTGGCATTGGCCGCTGCCAAAGAACGAGCTGGCGATTTCCCGGTTGGAGGTAGGCTGGCATTGCGTGTGGTTGGCGCGTCAACGGATTTGGATGAGCAGTTAAGGGTCTTGGAATTGCTGGCAGACAAAGTTCTACTCTTTGATCCACTGGCAACTATGGCCCTGGGGTTGACATTAGCTTTAACCTGTCCCAACTTGCTTGTCGCCGCAAAGGTGTTAGAGGAAGGTGGAGAGGTAGTAGTGGAGGTGGGGACCCCAAGTCTTGGCACTGATCTATTGGATTTTCCATTGTCTCCTAAGCTACTACCACTGTTCTCTCTCGACAGGCCAGGTTTGGACCTCACTGAGGTTAGACTGTCACTTCTCTCCAAGGACATCAGGCTACCATAGTACCTTCCAGAATCACCTTTGGCTCCTCGTGTCTTCAGGCTTGATGCTGTCTTGGCTGAGCCATGGTCAGTCTTCAAGCTGGATGTTTTGTAGCTAAACAAATCCCCTCTGAATCGAACATCGAATTCCTCCTCAGAGACTGATGTCTTAGGTAATGAGGACCTTGCAGCGTCGCTGGCTGCCCTTAAGGCACTAGGAGATAATACTATCCTTGTCTTTTGATCAAGGCTTGATTTGCGGACAGGTGGAGCTGGAGGAGAGATAGAGCCGGACTTTGGAAGCATGCTGCTTTTCTGTTCATTTGCCTTCTTTCCCAAAGAGGAGAATCTCAGACTACCAGTTCCTGAAGTGCCATCATGTCCCCATTTTGATTCAGGGGAACTGTGGGGGACTGACACTGTGCCAAGAGTGGTGGCGCCTCGCCTGAGCTGTGGCATCCTGCTCATGGTCTCTGCTTTCTTGCTGCTGGACTTCTCACAACCGTCTACCACCCTCTGAGTTGAGGAGGATATCTGTGCCTTTGGCGGTCGAGGTACGCTGTTGCTGTTTCCTCCTGGCTTCCTGGAAGGGAGGCCACTCATGCCATTTCTGGGTGGCTTACTCGCCACAGTGGATTCAGTTGCTCTAGGATCTGAATGGCTGCCCCCTCTCAACCAGAGGTCGTCTTGCTTGCCTTCCTGCCTGCTGCAGCTTGGGGCAACTGATGAGGTAGGCTTGGTTTTCCTGGGAAGACTGGAGTGAACAGCATGGTGTGGGATCTGAGAAGATGCTGAGGTGTTCAGAGGGTTTGCTCTGAAAGATGCTTTGGTAGAGTCAGGAGAAGGTGGGCACTTAGATAGGGAGAGCTTGCTTGGGGTGGCGGGGTCACTGTCCAACTCAGAGAAGCAGACGCCACTGTCATTTAGGGAGCTCTTGGCACCATGCTGCAAGAACGGCTCCCTACGGAATATACCAGGGGAGGACCATATGGAGGTGTTCTCCGGTGCCATGCACTTAGCCCTCTGTAAGAATCTACTTGTCGAATGGGTGCCGTCACTCTCCAGCGAACACACGCTCACTTCGCTAGGCCAGGAGCTGATGGAAGACTGTCTGCTACCA
Source organism: Thymallus thymallus (assembly GCA_023634145.1). NCBI lineage: Eukaryota > Metazoa > Chordata > Actinopteri > Salmoniformes > Salmonidae > Thymallus > Thymallus thymallus. Next base: position 26,738,774 of record CM042411.1, on the reverse strand, counting down.
TGATGGGCAAAGAGCTCCTCCTGTGAGGCTGAGCTCACCCCAGATGCACACTCTTGAGCCGTGTAAGCATCAAACTCATCATTGATGCTGCTAATGATGCTGACAGGACGGGAGCCTGAGGCCAGGGCCTGAAGGGAGCAGTCACTGTTAAAGCTGATGATGCTGGAGGGCCGCCCATTGTCTGGGACCAGGCCTATGGGTAGGTCCTCCACCACTGTGAACACCAGCTCGTCTTCCCCATTCAGCTCCACAGGTTGCTGCAGGGTGATCGTGGTCCTCAGGACATCTCTCTCCAGGCACCTGCCCCTCAAGGCTGCCCGAAGATGGCTCACCTCCATCGGACTCCTGCCATGATGGGCCCTCTCCAGGACTGGGGACCCCTCGGGTTGCCCTTGCCTTAGGGCCTGCTGACTCATGCCCACAGGGGGTGCCCGGCAGATAGCATCCATGCCCTGAGAGGGTGTTCTGGAGGATCTTGGCAAAGAAGGATAGGCAGAAGGCTTAGGTACAGTAGGTCCTTTGTTGAGGTAGACCTTCTCTCGCACCACAGCCTCTGAGTCTTGCAACAAAACCCTGCTGGGCTTAACCACACAGGCCAGAACCTTCTCCCCATCTGCACTTGTCCGTTTGTGACTCTCTGGGACACCTCCATCTGAGGACAATTTGGAATGTTCCTGTTCAGATTTAGGGGGAGCTGTGTGGGTGGTTGTTGCGCTAAAGAGGGGCTTTCGGGAGGGGGATATAACAGTCTTGGGGGACACAGCCTCCTCTGGGCTTTTGGTAGTCCCACTTTGAGTCCTTGGTGATATTTGTGCCCCCTTGCCTTCCCCAGTGAAGGCAGCTGGGCCCTCGCTGCCATCGATGCACTCCAGTCTCTCTTGCAGCTCCGCAAACGTGTTGCACTTGAAGTATTCCACCTCCGGGCGTTGGGTGTCTTTGTCACGCTTCCTGTTCAGTGAGGGGATGATGGGAACAAAGGAAGGTGGGCCCTCATTATCGCTGAGCTCTCTGTCTGAGATGGTGGCCCCACTAGGCCCGATGTAGATGACCGTGTCACAGGAGTGCTCACTGCTGGATGAGTAGTCCGGGTCACTGGACAGCAATGTGGGCATATCCGGGTCAAGAGCCACGGTTCGTGGGTGGAAGGGCCTCAAGTGTGGCTTGCGGATTCGTCCCTCCTCGCAGGAACTCTCGCCACCAGAGGAGCTGGATGCATACTGTAAGCAGGAGAGAGAACACACAATCAAATATTTTCTGCAGTAGGGATTCAATAGCTGAATTACGAACAGTGATCAATTCCTAGACTTTCAATTAATTGAAAAGCACATGTCAATACAATTCAAGGTTAAAAGTTTATACCAAAGGCTACATGAAAATTAATGTAAATACAATTTTATGCATCCCTATGGTGTCCTGATCTATAAAATATAAATACATGCTGTCTATCTGCCTAATTATGTTGGTATGCTTTCCAAATCTCAGGGAATACATTGGATTCTCTTTAGGAGTGGAAGTATTGATTACATTGCATAAGGCACTAAGAAAATGATTGCTGTAACATTCCTTCCTTTGCAAGAAATACAGATTAACTTTATAGATGTAATTATTTCTATGGCAGAGTCATTATTACCCTGGGACATCATTCAAACAATTCAGACATTCTCTAATTGAGCGATACCAAAGGACGCTTGATGAACAAAATGCAAAGAATGTAATATGAACCTATTCATTCAAATCTTAATGGATGCAAGACCCAATACTCAAGTATACATTCTGGATTCAGATGACCGCACTCTCACACACACCTTAATTCAAACAAAACTCACTGGGCACAGACGTCAGTCCAACGTCTTGTTTTGATTTACAGTTGTCAACTAATGTGAATTCAATGTGAAATCAACCAAAAATGTCAACCTGTCATTGGATTTAGGTTAAAAGTTAGGTGAAAAAAATACTAAATTCCCTTACGGTGATGACTTTTTGCAAATCCAATCAGTTTTCCACATTGATTCAACGTTGAATTCACATAGAATTTTGGGGTTGAAATTACTTGGAAACAACATTGATTCAACCTGTTTTTGCCCAGTAGGAAGCCTTGAAATAGCTTGTTGAAATGTTACTACCTTGGATTTCTTCTTCCTCATGTGGTGAATACGCGAGGCCAGTTGCACGGTGGTGAGCGTCTCCATGTAATTGGTTGGTGAGTCGGAGATGTGTGCTATCATGGTGGTTCGGCAGTTGATGTTGCCCAGAGATTCCCTCAGCAACATGGTGAGCTTGCTATCCCTGAATAATACATCAAAAATCCCCTCGTTAGCTCCCCAAAAAAGGACCAGCATCAGATCCTAGTAGCCATAACCCCCTCCCCCCTAAACCTCCCAGGATCATAGCAACCATTCCTAACTGTACCAAAGGATTAGCCATAGACAGGCAAAAGCAGAGGGAACGAGATCTCACCTTTTAATTTAATTTAATTTATTTAACCTTTATCTAACTATGCAATGTAGTTAAGAACATATTACCTACCTTACCCCGCTTCCCATCAATGGAACCCCACTTTCAACTACCACTTTCCGTTTCAACTACCTACTGTCTGTAAGTAGGGCAATGTGTGAAAGGTCCATGAAAACTAGTTTGAAATAGACTAGAAACATATTTATTAAGCCCACCCTACTCTATACAGTGTATAAATAAAGCTGATCTTGTCTGAGCCTCAAGGAAAAAAATCTCCTTTTCACAGACCCAATCTTCTATGTTACAATCCAAACCCCCTCCCCTCATTGAACCCGGAATACCCCCTTTCCCTGAACCATAACACTATCAATAACTTCCCACGTTGGTGCTACGCTTCTTCCCTCAACTTCTCTTTCATCCAAATAGGCTAATAGGGCGTAATGATTTTTCCTGTGAGGTTGGAAGAACAACAGGGAGAGATAAAAAGGTCAAGACACAAAGCCAGACAAAACACACAGACTCACAAGATAAACATAAAGAGGACATAATATAGACACATTCAGATTGGCATTGTGAGAAAAACTCATTATTCACGAGCGTGTCCCTCGTTTTCAGACATACCTGTAGGGTACGTAAAAAAAATTAAAATATTCACTAGCGTTTGTCACTCGTTTTCAGACATACCTGTAGGGTACGTGCTTGGCCCCATTGGCCAGGGCGAGGATGACATTTCCCAGAGCAGAGAGCGACAGACACTGGCCTCCACCTCCTTCTCGGGTCCGACTTATGTCCGTCTCACAGCTGCCAAGATCCAGCAGGTGCAGACGACTGCGGCCGCCAGACACTTTGTGTGAGAGAGGAAATGACAGCGACAGACAGAAAGAGAGAGAGAGAGAGAGAGAGAGAGAGATAGAGATAGAGAGAGAGAAAACAACAGCGACAGACAGAAAGAGAGAGAGAGAAAGACAGAGAGAGAGCGTGACAGAGAGAGAGAGAGAGAGAGAGAGAGAGAGAGAGAGCATGTGAGAGAGAGCGTGTGAGAGAGAGAGAGAGCGTGTGAGAGAGGGAAATAGAGAGAAAAAGAGGAGAGATGGTAAATTATTAAACCTGAACTGTCCATGGAGCCCCCTAAAAAAACAAGCTCAGGAGTTCACATTGAATGGACCACTTCAAACTTCACATCCCCCCCATTTAGATTTGTGACCAATATGGGGCACTGAGCCACTGAACACAGCAGCAAAAAGACATATAGATAAACACGGCGAGGCGGGGCTTAACGTGACCACGCCCCCGAGTAGGGCACAGCCATAGGGTGCCCCCCCTTACTCCTATGTAATTAGCCCAACTTTGGGCGTTATCCTAAGCAGCGGCTTCACTTATCGTTATTAACATACTTGGCTGTCACAACTACAAATTATTTGCATGATACTTATTCTGCCACTAGTGTGTTACCCGACCTGCTAACACTGACAGTAAAGCTAGGTAAGCTGTTGTGTTATACTTACGTCACTGTTTGTTTACCCTAGCTTTTTCTGCCGGTGTTGACCTACGCGCACACACTCAATTCTTCATCGCTGCGACTTGCTTGCTTTTTGAGATTTCTTCTTTTCACTCCGTTGTCAGTTTAGCCGACATTTCACTGATCTTAGTAGCAGACATGGACAGCACGGAGCCTGTACCTAAATCCGCTAATGCAGTACACTTTCAAAAATACTAGTCGAAGAAGACATGGGTGAGATGAATTTTGGCAAAGAGATTTATTTATAGACTAATACACTTTAAACAAATAGTCAAACGAAGACGCAAAGGGGGGGGGGGGGGGGTAATTTTGTCAGGGGGAAGATTTTCGGCACAACACCTGTTAGCTGACGTTAGCTGTCTGGCTAGAGAGAGAAGTTAATCTCCATCTAATTCGCTAGTCTTACATATGTCACGTAACCACTTCCTGTCTTTACCTGCCCTTGAACGGTCTAGGTATTTAGAAAAGTTAATTCTTGTTAGGCTTGCCTATATGTCCTTTCAACTTGCCGGAAACCAGCTGGGGAGACAACCCTACCAAATCGCCCAAACCAGTGGAATCTCCAGCTTGGTATAAATATCCAAATGCAGAAGAATATTATAGCTGTTATTTGGATGGATACAGCTCACTAGTCCTTACTACAAGCTAACTAGCAAACTTTATGCAATACACATAGCTAGTTAGATATAAAACAAGTGTTGTCGATTTACCGGTGATGAAGTGCTTCGAACACACATATAAATGAATTAATTAAACGGAGCCCAATGCTTTCCATCATCGCGGTGTATTAGCATGAAACCGTGAGGTTCGTCTAACCTGGTCCTTGGGCAGGTTAAGGTAACTCATTTGGTGGTGTTTTGTCCTACTATTGTTCAAACAAAACGTTTTTTCTGCATCTTAAAAGCAGGGTTTAGTTAGACAGTTGGATAAAATCTGTTTGAATCGGCTCTTTGACTGATAATTGCCTTGCCGTGTGTATTTATGAATCAAGAGTTATGGACAGTTGGCTCAGAAGAGACAATCAAATAGGCTCGGGGGCTAACTGCTCACAGATAAAATACATAGTTGCGTTTGAGAGGGAAGAATCCTTCCCATTTGAGCTCATCTAGGTCATTGGTATGAAAACTCTGACTCACATCATTAAGAGGAATCGGAACGGTGTCCTGATTTAATACAGTGGCGTGGCTGAAGATTAACCTAGCGTCAGCAAGATTTAGAATCCCCTGCACTCCAGAGTGGCAACCCTCCCCGGAACCCGGGAATGCAAACTAGCCTCCCGTTTTATGTGCCACTCTATAAATATTCCCAGAAAGAGGACTCAAGCCTCATTACCTATTGAAATGTATTCTGGCTCTGGACAGCGTGTGCCGTGTCTACCCCCGCATTGCAGCGGCGGGAGTGTGAAACACTAATGACAGCAGCTAATGTAGAGGATGCGGCAATGACAGGTAGGCTAGGGCGGCGTATGATGAAAAATGTGCTAGCCTTCCTTGTTAGTATTCCTGTTAAGGCCTTATCAGCAACTCCAAATGAAGCTAATTAATACCAGTTGGGTTTGAGAAAGAGAAGGAGAGGGATAGGAAGAGTGGGAGAGAGAGAGGAAGAGTGGGAGAGAGAGAGGAAGAGTGGGAGAGAGAGAGCGATAATAGACGTGCTGGATTGCCTAGCCTTTCCAGCAGGACTTAACATACTAATGATGCATGTGAAATATCTTCTCTAGATAAAAGGGCAAGGGTTTTTCATTGTGCTGATCAGAGTGGTTCCATTGAGCGTCGAGCAAATTAAAGACGATATGATCTTTCACAGGTTTATCGGCATCAGTATGGTGGTCAATGTGGGGCTCCAGATGAACAAGACATTAACAAAACTTCATATTTGGAAAACTATCATCCATCTTCATTATGTAACCTCTAATGACTGATGAAATTCATACACAGGTATATTACGCATGGAATGTCAAATTAACTAGCTAGATACAAGTTTTGCTTACCCAGTGTGCTCTGCTGGGCTGAATAGTGCCAGGCAAGCCAAACCAAGCATTGTATAACTAAACCAAGTGTTTGAAAAAAAACAAATACCTATTTGACCCAGGTCTGCTTAGCCCACACACCACCCCAACCAATCCCCATCCCACACACCACCCCAACCATCCCCAACCCACACACCACCCCAACCATCCCCAACCCACACACCACCCCAACCATCCCCAACCCACACACCACCCCAACCATCCCCAACCCAGACACCACCCCAACCATCCCCAACCCACACACCACCCCAACCATCCCCAACCCACACACCACCCCAACAATCCCTAACCCACACACCACCCCAACCATCACCAACCCACACACCACCCCACCCATCCCCAAACCACACACCGCCCCAACCATCACCAACCCACACACCACCCCAACCATCACCAACCCACACACCACCTCACCATCTCCAACCACACACAACCCCAACCATCCCCAACTTCTTCCCCAACACACAGCTACTAACACGGGCACCCTACTCACTTCCTCCTTTGGCACTCTTCTCCATACGGTACTGGTAGACATGGAGGGTGAAGAGCATGTGGGAGTTCCTCCTCTCCTCTTCGTCGCAGTGAGGGCGGCTGGTGCTTCGGGCTGCCAGTGCTGCGTCCAGGAAGTAGGCTGCCCGCTCTGCAGTGGCCGCACGCAACTCACTCTGGTTCTGGAGCTGAGGGGTGAAGAGAGACTACTCATACTAATACTACTCAGACTAATATTGTACCTCCTACTGTTCCTGCTGTTATAAAAGCTTTTCATGCCAATAAAGCCCTTTGAATTGAATTGAGAGAGAGAGAAAGAGAGAGAGAGCATGAGCGAGAAAGGGGAAGGTACAGAGAAAGCTGAAAGAAAGGTAAAGACAGAGGAAGAGGTGAATAAAGAATGAAAGAGACTCCCATAGAGACACAGAATGAAAGAGACTCCCATACAGACACAGAATGAAAGAGAATGAAAGAGACTCCCATACAGACACAGAATGAAAGAGAATGAAAGAGACTCCCATACAGACACAGAATGAAAGAGACTCCCATACAGACACAGAATGAAAGAGAATGAAAGAGACTCCCATACAGACACAGAATGAAAGAGAATGAAAGAGACTCCCATACAGACACAGAATGAAAGAGACTCCCATACAGACACAGAATGAAAGAGACTCCCATACAGACACAGAATGAAAGAGAATGAAAGAGACTCCCATACAGACACAGAATGAAAGAGAATGAAAGAGACTCCCATACAGACACAGAATGAAAGAGACTCCCATACAGACACAGAATGAAAGAGACTCCCATACAGACACAGAATGAAAGAGAATGAAATAGACTCCCATACAGACACAGAATGAAAGAGAATGAAAGAGACTCCCATACAGACACAGAATGAAAGGGAATGAACGAGACTCCCATACAGACACAGAATGAAAGAGAATGAAAGAGACTCCCATACAGGCACAGAATGAAAGAGACTCCCATACAGACACAGAATGAAAGAGACTCCCATACAGACACAGAATGAAAGAGACTCCCATACAGACACAGCATGAAAGTGAATGAAAGAGACTCCCATACAGACACAGAATGAAAGAGAATGAAAGAGACTCCCATACAGACACAGAATGAAAGAGACTCCCATACAGACACAGAATGAAAGAGACTCCCATACAGACACAGAATGAAAGAGACTCCCATACAGACACAGCATGAAAGTGAATGAAAGAGACTCCCATACAGACACAGAATGAAAGAGAATGAAAGAGACTCCCATACAGACACAGAATGAAAGAGACTCCCATACAGACACAGAATGAAAGAGACTCCCATACAGACACAGCATGAAAGTGAATGAGAGACTCCCATACAGACACAGAACGAAAGAGAATGAAAGAGACTCCCATACAGACACAGAATGAAAGAGACTCCCATACAGACACAGAATGAAAGAGACTCCCATACAGACACAGAATGAAAGAGACTCCCATACAGACACAGAACGAAAGAGAATGAAAGAGACTCCCATACAGACACAGAACGAAAGAGACTCCCATACAGACACAGAATGAAAGAGACTCCCATACAGACACAGAATGAAAGAGACTCCCATACAGACACAGAATGAAAGAGACTCCCATACAGACACAGAACGAAAGAGAATGAAAGAGACTCCCATACAGACACAGAACGAAAGAGACTCCCATACAGACACAGAACGAAAGAGAATGAAAGAGACTCCCATACAGACACAGAACGAAAGAGACTCCCATACAGACACAGAACGAAAGAGAATGAAAGAGACTCCCATACAGACACAGAATGAACGAGACTCCCATACAGACACAGAATGAAAGGGAATGAAAGAGACTCCCATACAGACACAGAATGAAAGAGACTCCCATACAGACACAGAATGAAAGAGAATGAAAGAGACTCCCGTACAGACACAGAATGAAAGAGACCCATACAGACACAGAATGAAAGAGACTCCCATACAGACACAGAATGAAAGAGACTCCCATACAGACACAGAACGAAAGAGACTCCCATACAGACACAGAACGAAAGAGAATGAAAGAGACTCCCATACAGACACAGAATGAACGAGACTCCCATACAGACACAGAATGAAAGGGAATGAAAGAGACTCCCATACAGACACAGAATGAAAGAGACTCCCATACAGACACAGAATGAAAGAGAATGAAAGAGACTCCCGTACAGACACAGAATGAAAGAGACCCATACAGACACAGAATGAAAGAGACTCCCATACAGACACAGAATGAAAGAGACTCCCATACAGACACAGAATGAAAGAGACTCCCATACAGACACAGAATGAAAGAGAATGAAAGAGACTCCCATACAGACACAGAATAAAAGAGAATGAAAGAGACTCCCATACAGACACAGAATGAAAGAGACTCCCATACAGACACAGAATGAAAGAGACTCCCATACAGACACAGAATGAAAGAGAATGAAAGAGACTCCCATACAGACACAGAATGAAAGAGACTCCCATACAGACACAGAATGAAAGAGACTCCCATACAGACACAGAATGAAAGAGACTCCCATACAGACACAGAATGAAAGAGACTCCCATACAGACACAGAATGAAAGAGACTCCCATACAGACACAGAATGAAAGAGAATGAAAGAGACTCCCATACAGACACAGAATGAAAGAGACTCCCATACAGACACAGAATGAAAGAGACTCCCATACAGACACAGAATGAAAGAGAATGAAAGAGACTCCCATACAGACACAGAATGAAAGAGAATGAACGAGACTCCCATACAGGCACAGAATGAAAGAGAATGAAAGAGGGAGATACAAATAGGTGTGAAAAATAAAATGGGGGAGACGTATAGGGAAATAAAGACAGACACACATAGACATAACCGAGACAGACAGACGGACAGACAGACAGACAGACAGACAGACAGACAGACAGACAGACAGACAGACAGACAGACAGACAGACAGACAGACAGACAGACAGACAAAGAGTGAAATGAGAGAAATCAAAAAAGGAGAGGTGAGAAAAAGGGCTCAGGGAGAGGTGAGAGAGAGGTTCCAGGGAGGGAGAGAGGTTGTCCGAGGAGGTCAGATGGAAGCGGGAGCATCACAAGAGCCCAGATAGCTAAAGATTTGAAGCATTCACTGACAGGCGATTTATTGTTGAGAAAAGCGCACACAACTTAAGGAAAAAGTCTAGTTATTAATTCAGAATACAGCTGAACATCGCCTATTCTAGGTCCATCACAAACTACTTAAATGCTTTCTCTCAAACTCCCCACCCAACACACACACACACACACAGAATCCAGAGTAGTGGTATTGTGAAGGCTGTCAGTTCAGCGTTTTCCCCTTCATGTTTGTTGTTGACCTTTCAGTACAGAATGCCTCGCCTTTTTGCTGAAATGAATCCTATCTGATTATCTGGCCACCTGCTGAAATGGTGTCGAAGTGGATTGATTTGGTCTTTGCGTGGGAAGGTTCTACTTTTTCTTTGAAGTGGTAGGCTACTTTGAGCCAGAGCCTTGGCTGATGGGAAATATAGCACTATTAGACCACGACTACAGACGACTGTACAGTCTAGTAAATCTAGGCCTACAAGAAACTACAGGAAAACATATTTATGATTTACGTAGTTTGTTTATGTCCTGATATAGTTGTCTAACTGAACCCCAACACCAATTTCAGTCTCCAACACCAATGAAAATCAGAGTCAAAATACACACAGACACACTTTTTAAGCTCTGAAAAAATAGAGAGGAGGCATTGTTTGAGTCCCAAATGGCACCCTATTCCCTAAATAGTGGACCAGCGCCATATGGGAGCTGTACACTATATAGTACACTATATAGGTCAGATGGAAGCGGGAGCATCACAAGAGCCCAGATAGCTAAAGAATTGAAGCATTCACTGACAGGCGATTTATTGTTGAGAAAAGCGCGCACAACCTAAGGAAAAAGTCTAGTTATTAAGTCATAATACAGCTGATTCGCCTATTCTAGGTCCATCACAAACTACCCACGTACACTCACACTCACACTAGCCAACCAGCTCCATACCTGTGACCCGCAGATGGGGTCCTCGCGCAGGTACACCCCTGGAGACTGGCCGTCCTGCAGGCTGCCTGTGGACACATCGGAGAGCAGGTCGGTCAGCGCCTCGTCCCGGCCGGAGATCTCCACGGCGGACACGCGGACCGAGAAGCGTGCCCCGCCTTTTTCCTCGATGAGCTTGAAGAGCCAGGAGATGGCGCAGGGAGCCACACCCAGGCTCTGTGTGGAGCAGTCCCGACCAATCATTGTGTATGTCTTGCCTGTGGAGGAGGGGTCAGAGGTTATTTGAGGTGGTGAGTGGTGCGTTTGTTATACTCGTTGGGTTGTTTTCTCAGACATGGACTAAGCCTATAGTTCTGGACTAAAAGGCATGTTCAACTGAGATTCTCCATTGAAAGTGCATCTTAGTCCTGGGCTAGACTAAATCTGTGTACGGGAAACCGGCCTGTCGGATTTGAAGTCTGCTCTCCAAAACAGAAGAGGAATTAGCTAGCTCAAATAGGAATAGACATATCAAAAATAGGTTTACGAGTGCTTATAGTGTTGAAGCAGATACAAGATAGCGTTGACAAAATGTTTTAGACCAATGAGTCCCACCGTATAGCCGGGGCATTTTTGGACGTCTAACCCTTTTTAACCATTGTGTGTTTGAGCTACAGCCTGGGTACTGATCTTTGGATTTGTCTATTTCTCCTGCATCCGTAGATACCAACCATTAGTCAGTGTGATTAACAGGGGCTGAGTTAGAGCGGTGTTTGTGAGACAAGGGCGGATCCTGAAAGGGACCAGAGCAGCATTGTTTATACAGTACAAAAATGTCTGTAGAGTCTGAATGGTTTAAGCTACAAACTATTAAAAGCTAGCTATGAAAATCTGAGACTCATGTTTTGCTCTATGACGGTCACAAGCTACACAAGAGTGATTAGAAGGTAAGGTGTTCTTTTACATAGAAGATCATAGAAAATCAATACTGACTAGTTGGATATTCATTTCCCAGAGAGCAAACAATTTCTGCAATTACAGCATTCATATAAATATATTTTTACCTGGTTTTTGCTTTGGCGGACCTTATTTTTTGTATTAATATTTGTCAATGAAACTCATGAATGCAACTGTTTATGCCAAATTGTTTCGTGTTCTACCCTGGTTGTCCTGAAAAGGAAATAATAAAACACGTGAGACTAAATATGCAGATAAATCAACGGCAGATAAATGAAAAGCCTTTTTTTGCTGGGATCTAATAGTCTGGATGTGGGTAAAAAAATGTGGGTAAAAAAAAAAGTGCTCACAGCTGAAGGACAAGCAAAGACCTAGACAAAAGGAGAGACGGTCTAAAAACCAGATGGAAAACAAGGGTACTTTACATTCTGCATAAAGCTCTGTCTCTCTCTCTCTGTTTTTCCCTCTCACACACACCCATCCTACAACATTATACTGAAGTGGCCACTGCCTTCCTCCTCTCTCCCTCTCCTTCAAAGTCCTCCACACAAACTCAAAGAGGGCTTTAAAATAAGGCAGACAAAACAAAAGGGGATTCTCCATCTCTCTGCTCTATTGTAAACAGTCATTGGGACTCCCACCAGGAAATGAATTCCGTGAAGTGGTTTCCTAATGGCAAAGGGTGGGTGGGGACACACTATGGTTGAGTAAATTAAAACAGGGGGACCTCTGTTCAGTCAGTCATCTAGTTTGTTTCTTGAGGTGTGAAAACAGGAAATTAAACTGTTTGACACATTAATGGGCCGTCGTTAATTATTTCAAGGGCAGAGGTTTGTGTGTGTGTGTGTGTGTGTGTGTGCGTGTGGAGAGCGTTGTCATACCGAGGTTGGCATGGCCTAAGCAGAAGATGCACCCGTCTGCACCGTTCACCACCGATTGGATGACCTCTGCCATCGTCCCCGAGCACACCTCAGCCTAAAGTAGAAAGGACAGATCATTTCAGCCAATGACAACACAGCATATCAAACTTCAGCCAGTGGCATTAGAGCAGTCGTTCACCTCCAGCATTTATACACCTCAGCCTTTGCGTGCAGACCATTGTTTTGTGGGTTCAGATCACAGCACATTCCAATAGCAAAGAGGCAAACAGAACCAATGAAGAAAAAGACATACAAGCAGGGACCATCTTCAACCCTTTGAATGCATATCAAACGCTAACACTTCTAAGACCTAAAGCACTAGGGCGAGAGTTCATGGGTTGCAGTGTATTTCTACACGTTGCATCACGTTGCAAAGCTCTCTTTGGCATTTTATTATGAATGACCCGTCCACTTCGTTCACAGTAGCAGAACTGCATCTAGGGCAGCACATTTCAGGTATAGGGCCCAGGTCAGTGGTTTACAACCTGTGGTCCGCTGATTTTTATTCAATTATTTAGTTTTCCTCCTAAATGAATAACAGTATCAAATATTAATATGATACTAAAATTTATAATAGTATCATATTAATGATACTACAAACAATGTTTTATTCATTTTCACAATGAAACTGTTAATAGTAGTAACCAGGATGCAGAGTAGGCCTGCATTGCACAATATTGACATATAACATTTAACATCCCCTCCAGTGACAGAGAGCAGCCTGAGCTCTCTCTCTGATCAGTCCCATCACATCATCAGCTCTCTCTCTGATCAGTCCCATAGCAGCATCAGCTCTCTCTCTGATCAGTCCCATAGCAGCATCAGCTCTCTCTCTGATCAGTCCCATAGCAGCATCAGCTCTCTCTCTGATCAGTCCCATCACATCATCAGCTCTCTCTCTGATCAGTCCCATAGCAGCATCAGCTCTCTCTCTGATCAGTCCCATCACATCATCAGCTCTCTCTCTGATCAGTCCCACAGCAGCCTCAGCTCTCTCTCTGATCAGTCCCACAGCAGCATCAGCTCTCTCTCTGATCAGTCCCATCACATCATCAGCTCTCTCTCTGATCAGTCCCACAGCAGCCTCAGCTCTCTCTCTGATCAGTCCCACAGCAGCCTCAGCTCTCTCTCTGATCAGTCCCACAGCAGCATCAGCTCTCTCTCTGATCAGTCCCATAGCAGCCTCAGCTCTCTCAATGATCAGTCACATAGCAGCCTCAGCTCTCTCTCTGATCAGCCCCATAGCAGCCTCAGCTCTCTCTATGATCAGCCCCACAGCAGCCTCAGCTCTCTCTATGATCAGTCCCATAGCAGCCTCAGCTCTCTCTCTGATCAGTCCCATAGCAGCATCAGCTCTCTCTCTGATCAGTCCCATAACAGCATCAGCTCTCTCTCTGATCAGTCCCATAGCAGCCTCAGCTCTCTCTTTGATCAGTCCCATAGCAGCCACAGCTCTCTCTCTGATCAGTCCCATAGTAGCATCAGCTCTCTCTCTGATCAGTCCCATAGTAGCATCAGCTCTCTCTCTGATCAGTCCCATAGCACACAGGCAGAGCCTCAAAACCTCCATGTTGAAGTGTTCAAACTCTGACGAGAGAGAGAGAGCGAGAGAGAGAAAGGAGATACAGTAGTGTGTTTGTTTCTGTGTGTGTGTGTGTGTGTGTGTGTGTGTGTGTGTGTGTGTGTGTGTGTGTGTGTGTGTGTGTGTGTGTGTGTGTGTGTGTGTGTGTGTGTGTGTGTGTGTGTGTGTGTGTGTGTGTGTGTGTGTGTGTGTGTGTGTGTGTGAGTGCAGGTTGACTGACACTGTTCTAATACAAGCTCGACAGTAGCTCTGAAGTCTTCTTCTTCAAAGCCGACTCTCCTTTTGAGCAGTTCCGGGTAGGGTCACCAATCATCAGGCCTTAGGTTGTCTGACAGGATACCCTCTAACCTGTTGTCTGACAGGATACCCTCTAACCTGTTGTCTGACAGGATACCCTCTAACCTGTTGTCTGACAGGATACCCTCGAACCTGTTGTCTGACAGGATACCCTCTAACCTGTTGTCTGACAGGATACCCTCGAACCTGTTGTCTGACAGGATACCCTCTAACCTGTTGTCTGACAGGATACCCTCTAAACTGTTGTCTGACAGGATACCCTCCAACCTGTTGTCTGACAGGATACTCTCTAACCTGTTGCAGCCCAGCGCCGTGTTGCAGCTAAAACTGGTGCACTCTGGGGCTTGTTCCTGGTTCAGGGCTATATCCACCCACCGCCACCAACACCAACACTCACTACCACCACCCCCACCACAACCCACCACCATCACTACCACCACCAACACTCACCACCATCACTAACACCACCTCCACCACAACCCACCACCATCACTACCACCACCATCATCACGACTCACTACCCCCACCACAACCCACCACCATCACCACCACCACCATCATCCCCAGCACTCACCACTCACCACTCACCACAACCATCACCACCCACCACCCCCACCACAACCCATCTCCACCCACCACCACACACTGTGCAATTAGATATGTATTTTTGGCTCGGCTAGGCATGACTGGAATTCAAAGCACTTTGACTTTAAAGGAACCAACTGCTCAGCCTGTTCTGCAAAGAATCCTCCACCACCTCCACCCGCCCAAAACCTATGTCCAAAGATAGGAGCTGTGGCTTACTTGTGATGCATCCTGGGAGAAGACAGCATCGAAAGCGAACATCTTGGGGGCGGCTGCGGCGGCGCGCCTCTGGGCAGCACTGGAGTGACTGTTGGTCGACGTTTCGCAGAGGGTGAGCTGCTTCTTGCGGGCGTCCACCTTTAGAAATGACCTGGACTCCGATGTGTCGCTGGAGCCCTGGGCAGAGCAGATACGCACCATCACTTTGACCTGCAGAGAGAGAAGACAGGACAGATAAATTTTTTTTAAAAATTATGTACAATGTTGAGTGTGTAATGTAGTGTCTATTTTGTATACAGCAGTGTGTCTAAGAAAATTTCCCACTCTGGGATATTAAAGTTCATCCTATCCTAGTGACTTTTTCAAATCAAAAGTTCACATTGGAGTAAAAAGGTCAAGTCAGCCGTGCCATTTCAGGTGTTTTCTATCTCAAGAGAAATGACTAGGTCAAATCGTAAAACTATATACAACACAAGACACCTGCTTACTGCTTTATGCTAATTATAATTCACCTGGTCCTGCTAAACTGAGGCGCTAATGCTAACTGCTAATGCTAATTAGCACATTTCAATTAGCATTAGCTTGGTGACACTACCTTGTGTACTTACAGTAGCTTAACCTGTCATAGTGTAGCATGAATGGAGACAACAGCACAGAGCGTGGCATGCTACGCTTACGCCCTTCAGTTGCATTGCCAAGGATTACCCTTCATGCTGGTTGAGACTTGGATGTGAGACAACTTGGGGATATTCCGATTCCCGTACTCCCCACTCCTTCTCCCTTCACCCCTCTCCTCTGGCCCAGGAATATCCCGTCAGTGACACATGAGCCACGACGGGGATTCTCCAGACTGAAGAGGCTGTCCCTGACCTTAGCTTGCCATTGTACTGTAGTATCAAACCACAAGAAAAACACTTCATGAGGAATGTCCAGTAAGTACTTGGCTCAGTCTTCCATCTATGGTGTCGAAGCCCACAGTAGCTGGCTAAGCACTGACCAGGCTAGTCAGTGCTTAGCGTAGCCTAGCCTAGCGTAGGTTCGGCTCTGACAGCTCCCATTCTCCAATGGGTTTTTAATGTGCCATCAAATAGCAGCTGAATCTGCAGTTATTCTGAAGGTGAGGTTAAGTTCAAAACTAATAACAATCTTGGGGCGGCAGCAGTTTTGAAATTATGTGACCCTGACCAAGTCAACCGTATCTTAACCTCTAACTCACTCCCCCAGTAGGAATGGATGGGCCAAAGAAGACCACAAGCCTTTTATCAATCTGATCAATACAAGATGTTCTTTTACAGTTCATGACGTGTAGTTCTTGACAAAGTTTAGTCCTGGTCTGTAGGCTATAATGTACCTGCAGTACCAAATCACAGTAAAACTAACAGTTCTAAGGATAGAAATATAAAAACAAATGAGCATACACTATCATATAATTTCCCTTTCTGTCTGGTGACGTTCAATACCCAACAGAACCTGTGGCAACAAATCTAAGTAAACTAAGTGATAAAAAAGCATCAGCTAAGCTGTTGCTGATTTTGGCTGCACTCCACGTGCTTCAAGTTTGTTGACATTCTACAATGTATCATGGAATTCATCTTGTTCGCAAAATATAGCATGTTCCAAATGGCTCCCAATATAGAAGTGCTGTGTCTGGCCTGATTCAATTTCTCCGTTTGGATTGCGTTCAACAATAAACGCACATTTATAGTTTCTGGATTAACGTTTCTCTATCGTTTTTGCATTTTGCATCATCCCAATCGATAAATCAAATCAATCAATTAATGTGTCACTCAAGGAGCAACACAATGCTCCCCCATCATGAAATATGCATATCCGTACCACAATTATGTGTCATAATTTTAACAAACCCCAATTGAAAACCGCTAATTGAGGTTAATTCAAATCAGTTCCTTTCATGGGGGCATTAAGCCTCTTACATGAGTTTTAGCTCTACATGTGTGGGTGAAGGTTTATTGTGATTGGCTGACTCAAGTAGCCAGTCTTCCATTCTGCCTTTGTCCATGAAGTGGACTCATTACCATCGACAGTGCTACTCTTCCAGATAGATCAGCCGTATACTGCACAGTAAGCTGCAAAAGTATTTGGACAGTGACACATTTTTTGTTGTCTTGGCTCTGTGCTCCAGCACTTTGGATTTTAGGGGACCAAAAGTATTGGGCCAAGTTCACTTATATGTGTATTAAAGTAATCAAAAGTTACGCAATGATTACATCAAGCTTGTGACTTGTTGGATATATTTGCTGTTTGTTTAGGTAGTGTTTCAGATCATTTTTTACCCAATAGAAATTAATGGTATCATTTTGGAGTCACTTTTACTGTAAATAAGAATATAATATGTTTCTAAACACGTGTACATTCATGTGGATGCTACCAGGATTACAGAAAATCCTTAATGAATCGTGAATAATGATGAGTGAGAAAGTTAGACGCACAAGGCATGCTAACCTCTCCCCATTACAATAACAAGGCAGGTTAGTATTTTTTTTTGGGGGGGGGTATGATATTTATCTGCCAAATGGCAAAATGTGTAGAATTATGGGAAATTTGCTTTAAAACAGCTAAAATTGGCCCAAGCCTCCACCAGACCCATTTGACCCAGAAAACCCCCTGCTCTGTATGCTCCAGACAGCAGGCAGACAGAGGGAAGGGTTGAGGAGTTTTAATTTGATTTGAAAGGAAACAAGCATGGATACACACCAGCGGTTTTTCCCCTCTCATTTCAAATAGTGCTGAAAGGTTTGGCACCCCGGGACAGAGAGAGAGAGAGAGAGAGAGAGAGAGAGAGAGAGAGAGAGGTTCACCGAACAATGCCATTTAAGCAATTAAAGTCGAGAGAACCAACACCACAACCCGGTAGACTTTGAAGAAACATGCCTCTCCAGCATGGTCTGATCACTATCATTCACTCACTGTAAACAGATTCATTTTATAGCCTAGCCACCAGGGCCCGCTTCCTGCAGTGTAACTACAAAACAGCTTGAGCGTTTACAACCGCGGCAAACAGATAGATACATTATTAAATCCCCCGACAATGAGGGTCTCTGTTTCTAGGACTGAATTACAATAGTCTTCTCTCACATGTAACATAGTATGGATTGAGAAATGTGGCTTTCTGTTTCCCACGAGCGTTAGGGTTGGGGTTAGGCAACTGGTCAAAGGAGTATTGTGCTGAGGATTTCTGTCAGTTTGCATTGCAATGAGTCTAGTTTGCGCTCCGCAAGACAATGTTTAGCTATCAACTAGACATATTCAGCATTCCGACAACATATTTTCTTCATTCCTTCATTTGCATCCCAATGAGGGACCTTTACATACTGTATGTCAGACAACAGGTCAGCTTGGACATTTAAGACTGGCCTCCTGTGTTAGTGATTTCAAAGCTTCCCCAGTGATGTGTGGGTGCCCTCCTTTCAAAATGTAGGCTTTGTTCATTGATAAGCTTAAACACAGTATTGAATTGGAATCCAAACCATTTATGACTCCATCCACATACTGTTCACATACTGTTCCCCTTCCTCTAGATCAGAATTGGGCTGCCAGTGTAAACGTAGCCAAAACCCTACCTATTTATGCAGCAACAGTAGTAACAGTAACAGATAACAGTAGTAGCAGTAGTAACAGTAACAGTAGTAACAGTAGTAACCATAGTGACAGTAGTAACAGTAGTAACATTAGTAACAGTAGTAACATTGGTAGCAGTAGTAACAGTAGTAACAGTCATAACAGTAGTAACAGTAGTAACAGTCGTAACAGTAGTAACAGTAGTAACAGTCGTAACAGTAGTAACAGTAGTAACAGTCGTAACAGTAGTAACAGTAGTAACAACAGTAACAGTAACAGTAGTAACAACAGTAACATAAAATACTGTATAAATAAATAATAATGGCACAGTGTGATTTCTAGTCTGAAACACTTTCCCCAGGAAGGAACCACAATCTTTGGCCGTCGGGCGAAGAACTGCAAAGCAGCAAAAAATAAATCTGTATTCAAGAGTTACAGTCCGCCACAAAGCTTTCCGAGCTCATTGGGCCTCATTAAATTATTTCCTCTGCTTCCTTGATGCGGAGCTCATTAACAATTTTGCAACTTTGTGCCCCAGAAGTACGATTAACGACTTCAAAAAGTTTGCACGGAACTCCTGACAGCAGCAGTCTTGAATACAAGACGCCTAACAGAACTCAGAATGTGAGATGATAGGATCACAGAGGTATCGCGTTTCTGGCTCTTTTCATGTTAGCCCTCCTGCTGACTTAATGTACAGCAGTAATGAGGAGATACCGAAGAGACATCACCTCATCCCCCACAGTGAATAGTGAAGGAATAGGCTGTTATAGCCTTCTCATCTGCAAATGCCTGTGCACTCACATTAACTTGTCTTACTTTGTGGGGAGATTGATGAGATTTAAGGGAAAACATTTACGTTTTTGGGCCTAAACACCACCATGATTGAGAGAAACGTTCATATTAAAATTCCAATCAGAGATGGCCAGTTACCTTCAAGACTTGAAGAAATAAGTGGAATGGCCAATCATCTGGTGCCTGTACAGTATCACAAACAAGTAATATGGGGGATTGATGGGACTACGAAAAATGGTTAGGTTCAAACACTGATTTAGAGATACATCCAACCAGAGATTTCCTGTTACTTCAATACTTCTAAGAAATAAGCCGAACAGCCAAGTGATTCGCATTAGGGGGGGTCATTCTTTGGCCATCCATGCCCGTTTCAAGCGGCTTTTGGCACCACATCCATGGGCTCCCAGGGAGTGAGGAATCACTTGGCCTCCAGGAGCAGGGGCACTCAGGCAGCCCACCGGGCTGCATGGTGAGTGAGGAGGTGCCAAATTGGCCCACAGACAGACAACCATGGTGCACTGCACATGATGCCAGCATTCACAATGAAAACAAAGTTACATGCCCATACCCAAGCAGCCAATGGGCATAAACTGCACACCTTGGTCTGAATGAAGGTATTCCAGAAGGCCGTATTGTCCATATAGCGGGGAGCTGTTGTGAGGGTATATATGGACATCAGTCGATTCCTCTCATGCTTTAGTCCACCTGTCAGTCTACTGGCTGGCCTATGAGACGAGGAGGGAGGGGCTATATCAGGACCCGTGTCTAATCCACTTTAGGATAATCGCTTCACGCTGTGTAATCTCCACTGAGCAGCACAGGCCTGGCGCTGGATTTGACAATGAACTCTGACGGCTACTCATTTGATCCGCGGCCAAGTCAGAGCCGAGCCTTGACGAGACTAAACTCAATGCCTGCTTACACGAGGTGTGAGGGAGGAGGGAGATGGGGGGGGGGGGGAGAGAGGAACAACCAGGGTCCCTAACCGCATTACGTAATGTCTAGTCTCGTAAACAACCCTGGACAGATTTGTTTACAGTGAAGCACAGAGAAGTATCAGCTGTTTACGGGCAAACCTCAGGTTATAAATTGATATGAGCTGTCTCTGCTTGGAATTCATGAAGCGGAGCGGCTAACTATGCTGAAACAAATGTTGACTCGAAACTTGTAAGATGGAAAAAACGCAGCTCTTCATCTTGTATCTGACAGTGTGAAAGCGTATCAACGACGTGGAAGTGGAGGTGAGACGCGACAGATGGGTGATGGGAAAACAGCAGCTTGCTCTGTCTACGTAAATGAAAATTCATGGCTTCCAATGAGCATGACTTTATACACTCCCTGTCAGGTATAAATGTTGTGGTAGATCAAGTCACCCAAATTTACTCTGGTTGTAATCCAGCAGAAAATGTAATTTCAGCAAACTCATAGGTTAACAGACTTCTTCTGTTAGATTGGTTGTTGAATATGGAGTACAGTGCGTGTGTTTGAGAGTGTCAGAGTGATTGTGTGTTTTGCATTAGATCAACACACCATTGTCTTCGTCAATCAGGACACTGACCCTTTAGTCCAAGGCTGTCCAACCCTGTTCCTGGAGAGCTACCCTCCTGTAGGTTTTCACTCCAACCCCAGTTGTAACCAACCTGATTCAGCTAGATGAGGGTTGGAGTGAAAACCTACAGGATGGTAGCTCTCCAGGAACAGGGTTGGACAGCCTTGTTTTAGAAAGCAGAAAGGTGAGTTAATTTATCAAAAAATACAGTTGATAATTAGCTGATTTGCAAAAGGAATCTCTCCTAAACAAAATGTTAAATGTTCCCTCCTTGGCCCCAGGCCTCTCATCGCATTGATTCACACAGATACCCATGCCCTCAAACACTTTCCAAACACTTTTTTCTCACAAACAGACCCCCATTCTGTGAGCGGAATGTTCGCCACACAGATTATCACCCCGAATGTCATTGCCCACTCTCCCCTTCTCACGTTCCCACTCCTACAGACTGTCACTCACTCGATGAGAGGAATGCTCCATGGCATATGGACCGGGATTCATAAAACGGCAAAATGCCTGGGAATCGGCGAGACGGGTCTCACACACAAGCCCACAGCGGAGATGTTATCATGACCTTTTCCTACAGACTAGTGTAACACCAGCATAACATTATAGGCTTCAGCAAAGTGTCGTTAACATAAACCATGTTGTATTAACCACCCTATAACATGACCTCCCAAAAGGGCTCTACTGAGAATAATATGAAGCTCACTACAAATTATAAAATTAGGAGTCAAATCTATGTTACACCAATGCCGCAGTACTATGACAGGACGATACTGTCTGTACTCTACGCTACCTGATGATAGCGTGTCACTGACTCCACATGTTAAATTTGACCACCAAGTAAAAAGATACCAAAGTGAAATGAAAGAAAAGCCACAACCCCAAACTGTCTTACCTTTCCCATCCCCGGGGTGTCCTTGACCTTTGACCCAGCCCGGAGGAGGCATGGTGGCACGGCAGGCGGGGACAGCTGCAGGGCGCCGCTGAAGCCGCCTGTGTAGACCAGGGGCTCGGCCGGTTCAGGCGGAGATTGAGGCTGAGGCTGCTGGGGCTTTTTCCGCATGGACGAGAGGCTGAGCTTCTGGGCGGCCCTGTGGAGAGAGAAAAAGGAGTTGTGATGAAGTGTGTGGGGGGAGTCCAGTGGTTCCCAGTAATTTTCAAGACAGTGTTCACCTTACTTGAGGATGATTTGACACTTGAAATGAACAGGTAGGTTCCATTGATTTTCATATACCCCTGAGGCCTTTTTAGATAGCGCCAATGATGAAAGGAGCATATTCATGGACCATCACTGTTTAGTATACTGTATTCCCTATAAGCTAGGGGGAAAACACTTCAAGGTTGGTCCATACTTCACACATGATAAAGCAAACTCCTAATATCTCTTTAGAGCCCGAATAGGAGAGAAGTATTGACTTAGAAAAGTTATTCCATTGCTACAGTGGTTCTTCCTCGTGTTCTCAAGACTTCAAACATGATCAAGAGTAAACAGACATGTTTTGGCCAGTATCGATCGGCTGTCTGGAATCCAAGGTCATTATACTGTCATCATATTCTGCAACTAAGTACAACTGGTGTCCTCAGTCTGCATAAGGAAAGGCTCACACACAAACACACATTCTGTCAGAGACGCAATTATTGGCAGACACACACACACACACACACACACACACACACACAGATCGTTTGAGTACCCCTTTGACACACTCTGTTTCTTTCGTTTTCTCTCACACACACACACACACACACACACACACACACACACACACACACGCTCACACACACACACACACACACACACACACACACACACACACACACACATACACACACACACCGACTCATGCCAGAGGGGGGTCAGAGGAGTACGTCCCCGTCTCCCTTCAGCTGTCACTGTTGCACGTTGAACACTTTGCCCTGGACTGCCTTCAAACAGCCGCGCTACTCTCCCCCTGTCAACAAGACAGCTGCTTCATGTCACCCTTCTTCAGACATACGATTAAAGTCAGCAGAGGGGGGGAATGGAGGTCCAAATTCAATGTTATTTAATACAGAACGTGACGAGGGGCTTGGAAGTGGAATGGGAGTAGAACACACTGTAAACTGTATTTGATCGTAGTTAGAACCTAGTGTCATGTCATGGCCTAGCCTATGATGACCCGAACAAGTACTGTTAGATAAAGTCCAGGGTTTGGACCAGTGTGTTATGCTGTTAGAGAAAGTCCAGGGTTTGGACCAGTGTGTTATGCTGTTAGATAAAGTCCAGGGTTTGGACCAGTGTGTTATGCTGTTAGATAAAGTCCAGGGTTTGGACCAGTGTGTTATGCTGTTAGATAAAGTCCAGGGTTTGGACCAGTGTGTTATGCTGTTAGAGAAAGTCCAGGGTTTGGACCAGTGTGTTATGCTGTTAGATAAAGTCCAGGGTTTTGACCAGTGTGTTATGCTGTTATAGAAAGTCCAGGGTTTTGACCAGTGTGTTATGCTGTTATAGAAAGTCCAGGGTTTTGACCAGTGTGTTATGCTGTTAGAGAAAGTCCAGGGTTTTGACCAGTGTGTTATGCTGTTATAGAAAGTCCAGGGTTTTGACCAGTGTGTTATGCTGTTATAGAAAGTCCAGGGTTTTGACCAGTGTGTTATGCTGTTATAGAAAGTCCAGGGTTTTGACCAGTGTGTTATGCTGTTATAGAAAGTCCAGGGTTTTGACCAGTGTGTTATGCTGTTATAGAAAGTCCAGGGTTTTGACCAGTGTGTTATGCTGTTATAGAAAGTCCAGGGTTTTGACCAGTGTGTTATGCTGTTATAGAAAGTCCAGGGTTTTGACCAGTGTGTTATGCTATGAGAGAAGGTGAAAAAAATAGGTCTGGAGGTACATGAAGACATATCGCTAGGCTCCACAGTTGACAGTTAAGCCAGGAATGAAAGATAGAAGTTCCAGGTTACCGCCAAAACACATCCATCAACTTGAACTGCGCTTTAATCGTCTGGGTCAACTCACTGGGGGATGACTTAGACTTCAATAGGTGACGAAAATATAAAATAGTTATATTTAGTGAGAAAACATATGTCTTGGTTTGAAAGACAGGAAGTAAGTAAGAAGAGTGTATGGTTTCTGGGAGAGTGTAAAGATAGGATGGATTGGAGGGTGAAAGAGAGTGAGATCTAGAGAGAGAGAGAGAGAGAGGGAGAGAGAGGGAGAGGGAGAGGGAGAGAGGGAGAGAGAGTGAGGGAGAGAGAGAGAGGGAGAGAGGGAGAGAGGGAGAGAGAGAGAGGGAGAGAGAGCGCGAACGAACAAGAGACTTCTGAAAACAGTTTTGTAATGCTTCTGCCAGTTTTACATAATGCATTTCATGCCAATAAAGCACCTTGAATTGAGAGAAAGAGCAAGAGAGAGACGGTCTATCTGTGTCTATCCTGGCAGGGGGTCGATGTGGAAACTCCGCTCCCAGCGCGTCTGCACTCTTCCTCCTCACTCTTCCTCCTCACTCATCCTCCTCACTTCTCTCATGTCCCTCTTTCCCTTCCATGCATCTCTTTCAGCCACTTCACCAGAGCACAATCAGTGAACAAACCATGTAATTACAGCCTCCATGAAGGACACAGGATGAAGACCCACTGGAAATTGCCTCTATGTGCTGTGCTGTGTTGTGTTTGTGTGGTGTGTGTGTAGGTGTGTGTGTGTGTGTGTGTAGGTGTGTGTGTGTGTAGGTGTGTGTGTGTAGGTGTGTGTATGTGTGTGCGTGGGTGTGTGTGTGTGTGTGTGTGTGTGTGTGTGTGTGTGTGTGTGTGTGTGTGTGTGTGTGTGTGTGTGTGTGACTGAAAGCTCAGGTCCCACTAGGAGAGGATGGATTGTGTGTGTGTGTGTGTGTGTCAGACAGAAAGCTCAGGTCCCACTAGGAGAGGATGGATTGTGTGTGTGTGTGTGTGTGTGTGTGTGTGTGTGTGTGTGTGTGTGTGTGTGTGTGTGTGTGTGTGTGTGTGTGTGTGTGTGTGTGTGTGTGTGTGTGTGTGTGTGTGTGTGTGTGTGTGAGACAGAAAGCTCAGGTCCCACTAGGAGAGGATGGAGACAGTGCAGGCTGCAGGTGAAACAATTGGCACCCTATTCCCTATGTAGGGCATTGCTCCCAATCTCCCTCCCTCCCTCAGGGCTCTGGTCAAAAGGAGTACACTTTATAGGGATTAGGGTGCCATTTGGGACACCTCGCCAGTCTAACATTGGAAATGAAGAGGACCAATTATGCAGTCTATGTGTTAAGTCAAAGTAAATGTTAGTTTTTTAAAGCCAGCAGAGGACTTTGAAGCGAACGTAACACTGTATTTGGGGAGAAAGATGCTGACATTTACATTTACAGTTCATTATATTGGCAGTGTTTGTTTAGGGGAGAGTGAGGAGAGGGGAGAGAGGAACATGAGAGGGAGAGGGAGAGGGAGAGGGAGAGGGAGAGGGAGAGGGAGAGGGAGATTCACAAAATGGTACAAACCAAATGCAGAATTCTGCAAAAATATCCTCAGTGTAAAATGTAAAACACCAAATAATGCATGCAGAGCAGAATTAGGCCGATACACGCTAATTATCAAAATCCAGAAAAGAGCCGTTAAATTCTACAAGTACCTAAAAGGAAACAATTCCCAAACCTTCCATAACAAAGCCATCACCTACAGAGAGATGAACCTGGAGAAGAGTCCCCTAAGCAAGCTGGTCCTGGGGCTCTGTTCACAAACACAGGGCAGCAACACAATTAGACCCAACCAAATCATGAGAAAACAAAATTACTTGACACATTGGAAAGAATTAACAAAAAAACAAAGCAAGCTAGAATGCTATTTGGCCCTAAACAGAGAGTACACAGTGGCAGAATACCTGACCACTGTGACTGACCCAAACTTAAGGAAAGCTTTGACTATGTACAGACTCAGTGAGCATAGCCTTGCTATTGAGAAAGGCCGCCATAGGCAGACCTGGCTCTCAAAAGACAGGCTACGTGCACACTGCCCACAAAATGAGTCTGTCCTGCCAAATGTATGACCATATTAGAGACACATATTTCTCTCAGATTGCACAAACCTAATTTTGATAAACTCCCATATCTACTGGGTAAAATAGCACAGCAGCAAGATTTGTGACCTGTTGCCACAAGAAAAGGGCAACCAGTGAAGAACAAACACCTTTGTAAATACAACCCATACTTATGTTTATTTATTTTCCCATTTGTACTTTAACTATTTGCACATTTTTACAACACTGTATATATATATACATAATATGACATTTGAAATGTCTTTATTGTTTTGGAACTTCTGAGTGTAATATTGTTAATTTGTATTGTTTACTATCTACTTTCTTTGCAACATTAACATACTGTATGTTTCCCATGCCAATAAAGCCCTTAAATTAAAATGTAAATGTAATTGAGAGAGAGAGAGAGAGAGAGAGAGCGGGAGAGGAGAAGGAGAAGGAGAAGGGTTGGGGGTGATATCCACATGCAGCATCCACCTTTGAAGACAAAGCCCCCCCTCACATCTACCCCCTTTTCCCCTGGGCCCACTCACACAAAGCGCTCCACTACCCACAGCCACAATACTACTAAAATACCCACCCACACTATACTACCAAGAGACCCACCCACACTATACTACCAAGAGACCCACCCACACTATACTACCAAGAGACCCACCCACACTATACTACCAAGAGACCCACCCATACTATACTACCAAGAGACCCACCCACACTATACTACCAAGAGACCCACCCACACTATTCTACTAAAAGACCCACCCACACTATACTACCAAGAGACCCACCCACACTATACTACCAAGAGACCCACCCACACTATACTACCAAGAGACCCACCCACACTATACTACCAAGAGACCCACCCACACTATACTACCAAGAGACCCACCCCCACTATACTACCAAGAGACCCACCCCCACTATACTACTAAAAGACCCACCCCCACTATACTACTAAAAGACCCACCCACACTATACTACCAAGAGACCCACTCACACTATACTACCAAGAGACCCACCCACACTATACTACCAAGAGACCCACCCCCACTATACTACTAAAAGACCCACCCACACTATACTACCAAGAGACCCACCCACACTATACTACCAAGAGACCCACCCACACTATACTACCAAGAAACCCACCCACACTATACTACCAAGAGACCCACCCACACTATACTACCAAGAAGAGACCCACCCACACTATACTACCAAGAGACCCACCCACACTATACTACCAAGAAGAGACCCACCCATACTATATTACCAGGAAGAGACCCACCCATACTATATTACCAAGAAGAGACCCACCCACACTATACTACCAAGAGACCCACCCACACTATACTACCAAGAGACCCACCCACACTATACTACCAAGAGACCCACCCACACTATACTACCAAGAAACCCACCCACACTATACTACCAAGAGACCCACCCACACTATACTACCAAGAAGAGACCCACCCACACTATACTACCAAGAGACCCACCCACACTATACTACCAAGAAGAGACCCACCCATACTATATTACCAGGAAGAGACCCACCCATACTATATTACCAAGAAGAGACCCACCCATACTATACTACCAAGAAGAGACCCACCCACACTATACTACCAGGAAGAGACCCACCCATACTATATTACCAAGAAGAGACCCACCCACACTATACTACCAGGAAGAGACCCACCCATACTATATTACCAAGAAGAGACCCACCCATACTATACTACCAAGAAGAGACCCACCCATACTATACTACCAAGAAGAGACCCACCCATACTATACTACCAAGAAGAGACCCACCCATACTATACTACCAAGAAGAGACCCACCCACACTATACTACCAGGAAGAGACCCACCCATACTATATTACCAAGAAGAGACCCACCCATACTATACTACCAAGAAGAGACCCACCCATACTATACTACCAAGAAGAGACCCACCCATACTATACTACCAAGAAGAGACCCACCCATACTATACTACCAAGAAGAGACCCACCCATACTATATTACCAAGAAGAGACCCACCCATACTATACTACCAAGAAGAGACCCACCCATACAATACTACCAAGAAGAGACCCACCCATACTATACTACCAAGAAGAGACCCACCCATACTATACTACCAAGAAGAGACCCACCCATACTTTACTACCAAGAAGAGACCCACCCATACTATACTACCAAGAAGAGACCCACCCATACTATACTACCAAGAGACCCACCCATACTATACTACCAAGAAGAGACCCACCCACACTATACTACCAAGAAGAGACCCACCCATACTATATTACCAAGAAGAGACCCTCCCACACTATATTACCAAGAAGAGACCCACCCACACTATACTACCAAGAAGAGACCCACCCATACTATACTACCAAGAAGAGACCCACCCATACTATACTACCAAGAAGAGACCCACCCATACTATACTACCAAGAAGAGACCCACCCATACTATACTACCAAGAAGAGACCCACCCACACTATACTACCAGGAAGAGACCCACCCATACTATATTACCAAGAAGAGACCCACCCATACTATACTACCAAGAAGAGACCCACCCATACTATACTACCAAGAAGAGACCCACCCATACTATATTACCAAGAAGAGACCCACCCATACTATACTACCAAGAAGAGACCCACCCATACTATATTACCAAGAAGAGACCCACCCATACTATACTACCAAGAAGAGACCCACCCATACTATACTACCAAGAAGAGACCCACCCATACTATACTACCAAGAAGAGACCCACCCATACTATACTACCAAGAAGAGACCCACCCATACTATACTACCAAGAAGAGACCCACCCATACTATACTACCAAGAAGAGACCCACCCATACTATACTACCAAGAAGAGACCCACCCATACTATACTACCAAGAGACCCACCCATACTATACTACCAAGAAGAGACCCACCCACACTATACTACCAAGAAGAGACCCACCCATACTATATTACCAAGAAGAGACCCTCCCACACTATATTACCAAGAAGAGACCCACCCACACTATACTACCAAGAAGAGACCCACCCATACTATATTACCAAGAAGAGACCCTCCCACACTATATTACCAAGAAGAGACCCACCCATACTATACTACCAAGAAGAGACCCACCCATACTATACTACCAGGGCCTGATCAAGATGGTGCAAATGTTAACATCAGATGTAAATACATTATGTAGAATTTAAATGCTTCATTAACACGTTATCTTGATAACACTTTATGAATGATCTTGAATACAATTTGTCATGAACGTTGTTGTTACGACTGGTTTCATAAAGGTGTTATGACTGGTTTCATAATGGTGTTATGACTGGTTTCCTAAAGGTGTTATGACTGGTTTCCTAAAGGTGTTACGACTGGTTTCCTAAAGGTGTTATGACTGGTTTCATAAAGGTGTTATGAATGGTTTCCTAAAGGTGTTATGACTGGTTTCATAAAGGTGTTATGACTGATTTCATAAATGTGTTATGACTGGTTTCATAAAGGTGTTATGAATGGTTTCCTAAAGGTGTTATGACTGGTTTCATAAAGGTGTTATGACTGATTTCATAAAGGTGTTATGACTGGTTTCATAAAGGTGTTATGACTGGTTTCCTAAAGGTGTTATGATTGGTTTCCTAAAGGTGTTATGATTGGTTTCCTAAAGGTGTTATGAATGCTTTATATACAGACTGTGGGGTGTGTCAGCAGCCAGACTGTGGGGCTGTGTCAGCAGCCAGACTGTGGGGCTGTGTCAGCAGCCAGACTGTGGGGCTGTGTCAGCAGCCAGACTGTGGGGTGTGTCAGCAGCCAGACTGTGGGGCTGTGTCAGCAGCCAGACTGTGGGGCTGTGTCAGCAGCCAGACTGTGGGGTGTGTCAGCAGCCAGACTGTGGGGTGTGTCAGCAGCCAGACTGTGGGGTGTGTCAGCAGCCAGACTGTGGGGTGTGTCAGCAGCCCAAGCAGCTCCTCAAAGGGCCTTTTTCTCATTCTGGCCTCTCTTCTCTCCTCTTTCCTCCAGTAACCGATAAGCGTTTGAGTGGTCAAGGAGAGTGTCAATTTGTTAGTAGGCGAATGGAAGAGTGTTCTCCCCTCCTCGATAACCATGTTTCATCGAGGATAGGCGTGTATACCCTACCTCAGTTTTGATATCTGCCACACCCCCTTTGAAGAAATTGTTGTTTTGTTGAAGGAGAAAAGCATGCAAACATTTAACAACAAAATGATACCTATCCTTCTATCTACACAACTAACAAGCGCATTTTCGTCCACGTTCCATCTCCTCGCCACCTCTCCTCGATTACCTTTGACATTTTTCAAGATGAGCCGCGAGAGGATGGAGGAGTTGAGCAAATCCAATTGAGAAAAGGCCAATGACTCAGCCACTATCAATACCACCTGTTCTCACCCCTGTGGGTTTGCCTTAGGTACAGATCTAGGATAAGCTTCCCCTTTCCCCAATCCTAACCTTAACCATTAGT
This sequence comes from Thymallus thymallus, assembly GCA_023634145.1. Classification (NCBI taxonomy): domain Eukaryota; kingdom Metazoa; phylum Chordata; class Actinopteri; order Salmoniformes; family Salmonidae; genus Thymallus; species Thymallus thymallus. The sequence continues at coordinate 26,708,170 of CM042411.1, read as the reverse complement.
GGGGAAAATTATAAACTGACCCAAGATCAGTGTCTAGGGGCAACTTCACTCTACTCCCGATCACTAAACAGAGGTATCCCCATAGGCTAATTGAGATGTCTGTCTCAGCTCCAAGCACTTCCCTACACATGTCATTTGGCTCAAGGTAAGAGAGACCCACTGAACCACAGTTCAACCCTTTTCAAACCAAGACACGCCCACCCGTTCAACCCTTTTCAAACCAAGACACGCCCACCCGTTCAACCCTTTTCAAACCAAGACACGCCCACCCGTTCAACTCTTTTCAAACAAGACACGCCCACCCGTTCAACCATTTTCAAACCAAGACACGCCCACCCGTTCAACCCTTTTCAAACGAAGACACACCCACCCGTTCAACCCTTTTCAAACGAAGACACACCCACCCGTTCAACCCTTTTCCCTACATTGAGACGTGCTAGTCGTAAAAATAGTTTAGTCAGCAAAGTACAGAGGGGTGGAATGCTTTGAGGAGGATAAGGGTTAAGAGTATGACCCCCTCCCCACCCAAAGAGAGAGTGTAGGGGTCAAACTTCAGAAAGTGACCTCCCAATTATAAGTATGAAGTGGCAGGCTTGGGCCCGGGGGATAGGTGGAGCTTTTTGATCATAGAACGAGGGTAAAAAAAAAAAATTGGGGGGAATGCAAAACTCACAAAAACTGTCAGACTCTCAACATTGATAGTTTGAATTTCCCATCATTCATAATGTTCTATGAGGATGGAAACGGAAAACAAATCCAAACAAAACAAAGATATGGAAACAAGAGACAGAGCCACACTACTCACAGTTCTCCAATCCATTCTCACTATACTCACAGTTCTCCAATCCATTCTTACTATACTCACAGTTCTCCAATCCATTCTCAAACTACTCACAGTTCTCCAATCCATTCTTACTATACTCACAGTTTTCCAATACATTCTTACTATACTCACAGTTCTCCAATGCATTCTCACTATACTCACAGTTCTCCAATCCATTCACACTATACTCAGCTCTCCAATCCATTTTCACTATACTCACAATCCATTCACACTATACTCACAGTTCTCCAATCCATTCTCACAGTTCTCCAATCCATTCTCACTATACTCACAGTTCTCCAATCCATTCTCACTATACTCACAGTTCTCTCCAATCCATTATCTATTCCGGATTCCTAGCCACAAATCGTAGACGTGACGATACTTGTGCTTTCTCATAATCATCCTAGTATGGAGCCAGTGTATTCCATAGTCCCGACGTGCAAGGACTGTTCAGGAGGGGTGGGATAGTTTTTAATGAGGGGGGAAGAGAGATTATTACGCTCCAAACGGAGGGGGAGTCGTGGAAACCGATGAAGTTGGAAGAGGTGGGGCGGACGCATGGCAACGGGTGTCATTGGTGGCAAACGTGGCTGGGAGTACAGCGGTCCCGGCAAGGGGGAAGAGGGGGTCCGCGGAAGTTTTAGCTGAAAGTTTTAGCTGATTTTAGCTGGTTAAGGGAAGTGTAGAATAAGGTTTGGTGCAACCTTGAGACCGATCATATTTTTTCCAAAAAGCCTCCTTTGCGTAGTGCGTGTACAAAGTACTCAGGCCAGTAGAATTCCCTCAGGTACAGAAATGCATTCCAGAAAGTAGACGTGCCTCTTCTCAGTTCGTTTCATGGATTACAAACGCTTTGCAGTTCGGTCACAGCTCTACAGACAAACATCTCTTCTTTCCCTTTTCCATTCTTTCTCCTCTGTTCTTCAGCTCTCCTCTGTCCTTGTATCACCACCTTTTCCCAAATGTTTTTCTCCATGTGTAAACTCCCAACACACACACCTTCCAATAGCGCTCTCTATCGTGGTTTTCCTCTCCCTCTCTCGCTCCATCTAAGCACTCCTGCCTGCCTTCTCTCAATCCCTATTCACTCATTAACCACTCCCTCCCTCCTCCTCTCTCTCTCATAACCCTTCAGTCTCTTTACCTCTGCAACGCTCTCCCGCCTTGCCGTTCTGCTCCTCCTCTCTCTCCTCCCAGTCAGGCACTGGGTCTCTCTCTCTCTCTCTCTCTCTCTCTCTCTCTCTCACTCTCTCTCTCTCTCTCTCTCTCTCAGACGGTGCAACTCTAGGAGAGAAAATACACTGGAGGTTGCTGCTGTTGCTTGGAAACACTGGCAGTAGTCCAAGCGTCCCTCCTCTGTTCACCTCTCCTGTCTTTCCCTCCCTCGATCTCTCTCAGCCCCCAAGCCCCCCCCCCCCCTATCTCTCTTTCTCTCTCGTGCAGTCACTCGCTCACTCTTCCTCTTCAGCACAGCCCCCTTTCCACCCCTCCCTGCAGTGTCAGTACACAGCTGCTGTGCAAACTGCTGGTGCTCGGCTGCATGCTCCTCACACACTGCATGAATACTTCCTGAGATGACAGAATCCCCCTTCCCATTCTACCGACTTCAAAGACATTTGGTTAGTGTGTGTGTGTTCACATGTATGTGTATGTGTGTGCCCACCTGAACTGCACTTGTGCCCATGAGTGAAAGTGTGTTTGTGTGTACCTTGTATATCTTTCAGTGCATCACTGAGATAAAATAGCAGATTATCAAGAGGACGATACAAAATTAAGTCAGAGAATTTATTAATTAGGTCAGGCAGTTAATCAAGGGTTTATATAGAGAGGTCAGAGGCAGTTAATCAAGGGTTTATATAGAGAGGTCAGAGGCAGTTAATCAAGGGTTTATATAGAGATGGGAAGAAAAGATGGATGGATGGACTGGAGGTATGGATGATGGATGGATGGATGGATGGATGGATGGATGGATGGATGGATGGATGGATGGATGGATGGATGGATGGATGGATGGATGGATGGATGGATGGATGGATGGATGGATGGATGGATGGATGGATGGATGGATGGATGGATGGATGGATGGAGTTGGATGGAGTTGGATGGAGTTGGATGGATGGATGGAGTTGGATGGATGGATGGGGTTGGATGTATGGATGACAGCGTATAAGGATAAACCTATGCTCTTCGAAAGAGAAAACAATAGAACTAGACAGAGAGAGGTTCAGGGTGTTTGGGGACACTAATCTTCGCATGAGCCGATAAATCAGACCTTGGCTCAGGATCCTTAGACAATCTGACTCATAAGGGTAACCAAAAAACAAAGCATCTCCACCTACACATTTATGAACTTTTCCAATACAGGGTGTAAGAATGTCATTGCACTTCCTTAAGTAACATAAAACATCATTATGCTAAATGTGAAAAATGAACTGCTCATAAAATATCTTGCAGAATTACTAGAAACTGTGATCATATTAAATCTACCATGTACATAGTCTTGTCTTCTTATACCTCTTCCAGCTTGAGACTTGAGCCTTTATGACCGGTAGAAATTGCCTCAAAATGCACCAAGGAGAAGCCAGGTCCACTGGCTGTTATGTATGTCAGCCATGGACCTTGGATTTGGGAAAATCTCAGTGTAAAAAGGAAAATGACATTCTAGTAAAATTCATTATGCACTCTTGAATGACAGAGGAAACCGAAGTAGCTAACGCTAGCCTTCACTTTCCCCTTGAATGACACAGAGGAAACCGAAGTAGCTAACGCTAGCCTTCACTTTTTCCTTGAATGACAGAGGAAACCGAAGTAGCGAACGCTAGCCTTCACTGTCCCCTTGAATGACACAGAGGAAACCGAAGTAGCTAACTCTAGCCTTCACTTTTCCCTTGAATGACACAGAGGAAACCGAAGTAGCGAACGCTAGCCTTCACTTTTCCCTTGAATGACACAGAGGAAACCGAAGTAGCTAACGCTAGCCTTCACTTTTCCCTTGAATGACACAGAGGAAACCGAAGTAGCTAACGCTAGCCTTCACTTTCCCCTTGAATGACACAGAGGAAACCGAAGTAGCTAACGCTAGCCTTCACTTTCCCTTTGAGTCAGTACTAATGAGGCCATTGGTCAACATGACAGTGCTAAAATAGAGCTCTCTATCTTGAAGCATCACCAAGCCAACAATGTGTGTGTGTGTGTGTGTCTGTGTGTGACAGTGGTTCGATCGGATCCGCAAAAGGCACAGCACAGGCACACTCATATGAGCCTACATCTGTCATGTCCTTTAAGACTACAAAAGACGGGTGAATTCCGACCAGGGTTGGGAAGGGAGAACAGTGAAGGCTTCGTATACAGTCCTAAACATTGGTCTGGTGTCAACTCTGTCAAATTAGCGAGAGCGATTCATCCACCCTGACCACGGTCATTAGCCGAGATAGCCATTAGCTTGTTGTCACTAGCTTTCACAATCCCCCATCAGGCTTTGGGTTTCAGCTAATTAAGGTGAGTTTGCCCTAAAGTGGTTCTCTGGCTCTAAGACCCTAGACTGTGTAGAGTTCCTAGACAATACAGTCTCCTTCAGAAATCCCCAAGACTAAACAGAATCATTGAGGGATTATCTAGCAGGAGTTATAGGTGCCTTAAATCCTCAAGTCAAAGACTATGGTATTTCAGGCCAGAATTAATGCACGACGGAATGACTTTAAGTCCATGTTTAAAACAACAGTGGGGGTTGTTTAGATGACAGGGTCAGATGTCAACGAGACAAAGGACTTAAAAAAGTGAATAGAGTCAGTAGAGTTAGAAGAGTCAGTTAAGTCACTAGAGTCAGTTAAGTTAGTAGAGTCTGTAGGGTCAGTTAAGTCAGTAGTCAGTATAGTCAGTTAAGTTAGTAGAGTCAGTTAAGTCAGTAGAGTCAGTTAAGTTAGTAGAGTCAGTATGGTCAGTTAAGTCAGTAGAGTCAGTTAAGTTAGTAGAGTCAGTTAAGTCAGTAGAGTCAGTTAAGTCAGTAGAGTCAGTATAGTTAGTTAAGTCAGTAGAGTCAGTTCTGGTTTTAATACACTGATATAGACTGTTAGCAGTCATATTAAAAAAATAATCCTTTCACAAAATGGAATTCTTTGATTCCTTCTTTTATGGGACTTTTATAATATTACAAATATGTTACGTATAACTCTAACTATGACTGTCTGTTTTATCCTTCTCAATGACAGGGAAGCACTTTCCCGAACCAAGGTTTAGAAACATCAAAATACAGACCAGCCAGCTCATCTTTTCTGTCCACCATTATGTCCCTTGTGATGAAACCCATATCATCGTCCTAGCCTCCTGGCAAACACGAACCCCACAGATTGACAGTCTGATGTATGCTGCGTGACATGCATGCATCACCCAGACTGTGATAGATGTTCAACAGCTAGCTGGGGACACAACCGGATGGGGAGCCTTGAAATAACCCAGACGCCACGCAAACACGAGAGCTCTGTTGTGTCTTAAGTTTTTGGCAGACGTGGCATAGAAGTGTTTTCTCTGACCGAGGCCATAGGGGCATATGGAGGAATATAGAAGATATGGAGCCGTGTGCAAACTGGTTATGGTTGTCGTCGACTCAAGTACTGAAGTTACATTTAATGCTGGTTGCGATCTATAGCTATGATACTGGTTAGTTCTTAACCTTCTACTGCAGTGTGCTAAATCAGAGTCACACAGAGTGTTCCTTGTTAGTCTTAAACAAATCTACTTTGAAACAAAAAAGTATACACCTCACACACATGGTTATGGCCTTTAAAAAAGAAGACACCTGTACCATGTCAGATATAGAGATGAAATGTATTACATTTTGAGTTTGCATCCCAATATTACACTTTATATACATCACCGAAAAATGAAATAAAACTAGGTCATTTGACTGCAGGAAAAGGCTACCCTGTATTGTTGGGTCAGAGTCTATGACGTTGGGCAAAGGTCTTCCGTATGATATTGGGCAACGCACATACATTTATACTGACTACACACACCCACTCACATACAATCATCATATATACTGCTGCTACTCTGTTTATCATATATCCTGATTCCTAGTCACCTTCCCCCTATATATATCTACCTCTATCTATCCAGTATCCCTGCACATTGTAAATACGTTACTGGAGTATAGTATGGTACTGGAACTGACCCTGTATATAGTATGGTACTGGAACTGACCCTGTACATAGTATGGTACTGGAACTGAACCTGTATATAGTATGGTACTGGAACTGACCCTGTTTATAGTATGGTACTGGAACTGACCCTGTTTATAGTATGGTACTGGAAATGACCCTGTATATAGTATGGTACTGGAACTGACCCTGTATACAGTATGGTACTGGAACTGACCCTATATATAGTATGGTACTGGAACTGACCCTGTATATAGTATGGTACTGGAACTGACCCTGTATACAGTATGCTTACTTACTTTATAGTCTTCTTCATCTTATTATTATTATTATTATTTGTATATCTCATGTGTTTCTGTTCTACCTTATGTTATCTTTAGTGCTACACTGATATTGATTACTGCATTGTTGGGTTTAGAGCAAGAAAGGCATTTCACTGTACTTGTGCACGTGACATTAAAACTTGAAACTTGAAACTTAAGGTCTTCCATTCTAATGTTGAGGTGAGATCTGAAACAATAACTTCCACTTCACTATGAGGAGGTTAGGAGTTAGGAAACAGCATTGGTTTTAGTGTTGTTGTCTTGCGCTCTGTGGGAAACGAGCAGTTTGACCTCTCAACAGTAACTCCATCATCCAGATAGCGGATGAAGCAGGTCACAAATCAGCAATGGACATTTTGTGTAGATGTGTCGGAGACTGGGGTGCTCATCATGACCCCTCCATCCAGCCCATCATTCCTCTAAAATGGTTCTGGCCTTCAGTGAAACCTCACGCGTTTCCTGAGAGATCCATAAAACACATCCAGATGCTTGGCCTAAACATTTCCATAAGCGGCTCATGGTGAGTGTCGTGTGGAGTGAATAAGAGATTCCATATGTCTCCCCCCAGCTGAGACGAGACAGATACTGTAGTTTTGTTGAATTATGGAGGCTCTTCTAGTATCGCCTCCTTCATGTTCCCGGTTTTGATCCCGACTGAAACTGAATACTATATGAGCCCCTTTTCATGTAAAAACCCATGGAAAAGTCATATTTCCATTAACTGGGACTCCCTCCATTTCCTTTATCAGGGGGAATTAATTAATATCAAATTAGGCGTGGGCTATGAGGAAAATGACACTCCCTCCTTCATCCTCTGTGTTCTAGAACACTCCCATTCCCTCCTTCTTCCTCTGTGTTCTAGAACACTCCCATTCCCTCCTTTTTCCTCTATGTTCTAGAACACTCCCAATCCCTCCTTCATCCTCTGTGTTCTAGAACACTCCCAATCCCTCCTTCATCCTCTGTGTTCTAGAACACTCCCATTCCCTCCTTCTTCCTCTGTGTTCTAGAACACTCCCATTCCCTCCTCCTTCCTCTATGTTCTAGAACTCTCCCATTCTCTCCATATTCCTCTGTTCTAGATCACTCCCATTCCCTCCTTCATCCTCTGTGTTCTAGAACACTCCCATTTTGTCCTTCATCCTCTGTGCTCCCTCTACCATGAACAGCATGCAACAGCAACTGTATAAGATGTCAGATGCCGGTGAGGGGAGAAAAGGGCTTTTGACTTGTGACTTTGCCGCCACAGCATTTCACTGATAAATGCGAGAGAAGGCCTCCCATCGGGTGTCCCCGGCACCTGCCAAACCCAGTACGGGCCCACTGCTTGGGCCTTTGTCCTGATTCTCTGTGACAGCTGCTTTCACGTGGTGTGTGCTATTGGGCCACCTCTCAGGGACTAATAATGTACCCCGGCAAATGCAGGTAGATTTTGGCATTGTCTAATTCACCACCCATGTTGGCGGGGGGGGGGGGGGGGGTCACACACAGGGCTCTACAGTGCAAGCATTTTATAAACATTTAAAAGTCAAGAATGGGCAGATAAAATGCTGCAGTACCTGTTTTCAAATTATTTCTGCCGTTTTTTTTCATATCTGGTAATGCACAAAGAAATAGGATTCCTAATGTTATTGCTATCCCACCTCGCGCAGCAACACTTCCTGGCTGGGGGGATGTGTGCCCTGTGAGTGAAGTGCAGAAAGATGAGTTTTTAGAAACAATGCGCACAGTTGGTCTAACTACTAAAGTTAGACTTCATCCTTGTGTTTCTTGGATATTGACATTGTTTTGTTCGCAAGTTAGGTTGTTTTTCAATGTTTGAGTTTGCTTCCACTGCTAGCAAAGAGACATTGTCGGCCTCTACTAGTCAGATTTTCACTGGAGTGGCCCCATTACCACAGTAATCTTAAAGGGGCAGCTGAAAATGTTTGTCTCATCTGTGATATTTTGGTTAAAAAGGTCACAAAATATTAAATAAAAATATATACCATATTACTTCTTACAAGTAATACATTCCTTGTTTTAGAAACATTACTGAGCATGATCATCCGTTTTTTTTATGTTTTTAATCACCCCAAAAATATTTGGACTGGTAAAAAATCTGAGTGGCTGTTTGATATTTTTTGTCTATCTTATTCCTGAGACCCAGGAGACACGGAGGTCCTTCTGCTTCGCTGATCTAGGGATCCATTAAGGGGGGGGGGGGCGCAAATTACATGGTTCTCTGAAGCAAAGAACAGTGTCAACATAGCTGTAATTGAGATGAACCCAACCTGTTGTTCTTAGCTTTGTCTGGAATTAGGAAATATGATCCGGTTCGTTTTATTCAGAATCAATCTCGTATAAATCTAGCGTTACAAGCCCCACCCACCGTTTGCATGGTTGTGGTGTGAGCCAGGAAAACTGTACGGGATAGAGGTACATTTGCTTTGGGATCATACTGCCAAACAACTAGCCAACCCTTCTTTCACCGCTATTACTCATACAATAAAATGATCCGCTCAGAAGATAGATAGATAGATAGATAGATAGATAGATAGATAGATAGATAGATAGATAGATAGATAGATAGATAGATAGATAGATAGATAGATAGATAGATAGATAGATAGATAGATAGATAGATAGATAGATAGATAGATAGATAGATAGATAGATACTTTATTGATCCCAGGGAAATGATGCAGTGAGATGAATATGACTATGGCTACAAGAATCAACGGAGGTACATATGTAACGATTCCGGTATTCCCATATCCAGCCGACATGACACGCACAGGTTCTGTGTCGACAGGTTCATTGCCGTTGCATTGTTCAGCTAATTGTCTCACCGTAACACAGGGATGAGGCTCATTACAGTAGAAGTGTATTTTTTTTTTTATGCTGATCACCTCTTCAATAGATGTTAAAGCGCTGAGGCTTTTAAAAAATGAAAAGCAGGTAATCTCTGGTGATCTTATTAGCATTCATCTATGACAGCGTGGAGTGTGAAATGAGAAAAGGCAAGGATTAGTAGGGTACCTCAGGAGGGATCTGGAGACAAGAGGTGTGTGTGTGTGAGAGCGAGAGCGAGAGCGAGAGCGAGAGCGAGAGCGAGAGCGAGAGCGAGAGCGAGAGCGAGAGAGAGCGAGAGCGGGAGAGAGCGAGAGAGAGCGAGAGCGAGAGCGAGAGAGAGAGCGAGAGCGAGAGAGAGAGAGAGAGAGCGAGAGCGAGAGCGAGAGAGAGAGCGAGAGCGAGAGAGAGAGAGAGAGAGCGAGAGCGAGAGAGAGCGAGAGAGAGCGAGAGCGAGAGCGAGAGAGAGAGAGAGAGCGAGAGCGAGAGAGAGCGAGAGAGAGCGAGAGCGAGAGCGAGAGAGAGAGCGAGAGCGAGAGAGAGCGAGAGCGAGAGAGAGCGAGAGAGAGCGAGAGAGATAGAGAGAGAGATAGAGAGAGAGATAGAGATAGAGAGAGAGAGCGAGAGCGAGAGCGAGAGCGAGAGAGAGAGAGAGAGCGAGAGCGAGAGAGAGCGAGAGAGAGCGAGAGAGAGCGAGAGCGAGAGAGAGAGCGAGAGCGAGAGAGAGAGAGAGAGCGAGAGCGAGAGAGAGCGAGAGCGAGAGAGAGCGAGAGCGAGAGAGAGCGAGAGCGAGAGAGAGCGAGAGCGAGAGAGAGCGAGAGAGAGCGAGAGCGAGAGCGAGAGAGAGCGAGAGCGAGAGAGAGCGAGAGAGAGCGAGAGAGATAGAGAGAGAGATAGAGAGAGAGATAGAGATAGAGAGAGAGAGCGAGAGCGAGAGCGAGAGCGAGAGCGAGAGCGAGAGCGAGAGAGAGCGAGAGAGAGCGAGAGAGAGCGAGAGAGATAGAGATAGAGAGAGAGATAGAGAGAGAGATAGAGATAGAGAGAGAGAGAGAGCGATAGATAGTGGCAGGTAGCCTAGCGGTTAGAGCGTTGGGCCAGTAACCAAAAGGTCGCTGGTTTGAATACCCGAGCCGACAAGGTGAGAAACAACAAGAAGGGTGAGAGTGGAAAAGTGAGAAAGATGAAGGAAAGACTAAAGAATGTATGCCAATGAAAAGAAAGAAAGAAAGAGAATGTCCAAGAAGAAAGAATTGAGGCAGTAGGGAGCTCATTTCTGGCTAGCAGCCAACTGAATTAAGGCAAATCATTTTCAAACTAACGTGATTGCTAAAAACACTCTGGCCTCGCTAGCTCAATGCCTCAAATTCCCAGGGTGAAAGCTCTTTGCCAGCCTAGAATAAATTAAACAGTAAGAGCCTAAATGGGGGATGTTTTAATTTGAATAGTATGAAAAATAACACCGAAATACAGTTATAACAATTATGGCAGCACGTGATGGAGGATCTCACATCCTGAATCTCTAGTGAAATGTCAACGTATTTTATGCCAGCTAGTGATGGAGGTCTAAGATACAAAACGGTAAAACTGAGCTAGTATCAGTTTATAGCGGATCCAGGTCATCTGATAAGAACATGAGGTACAGATCTGAGAGATGCACAGTAAGACTGATAAAAGCCTAAAACTGATCTAGAATCAGTCTATAGCGCATTCATGACATTTGATAAGAATCGGGGGTACACGTCTGAGATGTAAAGTCTAAAACTGAGTTGAGATCAGACTTGCCTCTATCTATCTCTCCCCATCATGAGCTGCTTGATGCATCTTGGCATGCTCTGACAGAGGTACCACACGGTAAGTCTGTGAAAGTGACACTAAGCAGACATTGCAGACGGAATTAAGTGTGAAGTCTGTTGACTGGAGTTTTCTATAGGGGCGTATGGACAGTAAGCAGGCTTAAATGTGTGACTATTCTGCCCATATCTGGCTTGGCTAAATCTCTTTTGTACTGGAACTTGGGTTGACTTAAGAACGTTGTGCGTCATTCAATGTTCTGAGTAAATCTTCTATTGATATAAATGCATGATTTTTGTGGATGTTTCGGGGATGAGTGTGCATTTCTAAAGAGAATTCTCGCCCTTTAGAACAAAAATACGGCAACAAATCAATGTGTGGTTTTAATGTTATATTTATAAATAAAAAATCTGATTGAATTGTAATGTGGATTTTGTCCACACATTCCCAGGCACAAACACTACATTCACGAACACTACTCCTTTCAATTTACTGTAGATGCAACCTGAAGTCTCCCTCCCTCCCTCCCTCCCTCCCTCCCTCCCTCCCTCCCTCCCTCCCTCCCTCCCTCCCTCCCTCCCTCCACTGCTGAACTGCTTGTGTTCACTTCAGGTTTGTTGTTTGGAACAATGACATCTAGGGTGCTGGAGCGTTGTGTTGTCGAGCTTTCTTCGCTCTTAGAGTTGGTGGTGTAATTATGGTTCCTTTCTCTCTCACACACACACACACACACACACACACACACACACACACACACACACACACACACACATACACACACACACACACACACACACACACACACACACACACACACACACACTCACACACACACACACACACACACACACACACACTCACCCAATTAACACTATTTCTCTCTCTCATACACACTTACACTGACATACACACAATACACTCAGCATAACCTAGGATCTTATCCCTGGCTCAGCACAAACACACACACACACAAACACACACACACACCCTTTCCCAGCTCACACACCTCCACTCATAAATCCTATGTGTGTTTGGGCCTTGCGCCCGTGCCTCCTCATACGTTACTGTGGATTATAAAGCTGTTACTGACAGGTGCTCAGCACTCCCCTAGCAGCAGCCAACCAGAGCCATGAATCATAGTGAGCAACGCAAGTGAAGGCAGAGGGCAGCGTAGGTGTGTGGAGAGAGAGAGAGAGAGGGAGAGAAAGAGAGAGAAAGAGAGCGAGAGGGAGCGAGAGAGAAAGAGAGAGAGAGAGAGAGAGAGAGAGAGAGAGAGAGAGAGCGAGAGAGAGCAAGAGAGAGACATACACAATCTGTCCAAGGGCACTCACTCAACAGGAGAAGAGGCACCTGAGTGCCACCTCTCTTAATTCCTGTAGCTGAGGCGAGGGGACAAGCAGCACGTCTCTCACACACACACTGTAATTAGTGTAGTGTATTCATCACCTCTAACACTATGTTCTTCATCCTGAAATGAGTTTCCCGACAAGGAAAGAGAGAGGTCGACAGAGAGAGAAACCGAGAGAGGAAGATGATGGGAGATTGAGACAGAGAGAGAAACCGAGAGAGGAAGATGATGGGGGATTGAGACAGAGAGAGAAACCGAGAGAGGAAGATAATGGGGGATTGAGACAGAGAGAAACCGAGAGAGGAAGATGATGGGGGATTGAGACAGAGAGAGAGAAAGAGAGAGGAGGAAGATGATGGGGGATTGAGACAGAGAGAGAGAGAAAGAGAGAGGAGGATGAGGGGAATTGAGACAGAGAGAGAGAAAGAGAGAGGAGGATGAGGGGGGATTGAGACAGAGAGAGAGAGGAGGAAGATGATGGGGGATTGAGACAGAGAGAGAGAGAAACCGAGAGAGGAAGATGATGGGGGATTGAGACAGATCGAAAAACCGAGAGAGGAAGATGATGGGGGATTGAGACAGAGAGAGAAACCGAGAGAGGAAGATGGGGGATTGAGACAGAGAGAGAGAAAGAGAGAGGAAGATGATGGGGGATTGAGACAGAGAGAGAGAAAGAGAGAGGAGGATGATGGGGGATTGAGACAGAGAGAGAGAAAGAGGAATGAGAGTGAAATGTGAGAGCTGAGGTTAGACTGAAACACAAAGAGAGGGAGAGAGTGAACTAAAGAGAGGGAGAGAGTGAACTAAAGAGAGGGAGAGAGTGAACTAAAGAGAGGGAGAAAGTGAACTAAAGAGAGGGAGAGAGTGAACTAAAGAGAGGGAGAGAGTGAACTAAAGAGAGGGAGAGAGTGAACTAAAGAGAGGGAGAGAGTGAACTAAAGAGAGGGAGAGAGTGAACTAAAGAGAGGGAGAGAGTGAACTAAAGAGAGGGAGAGAGTGAACTAAAGAGAGGGAGAGAGTGAACTAAAGAGAGGGAGAGAGTGAACTAAAGAGAGGGAGAGAGTGAACTAAAGAGAGGGAATATGAGAGAGATGGTCAGTTAAATAGAGGTTAGAGAGAGTGAGGAGGAAGAGGATAAATATTCACGTCTCTAATTAATCTTTCCTTCAGCAGGGATGGGGCGACGCAGTGGCGTGCAATTATTTATTTACCGCAGTCTCAGCGCTGGGGCTATCAACACAAACAGCCTGAGGGCTGCTGGGTAAGAAAAGTGTGACTGATTAATCAGTGAGTGCGCAGGCTGGAGAGCGAGAGAGAAAGAGAGAAAGGAAGAGAGAGTGAGGTTCCTTTCCAAACCACATATCCTTGTGGAACACCAACTAAAGCAGTGGTAATGACTATAAAAGGTGTGCAGAGGGAAGGGGTCCTGGAGGCACCGCTTTAAAGAGTGTCAGACGTTTTCAGACATCAAAAGAAGTGAAGTGACACGATCGGTCCAAGTCCCACGCCAACCAGCTATACGCCTCTAACCAAACCAACGGTAAAGATAGAGACACAAATGACATCAGGAAATTAGAAGGTGCATTGTGTCCCTGTTTGTGTGTGGCTCTGACTGCTCGGTGTCTCTGCATATATTACTCGTATTGACCAGCGGGGCTGCCAGGAATGGAATGGGTCAACGAACAGATGGTGTCAGCCCCCGCCGCTGAAAATGACTAACAGGCCACTGCCCTGTGCATCCCAATGGCCTATTATCAGAAACAGCATCATCCTCCCCAGGGATTAGCTCTATGAAACAGGACTGAGGCAGTACATTTGTTGATGTTTTTGACAAAGAGATTTTAGATGGATCATTGTACAGTTTTGTGGGATCATATTTTGGGGGATCCAATGAAAGCATCATCATTTATGCTCATATTCCTCAGCAATTATAGTTCTCAACCTCTTGTGCCCAAGGCCCACAAGCGTTCTCTGGACCTTCAAGACGAAGGGATTGCGATGAGCAAATTATAGCCGACAAACTATCCACCGTGACTAACCTAACTACAGTGTAGCTTATTCCAACCTGTTAACCAATCACGAGCCAAGCCTACCCTATTGGCATGGCGAAACGCAAATCTGTGCAGGTGTCCAAGACACCAAGAGTAATTTACTTCCAGCAGAGTAGAACAGCTTGAATGCTCATTTTGAATGCCCTGTGTGTAGAAATAAATGAGGATACCGTGGCACATAAAAATTCTTCCCATAATCCTAAGAAACAAAGCATTGGCCCATTATGCAAATGAAATGAGACAGACAAGAAGATTGAGCCGCGTTTCATTTGGTTCAGCTGCCTACCTCTGGGGCAGCTATGCTGGATTTGTAATGACTGTATTGCTGAATGCACAAGGCACAATGCAGTATGAACATGGTATGGCAACTACCTCTCTCAAAGTCATCCCTGTGGTCTTGGGAGAGCAGCCGACCTCAACACTTTGAAACGGACCTCCAAAGCAAGTTGCCATGGCAGCAGGGTTGTATTTTAGAAAGAAATGAAAGGGGGATGGAAGGATGGAGGATGAAGAAGGGGATGATAGTGCTGTGGGATGGTTTGTGAAAACTGTTGCTCTTCAAGAGCTTTCTTCGCGCTTAGAGTAGGTGGTGTAATTATGGTTCCTTTCTCTCTCTCTCTCTCTCTCTCTCTCTCTCTCTCACACACACACATTAAATTGTAATGTATTGTATATATTTTTGGTCAGGTTACTTACACTGTATGTAGCAAGCGTCAACCACATTATGGTCAAACAAACAACCCATTCTGTTTTCAGTTGCATCCCTGTGCATTTTCATATTGCATGTAGATGCTAAGCCACCTCTTCTTAAAATATTTCAGACCGATTCACCCCTGACCCTGTTGGCTTCCCTCTGAGACTGTCTAGTAGCGTGGTGGAATCCAAACCCCAGGACCCAAGCAGTGTTGTGACAGTCGTCCTCCCACTTGCCTGCTTGGAGTTAGCAGTGTGGGAAAACAAGTTGTGGTAGGAAGGGGCACTCACGCTGGCATTGTCAAGAATGGAAATGTGGAGGCTTCCCTGTGGAGGCTGCCCTATGGAGGTTGCCCTATGGAGGTTGCCCTGTGGAGGCTGCCCTGTGGAGGCTGCCCTGTGGAGGCTGCCCATGGGCAGCTCGTTCTCTTTAGGTCTTATTATGTACCAAAATGGATCGCTACAGAGAGTGAGTCACGTAGCCGTGGCTTGCTATATAAAGCAGGCAGACAGGCATCGAGGCATTCAGTTACTGTTCTATTGACCGTTACAATGGGTAAAATGAGGAGGGCCAAAAACAGACCAATAACTGTGCAGTACAACAGTAGAGCGACCACACCGGGTTCCACTCCTATCAGCTAAAAACAAGAAGTGGCTCCAATGGGCACGCAATCACCAACACTGGACAATTGATGATTTGAAAAACATTGCCTGTTACATAAACCACGAGTTCAGTTTACTTGATTGGCCAGCACAGTCCCCAGACCTCAAACCCAATAGAGCATCTTTGGGATGAGATGGAGCGGGCTGTTCGCAGGATGAATGTACCGCCGTCCAATCTGTAGCAACTGCGTGATGCCATTGCGTCAGCACGGACATTTCTGAAACCTTGTAGAATGCCCCCGAAGAATTCAGCCTTTTATGGGGGCAAAGGGGGGTCTGAACCAGTACTAGATGGGTGTAACTTATAAACTGGTCGGTGAGTGTATATCCACATAGAACTCCCTTAATCTGCAGTGTGAATTCTCATTCTTCTAAATGCACTGAAATCTAACAAGATGTGCGGTATAGCACACACAGTGCATAAACCAGTTTGATGGGTCCGAGGTCCTGTCTATGTATAGTGTGTCAGCTACTGTACCACCAATAAGTCAGTGTGTATCCGATAGGTATATGATCTATCTGTTTTGGATGATCTATGTCTCGCAATCACTCTCAGGCTTTTGCCCTGGCATTGCTCTTACAATCTGCTTGGAGAGAGAGGTTTTATGGCAGTAATGGTAATCTAACCTTCAAAAGATTTACAGATAAAAGGAGAGTGGTTCTCTATCTCTCTCTATCGTTCTCTCTCTCTCTCTCTCCTCTGTGTCTTTAGAAAAGGCTGCCTGGGATGACTTTGATGTGATTGTAGACCTAATACTTAAGGCTCTCTGTCTCTCGCCTGGTGATTTCTGAAGGGCTTTCCCTTTGGTATGTGCTGTAACGTTTTAAGGGTGGAGGGGCTTTGAGAGACAGCGATGGTGATGGAAAGCACTTTCTAGAAATGCTCTGTGAAGAGGCTTCTGTGGGCTTTGTGGCGTTGTGTCTCTGTGTTGTTAATGTCACTTTTATATCATGCTTTTTCATGCACAGATGCTCTTCTTCCTAAAATCTATTATCCTACCAATTTTCCACTGTAGATTTACTCTGTAGTTTTGCTCTGTAGTTTTACTCTGGCTTTCGAAGCACTTAAAGTAGAAAGCATTTTGAGTGCTCTCATCTATGAAAAGCACTTTCCTCCATCCATATCTGTAGTATTTATACTATTCATATCTATAGTATTTATACTATTCATATCTGTAGTATTTATACTATTCATATCTGTAGTATTTATACTATTCATATCTGTAGTATTTATACTATTCATATCTGTAGTATTTATACCATCCATATCTATAGTATTTATACTATTCATATCTGTAGTATTTATACTATTCATATCTGTAGTATTTATACTACTCATATCTGTAGTATTTATACCATCCATATCTGTAGTATTTATACTATTCATATCTGTAGTATTTATACCATCCATATCTATAGTATTTATACTATTCATATCTGTAGTATTTATACCATCCATATCTATAGTATTTATACTATTCATATCTGTAGTATTTATACCATCCATATCTATAGTATTTATACTATTCATATCTATAGTATTTATACTATTCATATCTGTAGTATTTATACTATTCATTTCTGTAGTATTTATACCATCCATATCTATAGTATTTATACTATTCATATCTATAGTATTTATACTATTCATATCTGTAGTATTTATACTATTCATATCTGTAGTATTTATACTATCCATATCTATAGTATTTATACTATTCATATCTGTAGTATTTATACCATCCATATCTATAGTATTTATACTATTCATATCTGTAGTATTTATACTATTCATATCTGTAGTATTTATACTATTCATATCTGTAGTATTTATACTATTCATATCTATAGTATTTATACTATTCATATCTGTAGTATTTATACTACTCATATCTGTAGTATTTATACCATCCATATCTGTAGTATTTATACTATTCATATCTGTAGTATTTATACCATCCATATCTATAGTATTTATACTATTCATATCTGTAGTATTTATACCATCCATATCTATAGTATTTATACTATTCATATCTGTAGTATTTATACCATCCATATCTATAGTATTTATACTATTCATATCTATAGTATTTATACTATTCATATCTGTAGTATTTATACTATTCATTTCTGTAGTATTTATACCATCCATATCTATAGTATTTATACTATTCATATCTATAGTATTTATACTATTCATATCTGTAGTATTTATACTATTCATATCTGTAGTATTTATACCATCCATATCTATAGTATTTATACTATTCATATCTGTAGTATTTATACCATCCATATCTATAGTATTTATACTATTCATATCTGTAGTATTTATACTATTCATATCTATAGTATTTATACTATTCATATCTGTAGTATTTATACCATCCATATCTGTAGTATTTATACTATTCATATCTGTAGTATTTATACTATTCATATCTATAGTATTTATACTATTCATATCTGTAGTATTTATACCATCCATATCTATAGTATTTATACTATTCATATCTATAGTATTTATACTATTCATATCTGTAGTATTTATACTATTCATTTCTGTAGTATTTATACCATCCATATCTATAGTATTTATACTATTCATATCTATAGTATTTATACCATCCATATCTATAGTATTTATACTATTCATATCTGTATTATTTATACTATTCATATCTGTAGTATTTATACTATTCATATCTATAGTATTTATACTATTCATATCTGTAGTATTTATACTATTCATATCTGTAGTATTTATACTACTCATATCTGTAGTATTTATACCATCCATATCTATAGTATTTATACTATTCATATCTGTAGTATTTATACCATCCATATCTATAGTATTTATACTATTCATATCTGTAGTATTTATACTATTCATATCTGTAGTATTTATACTACTCATATCTGTAGTATTTATACCATCCATATCTATAGTATTTATACTATTCATATCTATAGTATTATACTATTCATATCTATAGTATTTATACTATTCACATCTATAGTATTTATATTATTCATATCTGTAGTATTTATACTACTCATATCTTTAGTATTTATACCATCCATATCTATAGTATTTATACTTGTCAGGCTCTGGCCATAGAGAAGCAATAGGCATCTCTATGTAGCTATGGGCAGAGTCTGACAGTGTCGTTCTTTTCTGTTTCTTTGTGGGGTTTGGGTGGATCTCTAATTAGAGGCAGCTGCTAACCATTGTCTCTAATTAGGGATCCAATATATGTCGAGTCTGTCCCTCACGCGGGTGTGGGTTGTTATCGTACATGTCGAGGTATATGTCGCAGTCACGGGTGAAGTAAGTGTTTTTTTGTTACGTCCGTTCCTTCGTGTTTGTGTTGAGGTACGTGACGTTTAGTCTAGTCGTGTTTGTTTTGTTCGGTAGTTCGTCATTTGTGTTTTTATTTATACATAGTACTGAATGTCATTATTTACATAGTACAAATAAATAAGAAAATGTCGAACTACTATCCCTGCGCTGCGTCTTGGTCTCTCCAACACCCACATCGTGACAGAACAACCCACCACTGCGAGACCAAGCAGCGTAACTGGGGAGAGAGGGAGAGAGAGGAGGAGCCGCCGCGTTATGCGCGACGCGCGAGACGAGGAAATGCCCGCAAACAACCCCAAGGAAATTTTGGGGAGGGGCTATGGGGGTGGTCTGGCCGCGAAGAGGACGAGCCAGTACCACTCCCCATGTGGAGCATGGAGAGGACGAGGTATAGATGGGGGGCTCAGAGCAAGGTGGAGGAGGAGTATCTGGAGGAACATTTTGGAGAGGTTCTGGAGGAATTGGTGGAGATAGAGGAAGAGGTCGAGAGGGAGATGGCGGAGTGGTCCAGTCCGGGTCCGGTCGTCTACTCCACTCCCAGGCCGGCGCAGTCCGCTCCACCGGTACCAAGTCCGGGTCCGGTTGTCTACTCTACCTCCCTTCCAGAGCAATTCGCTCCTCCGGTGCCCAGTCTGGGTCCGATCGTCTACTCCACCTCCATGCCAGAGCAATCCGCTCCTCCGATGTCCAGTCCGGGTCCGGACCTCTGCTCTACTCCCAGCACCCGAGCTCCAGTGCGTGTGCCTAGCCAGGTGCTTCCTGTGCCTGCTCCACGCACACGACCTCCAGTGCGCCTCCACAGTCCGGTACGACCCGTGCCGGCTCCCCGCACCAAACCTCCTGCGAAGGTCAGCGCCTCTAAACCTCCTGCGAAGGTCAGCGCCTCTAAACCTCCAGCGAAGGTCAGCGCCTCTCAACCTCCAGCGAAGGTCAGCGCCTCTCAACCTCCTGCGAAGGTCAGCGCCTCTCAACCTCCTGCGAAGGTCAGCGCCTCTCAACCTCCTGCGAAGGTCAGCGCCTCTCAACCTCCTGCGAAGGTCAGCGCCTCTCAACCTCCTGCGAAGGTCAGCGCCTCTCAACCTCCTGCGAAGGTCAGCGCCTCTCAACCTCCTGCGAAGGTCAGCGCCTCTCAACCTCCTGCGAAGGTCAGCGCCTCTCAACCTCCTGCGAAGGTCAGCGTCTCTCAACCTCCTGCGAAGGTCAGCGCCTCTCAACCTCCTGCGAAGGTCAGCGCCTCTCAACCTCCTGCGAGGGTCAGCGCCTCTCAACCTCCAGCGAGGGTCAGCGCCTCTCAACCTCCAGCGAGGGTCAGCGCCTCTCAACCTCCAGCGAGGGTCAGCGCCTCTCAACCTCCAGCGAAGGTCAGCGCCTCTCAACCTCCTGCGAGGGTCAGCGCCTCTCAACCTCCTGCGAAGGTCAGCGCCTCTCAACCTCCAGCGAAGGTCAGCGCCTCTCAACCTCCAGTGAAGGTCAGCGCCTCTCAACCTCCAGCGAAGGTCAGCGCCTCTCAACCTCCAGCGAAGGTCAGCGCCTCTCAACCTCCAGCGAAGGTCAGCGCCTCTCAACCTCCAGCGAAGGTCAGCGCCTCTCAACCTCCAGCGAAGGTCAGCGCCTCTCAACCTCCAGCGAAGGTCAGTTCACCGGTGCCCAATCCGGGTCCAGCCGCCTGCTCCGCCTCAGTGCCAGAGCAGTCCGCTCCACCGGTGCCCAATCCGGGTCCAGCCGCCTGCTCTGCCTCAGTGCCAGAGCAGTCCGCTCCACCGGTACCCATTCCGGGACCAGCCGTCTGCTCCGCCCCAGGGCCAGAGCAGTCCGCTCCACCGGTACCCAATCCGGGTCCAGCCGCCTGCTCCGCCTCAGTGCCAGAGCAGTCCGCTCCACCGGTGCCCAATCCGGGTCCAGCCGCCTGCTCCGCCTCAGTGCCAGAGCAGTCCGCTCCACCGGTGCCCAATCCGGGTCCAGCCGCCTGCTCCGCCTCAGTGCCAGAGCAGTCCGCTCCACCGGTACCCAGTCCGGGTCCAGCCGCCTGCTCCGCCTCAGTGCCAGAGCAGTCCGCTCCACCGGTACCCAGTCCGGGTCCAGCCGCCTGCTCCGCCTCAGTGCCAGAGCAGTCCGCTCCACCGGTACCCTGTCCGGGTCCAGCCGTCTGCTCCGCCTCAGTGCCAGAGCAGTCCGCTCCACCGGTACCCAGTCCGGGCCCAGCCGCCTGCTCCGCCTCAGTGCCGGAGCAGTCCGCTCCATGGCCGGAGCCGTTTGCCCCACCGGGGCCCAGTCCGGGCCCGGTTGTTTTCCCCGCTCCATGGCCGGAGCCGTTTGCCCCACCGGGGCCCAGTCCGGGCCCGGTTGTTTTCCCCGCTCCATGGCCGGAGCCGTTTGCCCCACCGGTGCCCAGTCCGGGCCCGGTTGTTTTCCCAGCTCCATGGCCGGAGCAGTTCGTCCCACCGGTGCCCAGTCCGGGTCCGGCGGTCTTCCCTGCTCCATAGCCGGAGCAGTTTGTCCCACCGGGGCCCAGTCCGGGCCCGGTTGTTTTCCCCGCTCCATGGCCGGAGCCGGTTACCCCACCGGTGCCCAGTCCGGGCCCGGTTGTTTTCCCCGCTCCATGGCCGGAGCCTTTTGCCCCACCGGTCCACAGCCCGGGACCGGTGATAAGGAAGGGGCACGGGACAAAACTGTCCACAGCGCCGGAGCCGGAGCCGCCCCCGATGGACTAGTGTTCCCGCCCATTTACCCCCCCGTGTTTTGTGTGTGGTTTTTTTAGGCGTCCGGGAGTCCGCGCCTTGGGGGGGGGGTACTGTCAGGCTCTGGCCATAGAGAAGCAATAGGCATCTCTATGTAGCTATGGGCAGAGTCTGACAGTGTCGTTCTTTTCTGTTTCTTTGTGGGGTTTGGGTGGATCTCTAATTAGAGGCAGCTGCTAACCATTGTCTCTAATTAGGGATCCAATATATGTCGAGTCTGTCCCTCACGCGGGTGTGGGTTGTTATCGTACATGTCGAGGTATATGTCGCAGTCACGGGTGAAGTAAGTGTTTTTTGTTACGTCCGTTCCTTCGTGTTTGTGTTGAGGTACGTGACGTTTAGTCTAGTCGTGTTTGTTTTGTTCGGTAGTTCGTCATTTGTGTTTTTATTTATACATAGTACTGAATGTCATTATTTACATAGTACAAATAAATAAGAAAATGTCGAACTACTATCCCTGCGCTGCGTCTTGGTCTCTCCAACACCCACATCGTGACAATACTATTCATATCTGTAGTATTTATACTATTCATATTTGTAGTATTTATACCATCCATATCTATAGTATTTATACTATTCATATCTGTAGTATTTATACTACTCATATCTGTACTATTTATACCATCCATATCTATAGAATTTATACTATTCATATCCTGCACCACATCCCTGCACCATACCCCTGCACCATAACCCTGCACCACTCCCCTGCACCACCCCCCTGCACCATCTACCTGCACCATCTCACCTGCACCATAGCCTTGCACCATAGCCTTGCACCATACCCCTGCACCATACCCCTGCACCATAACCCTGCACCATACCTCTGCACCATACTCCTGCACCATATAGTTTCTCTTGCACCTCCTTTCATTGGATTTACAGAAATAATATAGAGCCTCCACACACACACACACACACACACACATTACACACACACACAGAATCCAGAGTAGTGGTATTTTGAAGGCTGTCAGTTCAGCGTTTTCCCCTTCATGTTTGTTGTTGACCTTTCAGTACAGAATGCCCCGCCTGTTTGCTGAAATGGATCCTATCTGATTATCTGGCCACCTGCTGAAATGGTGTCGAAGTGGATTGATTTGGTCTTTGCGTGGGAAGGTTCTACTTTTTCTTTGAAGTGGTAGGCTACTTTGAGCCAGAGCTTTGGCTGATGGGAAATATTGCACTATTAGACCAGGACTACAGCCGACTGTACAGTCTAGTATATCTAGGCCTACAAGAAACTACAGGAAAACATATTTATGATTTACGTAGTTTGTTTTGTTCAAACCCAACATCAATTTCAGTTTCCAAAATACACAGACATAGTTGCAATTCTTAGAACTAGAAAATGTGTGGAGGCATTGTCAGCATCCCAAATGGCACCCTATTCCCTACATAGCGGACCAGAGCCCTATGGGCCCTGGTCAAAGGTAGTGCACTATATAGGGAACAGAGTGCCATTAACAACACAGAATTGTCAGACAAACTAGCAAATCTCCATATTAATCCCTGAGACAAAGATTTATGACAAGTGTGTCAATCTCACCAGGATAAAAATAGTAGCCCCCACAATTAAAGACTGTAGCATATGAGTGAATGTGATGTTCGACATTTGAGACATGTTCTCTTACACGAGATAAAGATTATTATTTCACAGCGCACTGAGAAAATATCCTCCGTGTCAGAGTGTGAAATCTTTCTCAATAAGCTTCCTTGGTTCGCTCAGGGAAACTTTCTCTGACTTTCTCTTTGTCTTCCCCTCCTTTTTTTTTGGATGCACTCTAAATAACGTCCAAATAGTACAATGTAGGAAGTGCACCTTGTCAGTTAGTAGGTCTTTAGACTGCATTTCTAACTTAATTCTTGACAGAATAGTCCCCTTTTTAGAGTTTCGTTTCGTTTGCATCATCATAATTTTCACAGGCTGTGGAATAGTAGCTAATGTGTGAAAATATATATATATATATATCAATTACTTAAGAGAGATGGCACAGACCGAGATGGCAGCTTCGTGACTAGCCCTTATCTACTCACTTCCACCATTTCCAAGTTACTAACCCAGGCATCCATCACTGACATCTTAGGCTAGGGCTACAAGCAATACTAGCAATACTAGCATTATATATGGATTGCCAGCAGCGACAGAGTATTTCGGTAGCCTGGGAAAAGGCTCCGAGATTTTGACACGAACAGTACTGGAGGGCAGAAAAAGTAATGAGGCAGACTGCATCCTGCCTTCCCCTTGGTAGGGGAAAAGGAGACTACGTCTTAGATTTAATCCGGACCGAGGAAGATTTACATTTAATGCCTTCTTGAACATGTGAACATGTGAACATGTGCTTTAATAAAAAACGTGTATTCCATCTGTAAATACCAGTAAAACTGTTAAATTACGAGCCTAGTTGGTTTAGCCACGGAAACGACAGGAACCTTCCCACTAGGCATGATTGGCTGAGATAATGAATGGGCTGGACATGCCGGGAGTTGGGATTTCTCTGCCATATAGCATGCTTCTGTCTATAACATGAGCTGCTCATTATGTGTTGATAGTCCTTTGTACTGCACCGTATACGGGTAAGAGTCTAGCTACATTTTCAGATATTATACGTTTCTAATTTTGTCAGAAAGTTGTTTTCATTGCAAGTTAAAGCTTACTGTTAGCTAGCTAGCAAACGCTAGCTTGCTGGCTGGCTAGCTATCGCTACGTGTATGATCTGTGTAGCAATACTATTCAAATCAGAAAACCATCTGCATTGCTAGTTATAGCCTAATGTGTCACGCCCTGATCTGTTTCACCTGTCCTTGTTCTTGTCTCCACCCCGTCCAGGTGTCGCTCATTACCCCCTGTGTATTTATACCTGTGTTTTCTGTCTCTCTGTGCCAGTTCGTCTTGTTAGCAAGTCAACCAGCATTTTGTCTCTCAGCTCCTATTTTTCACAGTCCTTGTTTTTCTTAGTCCTCCTGGTTCTGACCCTTGCCTGTCCTGATACTGAGCCTGCCTGCCTGCCTGTCCATTCTTCCTGCCCTGACCTTGAGACTGCCTGCCCTCTTGTACTGTTCGGACTCAGCCCTGGTTATTGAACTATTGCTTGTCCCTGACCTGCCCTTTGCCTATAACCATCTGCCTCCTGTGTCTGCATAGCTACCTAACATTGACCCTAGTTGGTTGGCTCTTTAGGTTCTTGCAGATTCATACTACAGTACAGCTATGACAATTGTGTATTGGTAGTAGTATGAGTTGGGATTATTCTGGTTCATTGTTTAGCTAGCTAGCTAGCTATCTAGCTAACGGTGACTAACCCTGTTCCATACACATTTTGCACAACCGTGGCATTCAAGCGAGGCTGACTCTCAAAAACCGTGACAGCCGCAATTTAATTGTGAAGATAAATTTAGCGCCGCCCTAGAAACCCTATTCAAATTCGTATGTAATGAGACATTATATAAAGTCTTTATAGTGTTTATTTACATTTTAGAGGTGATAAGTTGGACAAATCGGGTGAAAAAAGCCATTTCCCCACACAACATGTCTCTCCCTTTCACTATCACTCAGTAGCTTTCGCTTCCCCATCCCCATTTTTAAAAAGACACGGTGGAGCTCCATCGCCTTCTTCAATCCTGATTTTGCTGGAAAGGGGAGAAATTGTGCTTTACACTGGCATTCATATTACAGTTGACCTGGAAGTATTACAGGTTTTTTTTTAGCACTAAAATAAGGTCAAGTGTACGGAACAGTGTGATGTACAAAAGGTTGTTAGCTACCGCTACATGTCTAAACAAGACTCCACTTCTCCAAATGATAATATGACCCATCAAATTAGCCAGGTGTGTCTGGGGGTGATTACGGCCATCTATTGTATTTCAACATGTGTACATGTCTAGTCAATAGTGACCCATCCACTTAGCTGGATGTGGCTGCGGGGTGGTTATAGCATTTCCTTCACATGACCCATCAATTTAGAGTGCGTTGGGTAAGCGGCATCTAATAATGATAAAGTATTTTATATCTGTACACATTCTGTTTTTGATATTGCTACTACGCAAGTAACCATTTCACTGTACCATTTACACCTTCTGTATCCTGTGTGTGTTTATAGTGTGTGTTTACCAGAGACTGTAATGTGAAGAACAACATAACCTGCACCAAAGTCTGATTAAGAAATAGGCCAAGGATTATATAATGTGTCTTTTTACCTAGTTTTTCCTTATTGTAGGCTACTACTTTTACCACTTTTAGTCTTCAAAACCTTTGGTTGTTTACTAAACTACTCACTCTGTTTAGCACATGTTCTCACATGTGAATCCTTAAATATATGGGTGGGGCTAAGGCTTAAGAGGGTGTGAACGATGCTGAATGGGTGGAGACAAAGAAGAGCTCTCCAGTAGGTGTACCAACACATTCAAAGGCCATTTTCTCAAAAGTGGAGTTACAAGTTTATCAACTTTCAAAGAAGAATTACTTTTCCATTGTTTCTCAACTGCAGTGTATGACATAACATTTTCTCTACTTTTATCACAATTTCAAATTTTGCTACATAAGATCGAATCGAGGCAGTCGGTCACATATGCCCTATTAGATGTGTCCAATCCAAGACAACAGTGGATATAACCATTATTTGTATGATGTGTAGCAGGGTTGGAGTCAATTCGAATTAAAATGTTCAATTGAACGAGTCATTGAAAATATATGCCATTTTTTTATTATTGAATTGACATTTAATTTCACTTCCTGAATTGACTGTCCTGATATGTGGAATGGGGCAGCAGTGGGACAGTAGAACCATTGTGGATATGTGGAATGGGGCAGCAGTGGGGCAGTAGAACCATTGTGGATATGTGAAATGTTTCAAAGCAGATTGCGTCATCGATCAAGCCACAAGTTCACAAGTCTCTGAAATCTACATATGCATATATCACCCACAAGGCTCTTTGGGGTAAAGTATAGCTTTGACTTACCTGATGAAGAAGGAGGCTGCAGCGGAGGGTGTGTGGCTAGATTGGGTGGGGGTGGGCTGGGGCTGGGGGAACGTAGGAGTGATGGCGGCATAGTCGTAGATGGGGCTCTCAGGGGCCATGGGCATGTAGTCCCTATAGGGATCAGGAGCCAAGCCCTGAGTCTGGATGGGGGCGGGGGAGTTGGGAGAGAGAGAGAGACAGGAGCATTAACCAATGGGACAAAAAAATACGAAGAATTCAGCCTCCAACTTCAATGTGTATTACCATAACGTGCATTCAACAAACCAAAACATTTAATTAAATAAAAACAAAACATTGTACCAGTGTCTTTTATTGCAAGATAATTCAATATTTTCAAAAAACTAAACAAATTAATATTCTTTCATAGTCAGAGAAGCATCTGTGAGCAGGTCGCCACTCCCCTTGGTTGAGTACCAAAATGGAAAACAGGAAATGACCTATGCAACATGGCTACCGTTTGTTGTCGCTCCAATTGCTGCAGCTGGAGGTTGGTAATCTTGGTCCTTTACTCTCACTGCTAGCTAGTCATTAGCTTATTAGCTTTGGTCATTAGCTTCGGTCATTAGCTTTGGTCTGATTACCGACTCTCACATTGTGATACAATATGGTTAGCGTCCAATCCACTATCGCTTGTTCTAATCATCTGTGACTAAAACATGAGACGACAAGTTTGGACATAGGTTATGTAATGCAACCAGATTGAAGTTCAGTATGAAAATGACAGGGAACTTTTGAGTGTTGGACAAACAACACAGCAGTCGTTTGTATGCCATTTGATTCAACACAGAAAAACCATTTGTGCCAATGATCTCATAGGCTACTGTAAATTCACAAGTCAACGCATCCCTTCCTACAATTGGCCTTGTTCTTTCAAATGAGCCAGATGCATCTTTGATGTACTGACTGCTTTCTGGTGGCGCCTGTTATTGGGCCCTCTCCCTTTCCCTCTCCCCCTCTCTCTCTCCCTCTCTCCCTCCTTTGGTCTATAAGGAAATGAAGAAACTGAGCCAGGCATCCACTTGGCGCTCGTCACGGTGGATTACCACGGCGATGTCTGCGGAGTGCCGGCATTTGGCGGGGAGTCTATTATTCAGTTCTTTGACGGCGGCGTTGGCTCGGCAGCTAACAGGATTACAGAGACGCACGCCGTTCGCCTCTCCACGGAAGCACCACCACACAGAGAGAGGAAGGAAGTAGTCAACAACACAAAGCTGCCAGACTGACACAGCCAAGACGCCCCCAGCTGCCACACTGACACAGTACTCTTAAAGTGACTATAGGTCTCTGAGTAAAAGCAGGCCAGAACCTGATAGTTGTACTGTATATGTACTATTTATGTTAATACAGACAACTATAATTGTTAATGGCCAAAATAATTATAATGATTTAAATAATAAAAAAATAAGAATGTAAAATTCATCTAAAATGAGCTTAATTTAGGAAATCTGTTCCCAGATATTCCCACGAATATAAAAAAGAGACGTGGTTGTGTCTCAATGTAATCTAGGAATTAAATTATTGTTATTTTCAAATACAACCTCTTTCTGGGATTCTTTGTTAACCTTTGGCATGTTACATCATCATCACCCCCCACAAAGACTGCAAACATACTTGGTTTGGTTGATCAAGTATGTCTATGGTACAAACCACAACAGTTCTCGTTTGGTAACTTGTTTATCCACATCAAGGGTAAACCATCTGCCGACTACACCTGATAGCAGTGCTATTTATATAACCCCTAACACGAGCGCACTAGTCTGATAGACACATGCAACCGTGGGAAGAGGCACCTTCAGTGTGGCTTCAAAAGGTGCCCTTCGTGAGACACTCGCTTTTTAATTATCTCCAGGGTGCCACTCACAGACACTATAGCACGTTTTTTCCTCGTTCGAGAGCACGGCAGTTTGAGTCAGCTTACCTGTATGTGACACGTGTGTGCTAAACGACACATAAGCTAATGGCAAAAGGTAACCCACATGCATTATGTTCAGCTATTTTTCTTTCAGAGCTTCAATGGAAGTCACAGTGAATAAGCCGCGACGAGGAATGTTGCGACTTGGAAGTCAGACCCAATCCAAATGGCTGATGGGTAGATAACAGGCTGTAGGGTGCAGAATAATGTTCTCTCTTCCTCGCAGTGGAACAGATGACAGAGATTCAGAATCACTGAAACACCCACATGCCACTGAACACAACTGCATGTACTGTACTACCACAAACACCTCACACATCCTAGAATAATTACAATCTCACATGTAGCCTATTAATGGCCAGAAGGAGATATACATTTGCATCTAAAGTGGAGGTCCATTTTTTTTAACGATGTAACGGCTGGGTTATGGTGTTAGTGTAAGGCAGTGGGAGTGTAGACCCGGGGTGGCTGAGGTGTAACCGGGCTCTGAAAAATCCATAGAGTGCTGGCCCTTTGCACCACTAGCAACTAAAAGGAATAAGTCAAGTCACATTGCTTTATGAATTAAGGAACTGGGTCATATATGGTTCTATGGCGGCAGTTTGGGCCTTGCGGTTGACCCATTAAGTCAATTCTAAATTTCTTCAGCTCAGAATCTATCATTTACGAGACAAGTATATTTTCGGTGAGCATGCTTTGCCATAACTACTTGTTATTAGTGTATGAGGTTCATTCCTCCCCTTTCCTCTCTGTTTTTATTCTCTTTCTCTCTCAGTCCTTCCATCTGCATGGAGGTGTGCCATATTGGCACAGCTGTTCAGGTGCAGACCCAGGCACAGATGGGTGCCTGATGACAGCGGGAAGGTCACTCCGGGCAACAAGAAACACTTAAAAATGCTGCCTATGGACTAATGTGATGCCTATGGGACTAATTGAGAGGGAGGGACCCTACAGTGTGCCTGCCATTGGGTTGGCTCAAAATGGCCTGTTGATGATTTGAAGCAGGAAGCAACCTTTTTTTGTTTGTCTGCGCCTGGTTTTCAACATTGCGAAGAAAAAAATGAAGAATAAATAACTAATTATGTGGTCTAAGGCACTGCATCTCAGTGCTAGAGGCGTCACTGCAGACCCTGGTTCGGCTGTATCACAACAGGCCGTGATCGGGAGTCCCACAGGGCGGCGCACAACTGGCCCAGTGTCGTCCGGGTTAAGGGAGACCGGGGTAGGCCGTCACTGTAAATAAGAATTAATTCTTAACTGACTTGCCTAGTTAAATAAAGGTTAAATTAATTCAAATTAATAAATGAGAAGAAAGTGATTCCTCCTCTTCATCCCTTCCGGGTTGTCAACTAAGTCTGATTTCAATCCCAGGTGTAGGCTACAAAATATAAATTAAACTAATAATATAGCTCGCTTTGTTGGTATGTGCCTATTCCTTCTCTGTCCCCAGTAATCAAACGTTTTAGTTTTAGTAGATTCAATGTTTAGTGAATGGAACAGTTTATTTGATGGAAAATGCTTATCTTCGTCTAATAATACAGTACTCCTATTTCTGTCTGTATATTTCAGCACGGTACACTGAAATGACTACAGATCCTTCTCTGACTGAATCCTCATCTTTGATCGTGTCCTTCATAAATCAGAGCTCAGTCCAAAATGAGGGAAAGCAGTGAAGCGTGAGGTGTGCCCACTCTTCCACCAAACCCAAGCCAAGTCTCCCAGATGGATGTCAGAAGTGCTTATTCACCTCAGGTGAGAACCAAGTCCCATATGTCAGCACAGAGACGAAGGAGGCGTGTTCTCCTCTGTTATTCCTTCCCTCGTTTCTCTCAGTCTCAACGTCTTTCCCTCTCCTCCGAGAATTTGGTGAGTCATGTTTTCGTAAGAGCAACATTAGAAGGCTGCAGACGTCATTGAAGCCTCTGGCTCGTCGAATCGGGTGGTGACTCCTTAGAGCGTTACAGACACGTCTCCTTGTCTCCAGTGCTGCCCTCGCCCACCTCTCCTCCCTAAAGAAATTAAGTACCCATCTTACATTCCCAGGCCTCCAAAATCCTATGGCTCCTGTTGTGTTCTGAGTAGTTTTGCTTGAAATGAGAGGAGGAGAAAATTTAGAAATTAACTGCCCACACACAGGCATATACACTCACTGGACAGTTTATTAGGTACACCCTTCTAGTGCCTCCAGAACAGCCTGAATTCTTCGGGGCATTCTACAAGGTTTCAGAAACGTTCCACAGGGATGTTGGTGTCGTGCTGAAGCGATGCCATCACGCAGTTGCTACAGATTGGACAGTGGTACATTCATGCTGCGAACAGTCCGTTCCATCTCATCCCAAAGATACTTTATTGGGTTGAGATCTGGGGACTGCGCAAGCCACTCAAGTAAACTGAAATCTCTGTCATGTTTCCACTCCTCAATTGTCCAGTGCCGTTCTGCACTCCACTGTTGTACTGCACCGTTATTTATCTGCCTGTGGCCCTACTGTTAGCTTGCATCATTCTCCTTCGACCTCTCTCATCAAATAGCTGTTTTCGCCCACAGGACTGCTGCTGACTGGATGTTTTTTGTTTGTCTCACCATTCTCGGTAAACCCTAGACACTGTTGTGCGTGTAAAGCCCAGGAGGGCGGCAGTTTCTGAGTTTCTGGCACCGCCGATCATACCACGCTCAAAGTAGCTTAATTCACAAATTTTACCCATTGTAAATCGCCTGTCTGCCTGCTTTATATAGCAAGCCACGGCTACGTGACTCGCTCTCTGTAGGAGCGATCCACTTTCGTGAACGAGTACCTAATAAACTGTCCGGTGAGTGTAGATCAGTAACCCCGCCTACCCACAGAAACCCCGCCTACCCACAGACACACAAACACACACCTACCATAAGTCCACTGAAAAGGTCCCTACAGGGGCACTCAATTCTCTGATGTGTCCAACTCAGGTTTTTCTGTAATTGGGATGCGATGTGCCAGCTCAAGGTCTAATTGCTTTCAGACACAGAGGAGGAATGGGGGATACGATTGGCTGCCTTAAGCGGCACATGTTCAGTCAAAAGCATTAGGCGTCCAACTCTTGGCAGCACAGAGGCACTTGTTGACATTGGAGGGAGAGGATGCCAACAGATACACAGAAAATAAACATTGAGAACACATTTTCAACAGCATAGCAAATGAGCATACAACATACTCAGGATAATTATTATACAGTACATTACTGGGTGGATATAGGTTCATATTCTGTTTTCAAATGGAGACAAATCTTTCCTTAGGTTTTAAGAGCACGCATTGGGATATCAGGTGATATGTTAAGAGACCAATTACCATAGTAGTCAAACCATTCCCTTTTCTTGTATTGTGAAATTCAAAACAAGTCTGTTCAAACAGAGAATAAATTATTAAAAGGTATCTGACTGGGTAGAGAGGTTCCAGAGAGGAAGAGAGAAAGTGAGAGGTTTCACTTTTGCCAAAATCAGTCCAAAATAAGACATATGGGCTTATTTTGGACCTAAACTTGTCACCTGCCTTCCTGCCTTTGGGACAACGACTCCCATTGTTGGGGCGGAGACATGAGCATCTCGTCCTTATATACAGATCTTTGGTATATCCGCTGTAAAACAAGCTCTGACCTGAGGCTACCATGAGGCATAGAGGTCAGCCCTCACTGACAACTTTTGTAACTGTCAATCGACACAAAAGACAGAAGATAAGCCAATCAGATCTGTTTTCTGGTCCATCCGTCGTCTCGGTGTCATCCTCCTCTCCAAAACCGTCCAATCAAAACACTCAGTATCAAAGACCTGTAAGCTGATACGTTTTTTTTTTCTCATCCGTTCCTTCTCTTCAATCAAGGGAAATTGGCATTAATCCCATTCTGACCCACAGCCTCCTCCTCCACTTCGCCGCAACATGCACTTAATGCCGTTGTTCAGCACTTCACAAATCTCGCCCGCGATCAATAGCGACCATTCTCTCTGTAGATTCTACAATGACCTCAGACAACATTTGCATATCCAATCTTCTCCCCATTGATTTTTGGCACTCATTACAAGCCCATTACAAACAGGACTGTGATGCCTCATCTATAAGAGTGCCTCTATGGAGGGGTATACAGTAAGCATGGTTATGCTCTAGATGCCATGTGTCTAAAAGCAGTAAAGCACTAATCCAGACTGACTTGGCGTGGGAGCGTGTGGCGGCCAGGAGGTCATTCCCGTGTTCACAAGTTTAAGCAGCCCTGGAGCTGGGAGTTAGTTGGCACATCGATGGATGGTACTCGTGTGGTGGCGAGGTCAACAATTACCATCATCAGCATGATTTTCCTCCCATAGCCTATTCTTCCGCATTGAGGTGACTTAATGTTCAATCTCCGGGTAGGAAGGTCAAGTGGTGTTTGGAAGGCTGGGATACCGGCTCGGTGGGTATCGTGCTTAGAGTGGGCAATCTGCTTGTTTAATGAGTTCTGATGCCGCCTTGGGGTGTACTTTATTGTCATGGCCAACATCTATCTACCTGGGTTTACCTAGGGCGGACTGGAGTGCCATCACAGGAGGTTGGTGGTACCTTAATTGGGGAGGACGGGCTTGTGGTAATGGCTGGAGCGGAATGGTAACAAATACATCAAACACATGGTTTGATGCCATTCCATTTTCTCCTTTCCAGCCATTATTATGAGCTGTCCTCCCCTCAGCAGCCTCCACTGACTGACATCCTTTTTCACTGGGATGAAGTCCGTCACTTGAATTGGCACTAGCCAAACAACCTGTTGTTTAAAAGAGTGTAAAAACGAAGCTGAACTGGGTTCCTGTAACTCCCCGGTAATATGAACCTCGGCTTGCCTGTAACTCCCCGGTGATATGAACCTCGGCTTTGTTCACCTTCTGTATTCCTCAGAGGCCTGTGAGTGAGAGGGTTGGCTGTCATTTTTGCCATTTTAGTTTTGTACAGGCTAGATGATGTATTGGTGTGTTAATTATGCCCATATACAGATAGTTCATTTTTCTAGTTCGTATCATGTCCTGAGAGGGATGCCCAAAACATAACTGGGTGGATCAAAAGTTCTCTGACTAACTACTATGCATGATTATTCTGCTGTGAATGGAGTAGGAGGGAAATGCTATCAGCAGACACCAGCCTTCACACTGGTCATGTCGCCCCCGAGTCCTAATTAACACCCCAAATGACATCATCAGAGGGTGACATCTCATTCAGGCAGATGAAGGCCCCCTGTGGTGGCAGCCCTGTCATGCCACTTAACTGGAGACACCTCAGCCTTGAACTAGGAGTGAGAGTCATGATGATATGATTACAGGGCCAGCCATAAAGCTGACCAAGTGTCGTTTAATGAAACGTAATAAATAACTGGCCTGAATATTTTTTATAAACTACTGGTTTTAGTCAAATGCACACTGTTCAGGAGAGATGGCAGAGCAAAGTCAATGTCATGCTCGGCAACTAAACTCCTAACAGAAGCCACGGATGGAGAAATAAGGTCTTTCCCATTGACCCTAGTCACAACTCCTAACTCCTTCTAGAGTCACAGCACTTCAAATTGTGCTGCGTTGCCATGGTAACAGCAAATCAAGGTATTTTCTCAGACCTGAGTGGTTTTGTCATAGCACACGGAGTGTAAAAAAGTAGAATGTGTTACCGTGCAGCACTAACCAAAGTGAATGAAAATGGAGGACAAATTCAAGGTGTATTTTTTTGGGCCCAAAAAACCCCCAATGCATCTCGGCTTGAAAGTGTTTGCTAGGTAACTTTCAGACGAAAGACAAACACAGCTCTGAATACATTCCGTAATGCTTAAAATACCAAAACTGTATGAATGAAGTCCAAATCAATCTAATAAAAATAAAAAAAGAATGAGAATTTTAACTCACCATAGCGGAATGAGGATGATGATCCCTCCTGACACGAGAGACTCTCCACACTCCCTCCAGGTAATGCTGTGGTATTGGAGTCACCGTGGCCAGGCCAGAGGACTTGGACCCTCCCATGTAACTGCTCTGGCTCCTACCCCAACCCTGGAGTCCCCCCCTGAACCTTTCCCCAGGAATCTGATCATAGAACCTGGGTGGCTGCTTGTCTGGCGAGTCCTCCATGGGCCAGTCGTGGCAGGGTAGGGTGACCACACTGTGGGCGGCAGGGCAGGGGGTCAGCCCTGAGGAGAAGGCTCCAGGATGCAGGTCGGGCATGTCTCCGGTGAGGCCCAGGGCTTTCTGCAGGGCCAGGCGTCTCAGTTGGTGGAGGGCAGTGCCACAGACCTGGCAGCTGCTGTCCTCTCTAGCATACGGGCCCCTGTGAGGACACTGGAGGTGCTGGAGCTTGTCGAACAGGAACACGGCGTAGCCCGGGTCCTGTGGAGAAACAACGAGATGAGTGTCAACCCACGAGTCAGATCTCAAATATTCAGGTTTGTACAAGATTTAACAATTTTTCTTATTTTTGATATGCCATACTGCTACTTATTTGTAAAAAAAAAACATTACAGTATTCTATTAAAAGACACACACATTACATAGCCTACACACATGCAAGCACGCACACACAGGTTCAGGCGGATACCATCACAGAACGCCTCGGCGAGCCCTCACCATCAAGAGCTAGGGTAGTCATGACTACCATATCCACTGATCAACTCAATGGCCTCAATGAAAGATGGGTATCCAAGAGTCTCAACGAATACAATACAGCTTCAGGAAACAGTTAGCTATATAAGAATGTTTCTAAGGATGTTAGTGATACGCGGGTTGACTCATAACCCGCAGTCCCCGCGGTTATATCCGCGGGGCGGGTGGGTTTAGGGTCATGAAATATTGAGAGAAAACAATGCATTGAAAATCCATAAATGTACAATTTCTATGCAATTCATATCTATAGGCTAAGTTGAAGTTTTTCTTTCATTATTTATATCTGGCGTTAGTATGTAGTCTAAGCCTAAACTTTAGGGCCTAACTGTAGCGAGCCAAATACACAGCAATTGCCAAATACTTTTGGGCACTTGGGCAGAAAAGGTTTACGTTGATCAACTGAGGCAAAAAGGACAATGTCAGAGTTTTATTCAATAAGAGAAACTGTGAAATGGAGAGTTTAAAATACATTGAAGGGAGGCCCAGAATGTAGCCTAATGTTTGGGAAAGATTTGGTGAAATAGGATGATAGCCGGCTATGTTATATCTTGAGGGAATTCATGTCCGGTTAGGGACCGTCTGTAAAGGTGACATCTTAAATCAGCATCATAAAAGCTGATAGTATTTCAGCCACTTAAATGTACATGTTGGGTAGTTTACACAGCTTTTAATTTCCTTAAAACCGGTCAAACAGATATTGCATTTTCTCCCCGGTCCCTAAACATCTTTGCTGCGCGAGAGAAGCACAGATGAAAGAGAAAACTTTACAGATGTCAACTAGATTGAAGCATTCATTCTATTGATTGAGACAATTTATTGAAAATAACATTTTGAAATATCTCATTTACATAAGTATTCACACCCCTGAGTCAATACATGTTAGAATCACCTTTGGCAGCTGTGAGTCTTTCTGGGTACGTCTAGGATCTTTGCACATTTGAATTGTACAATATTTGCACATTATTATTTTATTCTTCAAGATCTGTCAAGTTGGTTGTTGATCATGGCTAGACAGCCATTTTCAAGTCTTGCCGTAGAGTTTCAATACGATTTAAGTCAGAATTGTAACTAGGCCACTCAGGAACAATTAATATTGTCTTGGTACACAACTCCAGTGTATATCTGGCCTTGTGTTTTAGGTTATTGTTCTGCTGAAAGGTGTCTGTTGGAAAGCAGACTGAAGCAGGTTTTCCTACAGGATTTTGCCTGTTCTTAGCTCTATTCTGTTTATTTTTATCCTAAAAAACTCCATAGTCCTTGCTGATGACAAGAATAGTCAAAACATGATGCAGCCACAACCATGCTTGAAAATATGAAGAGTGGTACTTTGCCCCAAACATAACGCTTTGTGTTTAGGACAAATTTTTACTTTAGTGCCTTATTCCAAACAGGATGCATTCTGTACAGGCTTCCACTCTGTCATTTAGATTAGTATTGTGGAGTCACAACAATGTTGTTGATCCATCCTCAGTTTTCTCCTATCTCAGCCATTAAACTCTGTAACTGTTTTAAAGTCACCATTGACGTCATGGTGAAATCCCTGAGCGGTTTCCTTCTCTCCGGCAACTGAGTTAGGAAGGACGCCTGTATCTTTGTGGTGACTGGGTGTATTGATACACCATCCAAAGTGAAATGAATAACTTCACCATGCTCAAAGGGATATTCAATGTCTGCTTTTTCTTTACCCATCTACCAGTAGGTGCCCTTGTTTGTGAGGCATTGGAAAACCTCCCTGGTGTTTGTGGTTGAAGCTGCTCAACCTTACAGATAATTGTATGTGTGGCGTACAGAGATGAGGCAGTCATAAAAACATAATGTTAAACACTATTATTGCACACAGAGTGAGTCCATGCAACTTATTATGTGGCATGTTAAGAAAACGCTTACTCCTGAACTTATCTAGGCTTGCCATAACAAAGGGGTTGAATACTTATTGACTAATTTCTAAGCTTCTCATTTTTTGTATTAATTTTCAAAGATTTCTAAAAACATAATTCCACTTTGACATTATGGGGTATTGTGTGAAGGCCAGTGACACAAAATATAAATGTAATGTATTTTAAATTCAAGCTGTAACACAACAAAATGTGGAAAAAGTGAAGGGGTGTGAATACTTTCTGAAGGCACTGTAGATACTGTATTCTAGTCAAGCCTCATCCTATATAACTACTGTTGTACACAACTTTTTTATTCATATAATAATAATAATAATAATAATACACACCATAATATACATATATATTTATATTCCGGACTTTAACATTGCTAGTTCTAATATTTCAAAAGGTCTTAATTCCTATATTTTTATTATTTTTCTTTTTGTATTGTTAGGTTTCACTGCCCTGTTGGAGCTAGGAACATAAGCATTTCGTTACACCCGCAATAACATCTGCAAAATATACGAACGTGACCAATACATTTTTATTTGATGTATCTCATTATAGACAAATTTAGCCTACTAAAATGTTGGAAATTATAAGCAGAAACATAGTCCTACCTAAAAGCCTGTCAAAAAAATATCTCCACCATCTGTGACTGTACAACGCATTTTCTATATTTGTGGGTTTGGGTGGGCTGCGGGCCTCAGCTTTTCACTTCATCACATAATCAGGCGGTTACGGATGGGTTATTAGCAATTGCGTGCGCGTGCGGGTCAGCAAACAGCTGACATCACTAAAGGACGTTACTCTAGCAGAAAACTGTTCAGACCAAGACATTTAGAGACTCAGATCGGTAAAAAGTAATCCCTCTTTAGCAGAAAAGATAGGATGAGGTAGAGAGGAAGGATAACACGCTCAAAGGTTTCCTTCCTGGATGGGTGGTGTAAGGTATCTGCAGGGGTAAATATGAATGTGAGCCAAGGGAAAGACCTGAAAAACACTGTACTGGTACTACCTTACCATCTGTAGTTCAACAATGTCTAGTAATATCAACACAACAGGTTGATGAGTGCTCATGGAATAGATTACTGAATTCATCGCTAGACACCTTTTTTAAAAGGAAATAAACGCAGCTGAACACATCGATTACCAACACCAACACTCAAATACTATCAGTGAAACGTTTCCCTTTCAACTCATTATTCAAAACACCTTCCCAAGAGGTGCCGACTCTGAACAGTGACTCCCACATCTGACCGAACTTGAATGCACACTGAACTCAAGACAGCTGCTCGCAGTACCTCAACAACACACAATGCACAACTCCTCTGCCCTCACACTGGACATTGTATAAAGGTTGATTTAAGGTTGCTAATAAACTGTGCTTGGTCTTGCCCTGCGGTTCTGTGTCCGGCGGGGGTGAGAGTTCGCCCCTACATGTCACTGAAGTTTATGTTGTGTTGGAGTGAGCCGGAGGTCAGAGGTAGAAAGAGCCATCCTCAGCAACAGTGCTTGGTGATTGAGTGCTTTTGTCTGGGGCAGCGGAGCATGGGAGTGGGCCGACAGGGGGTTGGGGTCTGTTGGAGAAGACAAGGGAGCGAAGGGGGTGGCGTTGACTGGACAGGCTTTGCCAGATGCTGCAATCTGTTCTAAGCTCCAGGGAGCTCTGCGTTCCAACGACCTGTTAGTTATCTGACATTGATAACTTTTGGGGGATAAAAAAAAGCATTGTTGAGAATGTGCACAAAAACACGAGAGACGATGTCATGCGAGAGGAATGACAGGTTCTTCTGGTATAGACAGCCTTATCACATGAGACATGACTGGTGGATGAGAAACCAACTACAAAGAGACAAAAACTTAAAAGGCCCAATTGAGTTATTGCCTTCTGTCTAGAGTCTGGACTCTTAAATTCATGCAATATGAGTTCGGGTGTGTCTGTATGGTAACGCATGAACAGCATTTCCCGTAACAATGACACAAAACGGTCTAGCTTTTGTCAGTCTATAATCTGTTTTAACAGCTGTCGAGATGTAAGCTCCCATCCACTCTCTCTCCCTGACTCATTAATACCCACTTGTGTACAGCAGGCCCGAACAAAATACCATTGGAAGGCCTTCTCTCTTTGTCCA
This sequence comes from Thymallus thymallus, assembly GCA_023634145.1. NCBI lineage: Eukaryota > Metazoa > Chordata > Actinopteri > Salmoniformes > Salmonidae > Thymallus > Thymallus thymallus. The sequence continues at coordinate 26,668,847 of CM042411.1, read as the reverse complement.
GAGATTTAAGAGCATGCTGTTGGCTGTGCTTCCTATTGTCAAAATGGATGCCGGAGTCCTTTGCCAGGAGAAAAGAGCAGGGTTGTGACCTCCCTTTGTCACGCTTTGTAACGAGTCAATGCCTTTAAATGGGAGAATGTCCCCATGTCTCTGTTCCGTGTGTGTCGGCGCTGGGCCCTCCATAGACCCCGACACGGGTTGCGGTAGCCAGGCACGCTTTGGTGACACTCCAGGCAAGAGGCTTTTGGGGGGACATTGCGTTACATCATTGCTTTTGTCTCACGGCCCATTGAAAGAGACAGACTGTGGAGGCTGTGGGCGTTCCTGTTAAAAGGTGAGGGTTATGGCGTAATATCGTACATCTGTTTGAAGAGAGACCAAAGACGTGAATGTCAGTGACGCTATCAATGGTGGCGGTGCTGAAACATCAATGGTTTCCACATTTGAACTGACACAAAGACAGTCCAATATTATAATATCACACTGAAATTGAAGTGATAGTTATCAGCTGAGTGCACCTCTTGAAATAGTCACATTTCTACGGAGGTCCGTAGGGGAGTTGCAGTGATGGGACAAGACTGGAACTACCAACTGGGGAGAAAAAATACATTAGCGACACAGTAGGTCGCTAATATTTTGGCACTTGACAAATTACCTTGATAGCATTGAAAGTTATGCTCAGAGCCATACATAAATACACTGTGTGTATACTGTATAGGTTTCTGATAACAGTGATATGATAGGGGACAAAAGAGAAGTACGTCTCCTGCTCAGTTTATGGACTTTCCGCCACATCCTGTTGAGTTATTACGCCGTTAACTTGCCACTCAATGCGCCATGTTTTCTTAAACTCCTAATGCCTACACACAAATACGGGTCCGCGTCGTTAGCAGTCGATGCCCAGGGTGTTTAAACAACAAAACAGTGATGCTACCCCCTTTCTCCCTCTTCCTACTGCTTGAGAAACTGTTGAGACAGACAGGATTATTCTTTGTAATTTGGCCCCTGGCAGCATACAGCCACCTATGAGGGGGCAGTGTATATGCAGCACGTGGATGGATAATTTCCCACCAAAATGTAACTGAAAACATGTTTGAATATGGACCACTAGGTACATTTAAGCAATAAGGCCCAAGAGGGTAAACTGAACATTAGAGAATAGAGTCATTTTTTTTTACCTGAAATTCTCGGTCCTACCAGGTCTTACTTTCTCTCACAAAAGTATTCCTCTCCAAAAGACACCAGCGCGCAGGTGGACTCCCAAGTGCAAGCAAGGACCTTTTCCAAGCGCGGGAAGTTCTTCAGCATGCTATCTACTTCACTTTCCAAAACGAACTAAACAACAGAGACAAATATAGTGGTCTCTCTACTCTCTAGCAATGTAAATCACATAGCCTCTCTCATTCACAAATGACAGTTGGGTGTTGCAGCAGCAGTTGTGGCGGCCGTTGACACTTCAATGGGTTCCCAAGTGAGTCGTTTATTCTACCCTAGGCTATCATATGAGAAATTGCTGAACGTTGTCTCTCATGCGAGTTTATCGCCATTTGCGATATTGATGCATGTCTTATCTTATAGCGAAACTAATATGTCCTTGGTTACGTGATACAAGTGTAGGTTAAAAAGTAATTGCATGTTCACGGAGTTCGACTTAATGGATATATAATGAGATTACCTGCCAGTGTTTCCTTCCGGGGATGTTGTCAAGGTTAAATGCTATTTATTGGGCAGTTCTATTTCTACAATGTCCATGTTGTCCTGTCTTTCCAGCCTGCATAGGCCAAGGCCTAGAGTATGCCTACAGGAGTGGTCTTCTCTAATGTTGACAGCTACTTTTTACGATACGACAAGTTATTAGGAGACTAGTTTGTTTATATAATATAATTAAAATCAAATCAAAAGTTTATTGGTCGCGTACACAGATTTGCAGATGTTATCGCAGGTGCAGCTAAATGCAATTCATGGAGTGCTGTAAAGTTCAGGCTTTGAGAAAGTAGGTCAGAGCCACACACAGACAGGTTTATATGTGGCATGTTGCTATATGATTGGTCGTGTCCTGGTATAAGAGGGGTTTTCCATTTCTTTTGCATGTAGCTCCAAGGTCTCACTGAAAACAGGAAGGTGAATTCCGTAATGCCAACCACCCCTCTCCCAACCCTCACTCCCCAGCTACCCCCACATCACAGTCAAAACATAGAGCAGCCATGTTGTGCATATTCATAGGGCCAGCCAGATCCTAATTAAAAACCCTGTGTAGAACTCTCTGGCAGCCTTCCAAATGCTCTGCGGGGCTGGGGGGGGGGGGGGGTGTACTGAAAACCTCACTTGTCATGTGGACTGGAGGCGCTCTCAGTCGCGGTGGTGTTATTGGCACCACAGGTACAGTACACTGACAGAAGACAATATACATCTCGCCGTACAACCGGGAGACCTCACACAGGATTTAGGGGAAATGGGGGTGGTGGGTGGTTAGTTGGGGGAGTGGGGTTCTTAGCCAGAGGGTCCTTCTTCAAACGTGTCACTCAAGTTCTGGCTCTATTTGGACTGTGACTGAGGCTCTGTCGGCACCGCTACAGTTGGTGGCCGCCGTCAAGGCAAATGCCAAGGGTCATTTTCTCACGGAGCTTTTCATGGTTTGACACAAATAATAAATGACTAAAAATAACTGAAGAGAAATGACCAATCCTTCATAGGTTCCCTCTCACAGTTGGAAAATAAACCACTTTTGAGTGCAGTGGAGGCGTGTGCAACAGCAAAACGAGCGGCATGTAGTTTATATGCTAACAAATGTGTATGAGCGCTGTGGCAGAGCGGTCTGAAAGCCCTCAGGGGAGGAGAGGTTCCAGCTGTGCAAAGCAAAGATCCAACTCCCTAAACAGACAGCACTCTGTGAGAGAAAGGCTCACTCTACACAGACAAACAGGCACACAGGATGTGTAGAATGGTCACCCTTCTTTCGTTATGCTCAACCTCCTCTGCTGACAAGGATTCTCAACTTTTTAATTTGCCCACACTCCTTTTGTAAAAGCAACTTATTTTACAATTTCACCAAGACCCAACCCACTGGGCACGCACTCATTGAATCAATGTTGTTTTAACGTAATTTGTCAACGTATTGTGAAGTGGAATCAACATGGAAAATACAATGGATTTGAAAGAAGTCATCAACCAGTACTGTTTTCATCTCATTTCAACCAGCATTGTAAACATATAAATTAGTGTAAAACTTCAACTTAAGTACCTTAACCTAACTAACAGCTTGTTACATCAATCTAATTTCAACACAATCATCAGAACTATGTATATGTTGAAAATTCCATATAAATCCATTCTTCGAAATAAACACCTTTTTGCCCTCAGAACAGCCTCAATTTGTCGGGGCATGGACTCCTCAAGCTGTCGAAAGCGTTCCACAGGGGTTAAGAGCCCATGTTGACTCCAGTGCTTCCCACAGTCAAGTTGCCTGGATGTTCTTTGGCATCTGACCAACTTATAGATGTCTTGACATGATAGCTCAGCTGAATCTAAAACAGCTTGTTTCCAAAGCTAAGCAGGGAACAAAAAGGTAGGTGTCTGCATGGTACTTGATCTCACTGAAGTGCATTAACCCTCATTTGCCATTAGGAGTCACTGTTCAGGCAGAAAATATTGGACTGTGGCTTCACATTTTATTTCAATATACCTCTTTATTTAGCTTGATAGCATGACGTTGAAACAATGACGTTGATTCAAACATTCCATTTTACTATCAACAATGAAACAAGGTCAAGTAAAATGTCTAATCAAATATGAAATTCAACATATTTTCAACCACCCAACCTTTTTCATAATTTGTTACGTTACAGCCTTCTATACATCTATACACAATACCCCATAATGACAATGCAAAAACAAGTTGAGATTTTTTTGCAAAAAATAAAATAAAATAACTTAAATATCTCATTTACATAAGTATTCAGACCCTTAAATTAGTACTTTGTTGAAGCACCTTTGAAAGCGATCTTCTTGGGTATAACGCTACAAGCTTGGCACACCTGTTTCTCCCATTCTTCTCTGCAGATCCTCTCAAGATCTGTGAGGTTGGATGGGGAGCGTCGCTGCACAGCTATTGTCAGGTCTCTCCAGAGATATTTAAATCGGGCTCAAGTCCGGGCTCTGGCTGGGCCACTCAAGGACATTCAAAGACTCCCGAAGCCACTCCTGTGTTGTCTTGGCTGTGTGCTTAGCGTTGTTGTCCTGTTGGAAGGTGAACCTTCGCCCCCTGAGGTCCTGAGCGCTCAGTAACAGGTTTTCATCAAGGATCTCTCTGTACTTTTCTCTGTTCATCTTTCCCTTGATCCTGACTAGTCCCTGTCGCTGAAAAACATCCCCACAGCATGATACTGCCACCACCCTGCTTCACCGTAGGGATGGTGCCAGGTTTCCTCCAGATGTGACGCTTGGCATTCAGACTTAGTTTCATCAGACCAGAGAATCTTGTTTCTTATGGTCTGAGAGTCTTTGGGTGCCTTTTGGCAAACTCCAAGCAGTCTGTCATGTGCCTTTTACTGAGGAGTGGCTTCCATTTGGCCACTCTCCCATGAAGGCCTAAATGGTGGAGTGCTGCATAAATGGAACTCTGGAGCTCTGTCAGAGTGACCATCGGGTTCTTGGTCACCTCCCTGACCAAGGCCCTTCTCCCTCGATTGCTCAGTTTGGCCGGGCGACCAGCTCCAGGACGAGGCTTTATGCTTCCAAACATCTTCCATTTAAGAATGTGGAGGCCACGGTATTCTTGGGGACCTTCAATGATGCAGAAATGTTTTGGTACCCTTCCCCAGATCTGTGCCTCGACAATGACTGGAACGAATTGCAGCTGGAGATTCCTATCTCCCTCACTAACTTTAAGCATCAGCTGTCAGAGCTGCTTACCGATCACTGCACCTGTATATAGCCCTTCTGTAAATAACCCCAGTAACAACCTGTTAGACAGGTAAAGTCAAAGTATTTCAATGTATGTTTTACTCTACTTGTTTACACACTGGTTGAAATTATATGAAAACAGTAGTATATATTAGTAGTAATTAATAGTAGTATATGTAGTGGATGATTACTTTTTTCAAGTCCAATGTATTGTCCACATTGATTAGGTTAAAACAACGTCGATTCAAACATTGTTCCCCCATTGGGAAGGATGTTAACAGGGCTGTCAACATGAAAGGCTCCTACCAGAAATCTAAGATAATTGAATCACCATCTTCCTTCCTTTTAGTAAGATATGAAAGAAACAGGAAACAAGCCAATCCCACGCATTCACATTGAGGTCTGTTTTCTTAAAAACACCCATTGATGCTTTTAAAGAGCATATTGACCAACGGATGTTTTACACTGGCTCCAGTTTCAGCGGAAATTAAAGTAATGTACTTTGCACAACGGAGTACACCCTTTCCTTGTTCTTTACTGCCCACTAGAAAAACTGTGGAGTTGGACGAATAACGTATTTGTTGTGGTTAGATGACTACAAATTTGAATTGAGCTGGAATCAAATCCAATACCTTGGGTTTCACAGCATCTAGGCTGCTGTTTCAGATACAGTCCACCTTCCCTGTATATCTTTCTGTTGAAACATTACTTATTTAGGCATGGTATGTCATGAGTATTCATATTCAATCTGCACCGAGTTGACTTCCATATGAGCTAAGCGCTTCTTGGACCTAGGCCTCTGAGTGACACTATTTTTGGATTGACTCATATTTACATAAGAATACCACCACTCTCCTTGTTTATTCTGAGAATCCTCCTTTCGTCAAACCTCGTGGGAGGCACTGCTTCACCCAGGCTTACCTCATGCCTCGGAGCAGGGTGTAGATGCTGAGGACCCCCTGGAGTTTAGAGATCTCTCGCACTGTCTGTGGAGCACCTGCCAGGCCGAATCTCTCTCGCTCTCTCTCTACCGAATATGATATAATGATGCTGTCAGATTCATTTTTACTTCTAATGTGGCGGTGCTCAAACTGTGCATGGATACCATTCAGCCTCGAGTGCTCAAACTGTGCATGGATACCATATAGCCTTGAGCTCCGATAAAACATTGCAGTACCCTAAATGTACTAAGCATATTGTTGCCAACTACAGTCAGTGCATGAAGGACATGTTTATACAATACAGCCTGTTGTAATGGAAATGGAATTCATTCATCAAAAGCTGTATTTAAACTAAGCAATCCAGTACAATAGATAGACATTGTACGGGATCCCTGGTTTGACTGAAGAAGCAACATATACGTACCCCGGCCTAAAGACTATCCTTAACAGTCCTAACAACCGTACACAAGCTCAACTGTCACACAGATCCAGGCAACAGCAGAAACCACGGCGACGGACGGACAAGACAATAATGATACAGACGTAACCACGGCGACAGAAGGACAACGACAATAATGATACAGACGTAATTGACTATAAGAAGAGGGGGGGAGAATGCTAATGGAGCGTCTTAATAGAGCCATTACACTCCATTACCGTCACGTCCTGCCTTTCTCAAAGCTAAACGGTAGTCATAATGGGGTAAGGTGACTCACAACCCCAGATATGAGATCAGTCTATTCAGAAGTGGTAACCCCTCCCCCTCGCTCCCGCAGCTTCCCAACTCCGTGGTAACACTGTGATTGACAGCAGGTTCATTCACATGCAGCTCAGGAGTGAAGACAGGTAAACATGGGTGTTGAGCGTTAGCACACTAGGCAGGACTGGCTGAGGGATTGATCACATGCTCTTCAGTTGGATATGATTAGCTGCCGCTAAAGCACAGTGATGTGCTTGTTAACAGCAGCAACACTGCTAAAGATATCTGACCCTGTTAATGTCAATGATGAGGTATTTGTTAATGACTTTGAAGCATAACTGGCAGCGGTTTCGTTTAGCTTGACTCTCATGCTAAGTCAAAGTGTCATAATTTGCATTGCAATCATCCATTATATAATATGGGTTGTAGTTAGTACATTGTACATGTAGATAGAATTCTGATAGGGTTTCCCACGTAACGTCTTCATATTGCGAAAGCTCAGAAGGTGATGGTCCTCGTATCTGAGAGCAAATGGGGTCTTATTGTTGCCAGGTGCTCAACCTATCAAACCTGGTGACAATGGCAACTCAGTCTGTCTGCCGGCACGAGATTGACAATGGCCCCCCAGCCTTTCTGCCATAAAGAACAGAGTCCGGGAGCCACTTTCGCTGGTCCACTTTACATTCAAATGAGACAAGCGACACAGACAGAGCTTTTAGCAGACAAGGTAGGGTCACCTTCCATAGAAAAACTGTGACCTGTGCAACAAGCACCCACCTGAGAGAGAAAAAAGTCGCTAATTGGGGCTGAATTCATTTGAGGGATGAAAACCAGACACAAAAGAAAGATTTTACTTATTTTTCAACGCCTGAACAGACAAAGGAGAATAGTTGTGATAAATGTGGTAATTAGAGCTTGGGGGGGATATGAAGCAGTTCCCTTTTACAATATCAAATACACTTTAAAAACCTGCTTATCAGGGAAGCAAATTAGTACGTTGATTAATGGAACCGTCTTACAAAATAAGTAGACTGAAATATTCTATTTTCCAAGCAGCGCAGAAATAATCTCCTCCCAAGCATATGTACTATATGGTTTTCTCTCCATGTTTGTTCGAATTTATATCTAAAAGGAGCACAATTACAATGTAGGTTACAATTTAATTTAAGACCACTGAGTCTTCTCAGGAGAAAATTTACAGTTAGAGCTGCCACAGGAGGGGAACTATAACCAAATATATACATACATGTCAGGCTCTGGCCATAGAGAAGCCTATTTGCTTCTCTATGTAACCATGGTCAGAGTCTGACAGGTCTGTTCTTTCTGTTTCTGGTGGTGGTTTGTGTTGGATCCCTAATTAGAGGCAGCTGTAGCGCATCGTCTCTAATTAGGGATCCTACATAGGTTTGTAGATTTTCACACGGGGTTGTGGGTCGTTGTCGTTATATGTCGCAGTCACGGTGAAAGTAAGTGTGCTCATTTGTTACGTCCGTTTCATTCGTGTCTGGTTTGGTGAACGTGACGTTGGTATTTTGTAGTTCGTTCATTTATATACAGTGGGGAGAACAAGTATTTGATACACTGCCGATTTTGCAGGTTTTCCCACTTACAAAGCATGTAGAGGTCTGTAATTTTTATCATAGGTACACTTCAACTGTGAGAGATGGAATCTAAAACAAAAATCCAGAAAATCACATTGTATGATTTTTAAATAATTAATTTGCATTTTATTGCATGACATAAGTATTTGATCACCTACTAACCAGTAAGAATTCCGTCTCTCACAGAGCTGTTAGTTTTTCTTTAAGAAGCCCTCCTGTTCTCCACTCATTACCTGTATTAACTGCACCTGTTTGAACTCGTTACCTGTATAAAAGACACCTGTCCACACACTCAATCAAACAGACTCCAACCTCTCCACAATGGCCAAGACCAGAGAGCTGTGTAAGGACATCAGAGATAAAATTGTAGACCTGCACAAGGCTGGGATGGGCTACAGGACAATAGGCAAGCAGCTTGGTGAGAAGGCAACAACTGTTGGCGCAATTATTAGAAAATGGAAGAAGTTCAAGATGACGGTCAATCTCCCTCGGTCTGGGGCGCCATGCAAGATCTCACCTCGTGGGGCATCAATGATCATGAGGAAGGTGAGGGATCAGCCCAGAACTACACGGCAGGACCTGGTCAATGACCTGAAGAGAGCTGGGACCACATTCTCAAAGAAAACCATTAGTAACACACTACGCCGTCATGGATTAAAATCCTGCAGAACACGCAAGGTCCCCCTGCTCAAGCCAGCGCATGTCCAGGCCCGTCTGAAGTTTGCCAATGACCATCTGGATGATCCAGAGGAGGAATGGGAGAAGGTCATGTGGTCTGATGAGACAAAAATAGAGCTTTTTGGTCTAAACTCCACTCGCCGTGTTTGGAGGAAGAAGAAGGATGAGTACAACCCCAAGAACACCATCCCAACCGTGAAGCATGGAGGTGGAAACATCATTCTTTGGGGATGCTTTTCTGCAAAGGGGACAGGACGACTGCACCGTATTGAGGGAAGGATGGTTGGGGCTATGTATCGTGAGATCTTGGCCAACAACCTCCTTCCCTCAGTAAGAGCATTGAAGATGGGTCGTGGCTGGGTCTTCCAGCATGACAACGACCCGAAACACACAGCCAGGGCAACTAAGGAGTGGCTCCGTAAGAAGCATCTCAAGGTCCTGGAGTGGCCTAGCCAGTCTCCAGACCTGAACCCAATAGAAAATCTTTGGAGAGAGCTGAAAGTCTGCATTGCCCAGCGACAGCCCCGAAACCTGAAGGATCTGGAGAAGGTCTGTATGGAGGAGTGGCCAAAATCCCTGCTGCAGTGTGTGCAAACCTGGTCAAGAACTACAGGAAATGTATGATCTCTGTAATTGCAAACAAAGGTTTCTGTACCAAATATTAAGTTCTGCTTTCCTGATGTATCAAATACTTATGTCATGCAATAAAATGCAAATTAATTACTTGAAAATCATACAATGTGATTTTCTGGATTTTTGTTTTAGATTCCATCACTCACAGTTGAAGAGTACCTATGATAAAAATTACTGACTTCTACATGCTTTGTAAGTGGGAAAACCTGCAAAATCGGCAGTGTATCAAATACTTGTTCTCCCCACTGTACATAGTAAATAATAAAGAAATGTCTAACTATAATCCCTGCACTGCGTCTTGGTGGATGTATGCACCCTCTCGTGACAATACAGTACAGTTTTTTTTTTAATGTTTTTCGAGCATAAGTGCTAAGTGTATAGAAAACAGTATTTATGCAGCTTTCCAGGTGCACATATTGTTTATTGGTATGATGTGTAGGCTGTTAAATGTACAGGTCAGTGTACCTGTGTTCAGATGGGGAACGTTAGTGTCTAGCACATGTGCTTTCAAGTAGTGATAAAAAATCCAATCTCAACAAGTTGTTGACTGTCTTTAGGGCATGTGCTTGTTACTTGGTCATAGAAATGGCATTATATGCCCGGAGGATACATTTTCTGAGCAAATACTGGAGGCAAATACAAACTCCCTGCATTTAGATGGGTCAACTCTGAGACCCTTTTAGGATGCCAGTACATGGTCTAAATGATTTCTAGAGTCAAAGGTCAAATGATAACCTATGTCATGTCACCCTAACTAACCCAAATGTTGACACAGTCTTGTCAGGGTGACTAAGGACACTAGAGTTAAGCTACTGAAACATTTCCCTGACAATTATCCTGAAATAATGGCGCCAGAAATAATTTTACAGCCTCTTAACCAACTATGTTATTTTGTTAGTTGTTTGTCACGTTGTTTGTAACTTATTTTTTTACTTATTGTGTACATAATGTTGCTGCTACCATCTCTTAAGAATGAAAACAACTTCTAGACATCAGAACAGTGATTATTGACCTCGGACTGGAATGTTTTTTCTTTAATGAGTCCGATGTAAAGGATATACTGCTTTCTCGGGAACGGGCCCAAACCCCCGTCATCTTCGTGAAGAAAAGACAGACAAAACTGGGGTGGAGTTCGGGCTGCATTCTGAGAATTTGCAGGCGAGTCAGTAAACCCCCACTACCATCCGTTCTATTGGCCAACATACAATCATTGGAAAATAAAATGGATGATCTAAGATCAAGGATATCCTGCCAACGGGACATTAAAGACTGTAATATCTTATGCTTCACTGAGTCGTGGCTGAATACATGGAAAATGTAGAACTGGCGGGATTTTCCATGCATCGCCAGGACAGAGAAGATACGTCTGGTAAGATGAGGGGCAGGGGGTCTATTTGTCAATAACAGCTGGTGCGCGATGTCTAATAATAAAGAAGTTTCGAGGTATTGCTCGCCTGAGGTAGAGTACCTTATGATAAGCTGTAGACCACACTATCTACTATTCGTAGCTGTCTATTTACCACCACAGACCGATGCTGATACTAAGACCGCACTCATAAGGCCATAAGCAAACAAAAAAATGCTCATCCAGAAGCGGCGCTCCTAGTGGCCGGGGACTTTAATGCAGGCAAACTTAAATCCGTTTTGCATCATTTCCACCAGCATGTGCAACCAGAGGGAAAAAAACTCTTGACCACCTTTACTCCACACACAGAGATGCATACAAAGCGTTCCCTCGCCCTCCATTTGGCAAATCTGACCATAATTATATCCTCCTGATTCCTGCTTACAAGCAAAAACTAAAGTACCAGTGACTCGCTCAATACGGAAGTGGTCAGATGACACGGATGCTAAGCTACAGGACTGTTTTGCTAGCACAGACTCGCACATATACACTCTTTCCCACTCTTCACATACGCTACTGCTACTCTGTTTATTATCTATACTGATTGCCTTGTCACTTTGACCCCTACCTATGTACATATTACCTCAATTACCTCAACTACCTTGTACCCCTGCACAGTGACTCGGTACCAGTACCCCCTGTATATAGCCTCGTTATTGTTATTTTATTGTGTTGATTCATATTGAGGACAAACATCTTAGTCAGTGTTAATTTCATTGGTGTAAAGTACTTAAAAGTACTACTTAAGTCGTTTTCTGGAGTATTTGTTCTTTACTGTTTATATTTTTGACAGCTTTTACTTTACTACATTCCTGAAAGAAATAATGTACTTTTTACTCCATACATTTTCCCTGACACCCTTAGATGTTGAATGCTTAGCAGGACAGGAAAATGGTCCAATTCACACACTTATCAAGTGGTCATCCCTACTGCCTCTGATCTGGCAGACTCACTAAAACACAAATGCATCATTTGTAAATTATGTCTGAGTGTTGCAGTGTACCCCTGGCTATCCATAAATTACAGAAAAAAAAGAGAATGGTGCCGTCTGCTTTGCTTAATATATGGAATTTGAAATGATTTATACTTTTACTTTTTATACTTAAGTATATTTAAAACCAAATACTTTTAGACTTTTACTCAAGTAGTATTTTACTGGGTGACTATCACTTTTACTTGAGTACATTTCTATTAAAGTATCTATACTGTTACTGAAGTATGACAATTGGCTACTTTTTCCACCACTAGTTAATTTCTTTATTTACACCATTCATTGATGACTCACCCCCTCATACTGACTACTGCTAATTGAAGCTTCAGCGCTAGGAATGTCAGTATAGCCTGCAGCTTAAAAATACGTGTTTCCTTCTTCAGGAAAAAAACACTCCACCCACAGCCTCTAGACAGACAGACAGACAGGCAGACACTCAACTGCAGCCCAGCTCTGACACTGTATAGGCCATCACCACTCTCCTCAAGGTCATTTCCAGACTCCTGTCATCTTTGACAGCTCCTGTCACTATAGAGGACATGTGACATTCACAGTAAGAGCTCAATCTCGCATCACTCCAAAAGACAAGCCATTGATAGGCCATTCAACCCTCAAATGAATTTCTCACACACTGGAATGCTTGACGATTCTATATTTGCCTCACATTCTTAGAGTTGAGCGTCAAAACCTTGAATAGCTATAAGGTTGTGCACTCAATTAATCCGATTCTAACTCCTCCAAGTTATGCTTAGATGGCGAAGGACTATACTGTCGTTTACACACTCTTAAGAACAAACATGAAACAATGCAGTTTTGATTAAGTATGACAGGCTACTTCCTCGTTGAAATACAGTGCCTAACGGTCGATAAGACCGCCATAGCACGACAATCCATATAATAAGTGTAAATCTACCAGGAGCACATGAGCCAGTGCATTATGGGTTTGTGAGTAACATCCATCACAGCGAGAGGCCAGAGAACAAGGTCCATGAGGACAACCCTATCTGCTTAACCATGAATGCCTCATCCAAACAGTCGGCCATGGCAAACAACATCAAACACCACAGGCTTCAAACACACACACACACACAAACGCACACCAGCTAAACTAATGCCTCATTGATATTCTAGGACAGTTCCTCCTCAGGCAAAGCCGGTACTGTCGTGGTATATTTGCCAGCAGCAAAGCATTGTAGTCATTTTTCCAGCCGGTTTGTGTTTTGCCTGATAATTAGAAGCGTTTGTTGTTCTCCCTCCATCTTTCAAATTTAAAACATTAGCTCGGGTTAATGCAAACACAGTTCTGTCATTGTCAGTGCATGCCTGCTCTAACCTCTTACGCTGTCTGCCACACGATTCACTGCGCTCTGTGTTGTTGCCCATTGGGTATCTAGTGTGCCAACATGCCAAACTATTTTAACCCACTTGTAAGGTGTTGACACAATTGTTGTCCCTGGTGGGCAAAAGCTAATAAACAATGTGGGTAAAAACAGGACGGAACTGTGTGGAAAAACGAACATGCATCAAGGTCAAGCAATAGATAGCCTCGTGGAAAAATCAATCAAACCAACCTCCAACTGACAGGGCCTTCCCCTCCTAAACTGACTATCAAAACAAATGCTGAAAAGAGTGGTCAACGGGCCAGCGTATGTTCCACTCCAAATCCCCCTGTCCCTCGCTCAGTTTTGGGCTGGGAGGTAGAATCTCCCAAAAAGAAAACAAGTGTCAAAGAGCCAACTACACTTCAAATAGGCCTACAACACTTTCCTATCCTCCCTGGTTTCCTGTTTTGACAGGAAGCAGGGCCATGATAGCACGGACAACTCTACGTGTCGACAACAGCAGCAGGATATGTCTTCTGGTGTCAGATTTTGACATCCTCACCTCACTTCTAGACTCATAACGCATCCTTCCTTAGAAGGACCTACAGAAAAATCTATTGGAACAAGGGCAATTTCAGGTTTATGTGGCAATTCTGACATCTGGGAAGAGACAATTTGATCACCAAGACAAGTGTAGTTTATCTAATTCCCCAGAACACAGAACGGTAAAGCATCACTACTTAGTGTCTTGGGATGGTGACAGAGCTAACAGAATGACCTCAGGATTTCCTGTCACATAAAAAATCTTGTATTAAAGACACTCTGATAGTAAAGAGTTTATAGTGTCAAACAGTTCAGCCAACACCAAGTATGGAGCGGCAGAGAAGACATGATTTCACCCAGAGCACTTCCCCCCTCGGTTTTAATGGGGACGGCTGCCCCGAATTGAAGAAGCAAACTAAGCACAAGCCATGAACAGAAAATAAATGTTGGTTATGATCATAGTGTAAATACATGCTCTGTGGCCTGAGGTGACCCATGTGGCTCAGTTGGTAGAGCATGGCAATTGCAACGCCAGGGTTGTGGGTTTGAGTCCCTCAGGGGACCAGTACAAATGAAAACGTATGCACTCACTACTGTAAGTTGCTCTGGCTAAGAGCATCTGCTAAATGACAACAAATTTAAATGTACAAAAAATGTGACCTGTTCTATGAGTCTGGCCTGGATTGTTTGTTTACTGGCTACTTCCTTAACAGAGGTTGGAGAAAGGGGACAGAGGAAGGTTCCAACGAAGCCAGTGGGAGGCAGTTGAGAAAAGAGTTAACATGGAACATGGATGGTGTGAGGCCGTTAGGAGTTCCTAAGAGACACATATTGAAGAGGCATATAGCATTTCAATGTGAGTTGATATATACACCCCGCTCACATGGGAGTCATTCCAAAGTTGCCCAATCACAGTGAAGTCGAAAAATGTTTGAGCCCATTTCATCACCTTCTGAGCTTTTGCTAATGTTACGTGGGAAACCCTATCAGAATTATATCTACATGTACAATGTACTAAATATAACTACAAGGTTTGATTGCATGCTTATGCGGATCTTCTGCACAACTTTCTTGTTGAGCCATCTTCCTGATGACTTCACCGACACTGGGGTCATTTGACACTGTGCAACAAAGTAACCAGAAACATTTGAGCATTGCCCACTGAAGTTCTGCCAGCATCCCGAACTGCAACATCTAAGAACATGTTTAAACAGATCAAAAGTAGGAGAGAAAATGTGTTATCTCCTCAAAACAGCCGCAAAACAACCCCCAAATGCCAACGGTCTAATCTCTGAGGCATCACTGATGACATCCAATCTGAGGGCATAACAGCCAGACCGCCTGAGGCAGGGGAAAGATGAGGTGTGGTAATGGGGGTTAGATGACAATGAGGCCGATTATGAAGCAGGGGACTGTCAGAGACCAAAAGAGAGTCAGCGGCACTCACAGAGACCAAAAGTTCAAAGCAGGTTGCAAAATGTCACCATAGACAGAACAGAGTTGACTGAAGTCCAAATGCCACGTTGGGATCCCAAATGCTTCTTCCTCACTGCTAACGGCTAGGACCTTTGATGGTGTGTTGTTTTGGTAGTGGTTATGGAAAAAGCATGAACTATAAGCAGTAGAGGAGCTGGGAAAGGGAGAAGGGAGGATGACGGCTGTGAAAGGAGGTGGGACTTTAAGTGCTTTGTACCCTCAGGGGATGAAGACGCATCTTGATATAAGTGATTGTAAAACTGGAAGTAAAGTGAGTGAAGGCTACTTGAGATGAATGCTGGTGCTTTCACGTGAACATGAACTTACTGGGCTTATTCATTCCGTATCAACAATAGTCATAAGGAATGACTGGAATAGAGTTGTACGCTGCAGCCCTGCTTATACCACCCATAGCCAGTGGAAGGGTTGGGCGTGTCAGGGTTAGGGAGGGTAGGATGTGTGGGGGTTAGGGAGGGTTAGGGAGGGTAGGATGTGTAGGGGTTAGGGTGGGTTAGGTGTGTCAGGGTTAGGGAGGGTAGGATGTGTGGGGGTTAGGGAGGGTTAGGTGTGTGGCAATGAGGGAGGGTTGGGTGTGTGGGGGTTAGGGAGGGTTGGGTGTGTCTGGGTTAGGGAGGGTTGGGTATGTGGGGTTTAGGGAGGGTTGGGTGTGTGGGGGTTAGGGAGGGTTGGGTGTGTCAGGGTTAGGTGTGTCAGGGTTAGGGAGGGTTGGGTGTGTCAGAGTTAGGGAGGGTTGGGTGTGTCAGGGTTAGGGAGGGTTAGGTGTGTCAGGGTTAGGGAGTGTTGGGTGTTTCAGGGTTAGGGTGGGTTGGGTGTGTCAGGGTTAGGGAGGGTTGGGTGTGTCAGGGTTAGGGTTAGGGAGGGTTGTGTGTGTCAGGGTTAGGGTTAGGGAGTGTTGGGTGTGTCAGGGTTAGGGAGGGTTGGGTGTGTCAGGGTTAGGGAGGGCTGGGTGTGTGGTGGGTTAGGGAGGGTTGGGTGTTTCAGGGTTAGGGTGGGTTGGGTGTGTCAGGGTTAGGGAGGGTTGGGTGTGTCAGGGTTAGGGAGGGTTGGGTGTGTCAGGGTTAGGGTTAGGGAGTGTTGGGTGTGTCAGGGTTAGGGAGGGCTGGTTGTGTGGTGGGTTAGGGAGGGTTGGGTGTTTCAGGGTTAGGGTGGGTTGGGTGTGTCAGGGTTAGGGAGGGTTGGGTGTGTCAGGGTTAGGGTTAGGGAGGGTTGTGTGTGTCAGGGTTAGGGAGTGTTGGGTGTGTCAGGGTTAGGGAGGGTTGGGTGTGTCAGGGTTAGGGAGGGTTGTGTGTGTCAGGGTTAGGGTTAGGGAGTGTTGGGTGTGTCAGGGTAAGGGTTAGGTAGGGTTGGGTGTGTCAGGGTTAGGGTTAGGGAAGGTTGGGTGTGTCAGGGTTAGGGTTAGGGAGGGTTGGGTGTGTCAGGGTTAGGGAGGGTTGGGTGTGTCAGGGTTAGGGAAGGTTGGGTGTGTCAGGGTTAGGGTTAGGGAGGGTTGGGTGTGTCAGGGTTAGGGAGGGTTGTAGAAGGAGGAGATATTTTAAGTACCTTGGTCTCTACCCACAGAGGAGCTACTGTTCACCTCTTAACAACAGTATACGTGCATAGTGTAGTGAAACTTCAGCAGTGCTAACAGTGGGTCCTTTACTAAATGGTAAGTGATACAGTAGGGCCTTTAAGCACTCCAGTGGACGCTAGCTGTGCTAAAACAGCACGAGAGGAAGTGACTACATCTTGCTATGAGGACAGTGGGGAAACTAGGTAGGTGACATCTCCATATGTTGTATATTTTTATTAAATAAAAGGACTAAAACAAATACAATTTTATTTAATTTTATTGATGAGAAGATTGAATGTGCATTGATTAAACATCACTTTACTTTCCCCCTGAGATGCACTCTCTCATACACACATCAAAGAGAACATATACAAGACTTCAGTGTCTGTTTCAGATCCTCCACAAACTCCTATTCTCTTCAGTGTCTTGTTTCAGATCCTCCACAAACCCCTATTCTCTTCAGCGTCTGTTTCAGATCCTCCACAAACTCCTATTCTCTTCAGCGTCTGTTTCAGATCCTCCACAAACCCCTATTCTCTTCAGCGTCTGTTTCAGATCCTCCACAAACCCCTATTCTCTTCAGCGTCTGTTTCAGATCCTCCACAAACTCCTATTCTCTTTAGCGTCTGTTTCAGATCCTCCACAAACTCCTATTCTCTTCAGCGTCTGTTTCAGAACCTCCACAAACTCCTATTCTCTTCAGCGTCTGTTTCAGATCCTCCACAAACTCCTATTCTCTTCAGCGTCTGTTTCAGAACCTCCACAAACTCCTATTCTCTTCAGCGTCTGTTTCAGATCCTCCACAAACCCCTATTCTCTTCAGCGTCTGTTTCAGATCCTCCACAAACTCCTATTCTCTTCAGCGTCTGTTTCAGATCCTCCACAAACCCCTTTTCTCTTCAGCGTCTGTTTCAGATCCTCCACAAACTCCTATCCTCTTCAGCGTCTGTTTCAGATCCTCCACAAACCCCTATCCTCTTTAGCGTCTGTTTCAGATCCTCCACAAACCCCTATCCTCTTTAGCATCTGTCCTCCTCTGTGCTCAATGTCCCCTATCAAAGACAGATGGAGGCTGGTGCCGATCGAAGGCCCATTCATTCCACGGATGGGATTGCCGGAAAAAGAGGGAGGGAGGAGTGATGATGGAGTTTTGGGCTTTTCGACAGTCCAGAATTAGACCATGAAAACGGGCCAACATTGATCTGCCTCACGGCTCACTTAGCTTGCCAGTCAAATGCTGGAGTTCTCGGGCCCTGGTTCCCACAGGCTTATCTATTGCCTGCTCATTCGCTGTCTCCACTCTCCTCATTCATTCCCCTCCAACCCCCCCCCCCCCCCCCCCCCTCTTTCCTCCACATCCCTACCCCAAACCCCCTAGGTCCTGGCAGCCACATCCAGACTCACTCCCTTACCCTCAGCCCCAGGTTAATGACAGGCTGTGATGGTAGCAATTACAGACCTTTCCATCTCGCCCCCTTGCTCTTTCCGCTCTCTCTCTATCCCTGTCGCTCTCTTTTCTGTCTGTTTCGTTGTGCCTGACTAACTGTCTCTCTACCTCAGTCTTGCAGTCTCGCAGGCTCTCGGTCTCTCTACTTCAGTCTCGTAGGCTCTCTGTCTCTCTACCTCAGTCTCGCAGGCTCTCTGTCTCTCTACCTCAGTCTCGCAGACTCTCGGTCTCCTCTCCATTCTCTCAGCCCCTCACCCCCCCACTCTCTCCGTTACCCTGAATCTCTAATTCTGTCCCCTCTGTGTATTCTTCTTTCGCTCTTTCTTTCTTTGTCATTCCACTCATGCCTCGTCCTCATGCCTCGTCCTCATGCCTCGTCCTCATGCCTCGTCCTCATGCCTCGTCCTTGGAAACCTTCACGGAGAGCATCACAAAGCAATATTCCCCCTCTCACATGCATCACTCTGACTGTGGAATTACCCATTTCAAAGTGTAAAACCATTCTTATCGTGTTTAGAGCCAAGTGTCCAGTTCCGCGAAGCCTTACATCATCTGATTTATATAAAAAAGACTCAAACTAAAGTGTTTCCTAAAAGCGTATATTAAAAAGGAACTGAATTATCACTAAGGAAGCAAAACAGGAACAGAGGTTCATTCATCAAACACTTAACAGAATTGTTTGAAGCCATATTAGTGAAAGAATAAAAGGAAACTCTGAACAACTCAATAGTTACATTTCCATACAAACAACCCGGAGGCAAGATGCTATAATGAACATTCAGAACAATCACCGGCATTGGCTGTAACCATTTGTGTAAGAGTCCACCTTAAGTTCATTTCATTGAGGTCATTTCAGTAAAACAAAATGACAGACTAAAAGCAATGCTGAGGAAATATATAACATTACAGGTCCAGAACAGACAACACTTGTTAGCTTTTCTTTATGTCTCTTTTCTGGCACTGCCATTGTTAAACCTGAACCACCCCTTCACTGTACAAACACGCACACACGTTCCACTCCCCCAAATTATTGTCAGGTTCACCTGGAAAATGAGAGCCATCTTGTTATTTTTGGCAGGGACTGTCAGTACCCCCTCCCGTTTATACACTCGCACAAATAAACCCCTCGAAAGCCGGCGCGCCGCCAATCATCTGCCATAATCACGGGTAACCGAACGACCTCACAGAGGTGGGTCCATCTACGCGCCTCTACCTCACGCAGCCTACAATTCTGTGGAAATTCCAGGAGACAAGCTAGAGACCAATAGCCTAGGGATCAAGCCCGTCAGTCATAAGCGTAACCATGGAGATGACAGCACCAGCAATCGTGTGAGAGAGAGAGAGAGAGAGAGAGAGAGAGAGAGAGAGAGAGAGAGAGAGAGAGAGAGAGAGAGAGAGAGAGAGAGAGAGAGAGACCAAAGCAATAAAACGCCCCTACAATAGCTACAAAACTGGTGATAATACTTTAAAATATATATATATATCAAAACAGTGTTAATCACATGACATACACTATATGCACAAAAGTATGTGGACACCCCTTCAAATGAGTCGACTCGGCTATTTCAGTCACACTCGTTGATGACAGGTGTATAAAATCGAGCACACACCCATGCAATCTCAATAGAAAGAAATTGGCAGTCGAATGGCCTTACTGAAGAGCTCAGTGACATTCAGTGTGGCACCGTCCAACAAGTCAGTTTGCCAAATTTCTGCCCTGCTAGAGCTACTCTGGTCAACTGTAAGTGTTTTTATTGTGAAGTGGAAACGTCTAGGAGAAACAACTGCTCAGCCGGGAAGTGGTAGGCCACAGAAAGCTCACTGAACAGGACTGCCGAGTGCTGAAGCACGTGGCACGTAAACATCGCCTGTCCTCGGTTGCAACACACTACCGAGTTCCCAACTGTCTCTGGAAGCAACGTCAGCACAATAACTGTTTGCTGGGCTTCATGAAATGGATTTCTATGGCTGAGCAGCCGCACACAAGCCTAAGATCAGCATGCGCAATGCTGGGCGTCGGCTAGAGGGGTGTAAAGCTCGTCACCATTGGACTCTGGAGCAGTAGAAACGCATTCTCTGGAGTGATGAATCACGCTTCACCATCTGGCACCATCTTCACCAGCCCTGACCTCAACCCCATTGAACACCTTTGGGATGAATTGGAACACCGACTGCGAGCCAGGCCTAATCGTCCGACCTCACTAATGCTCGTGGCTGAATGGAAGCAAATCCCGTCAGTCTTCCCAGATGTTCGACAAGCAGAGGTCCACATACTTTTGGTCATGTAGTGCAGGTCAAACCTTGTTTATCAGTTAACTGGAGGCAACAGCCACCCAAACTATAACTAATCATGTGGGAAACCCAGCGACTACTGACATCTTTGTTACTCAACAACTTTTTACTGAAGTGTCAATTAAAAGGCCTATCACTGCTCTCAGAACAGTCCTGATGAGTAGCGGTAATGGCTGAGGGAGACTTTATGGACCGCTTAATTGACAGCCCTACCACCAGCAGTGCATGACTCACTGATCTGGACCAATCAAAGCGTTCTGGCTCAAGGGCTAATGCATTTTGATAGGCTCTTAATCTGCGAGTCACCGAACGCACACAGCGGGTCAACCAATTAAGCGGTTCACAGGGCCCTTGCTGAAGCGTCACCGTTGAAACTGTGAAGCCAAGCATCCAGCTTGACAGAAAATGAATGCTTCGGAAATGATGCCCCCGCCCAACACTGAGCACTCTGGGTTACACAAGTGACATCCTGTCTAAATTTCATTTGGTGCCAATTCCATTTATAGAAAAAAGGAAATTAAATTCATGAACTTAGAACAAACATGTCCTATATGTGATTAAAAACAGTATTTTGAATCATGAATTGCAATTAAAGGTAATTTTGTTGCATTGATGGAACATTTTGATGAAATTCACCCCAAACTGTTCCCAAGGGAGACAAGGGAAGATGACCCAACAGCAGCCCAGCCCAGAATCACTTACAATTCTCCAAGCCTCATGTACAGGCTGTGGGTCACTGCGACCTTCGTCCTTGGGTGTTGTGTATAGGGTAGAACACAAAAAGAGCACGGCCAGCCTTCATTCAGCCAGCAGGGACAGAAGGGTTCTCACAAGCCATTGTAGTGAGAGAACAAACAGTGACAATAGAAGAGCTTAGCTGAGGAGTAAGAAGGTGTATCCGACCAAGCGAAGCTACATGGGTGTATGTACGCGCACACACACACATACACACGAGATCCCCCTCCAACCCCCACACCCCGAACACCAGCTCCTATATACAGTTGAAGTTGGAAGTTTACATACACATTAGCCAATAACATTTAAACTCGGTTTTTCACCATTCCTGACATTTAATCCTCAGTAAAGATTCCCTGTCTTAGGTCAGTTAGGATCAACACTTTATTTTAAGAATGTGAAAGGTCAGAATAATAGTAGAGAGAATTATTTATTTCAGCTTTTATTTCTTTCATCACATTCCCAGTGGGTCAGAAGTTTACATACACTCAATTAGTATTTGGTAGCATTGCCTTTAAATTGTTTTACTTGGGTCAAACGTTTTGGTTAGCCTTCAACAAGCTTCCCACAATAAGTTGGGTGAATTTTGACCCATTCCCCCTGACAGAACTGGTGTAACTGAGTTAGGTTTGTAGGCCTCCTTCCTCGCACACGCTTTTTCAGTTCTGCCCACAAATTTTCTATAGTATTGAGGGCTTTGTGATGGCCACTCCAATACCTTGACTTTGTTGTCCTTAAGCCATTTTGCCACAACTTCGGAAGTATGCTTGGGGTCATTGTCCATTTGGAAGACCCATTTGCGGCCAAGCTTTAACTTCCTGACTGATGTCTTGAGATGTTGCTTCAATATATCCACATAATTTTCCTTCCTCATGATGCCATCTATTTTGTGAAGTGCACCAGCCCCTCCTGCAGCAAAGCACCCCCACAACATGATGCTGCCACCTCCGTGCTTCACGGTTGGGATGGTGTTCTTCGGATTGCATGCCTCCCCCTTTTTCCTCCAAACATATTGATGGTCATTAAGGCCATACAGTTTTATTTTGTTTCATCAGACCAGAGGACATTTCTCCAAAAAGTACGATGTGCAGTTGCAAACCATAGTCTGGCTTTTTTATGGCGGTTTTAAGCAGTGGCTTCTTCCTTGCTGAGCGGCCTTTCAGGTTATGGCGATATAAGATTTGTTTACTGTGGGTAAAGATACTTTTGTATCTGTTTCCTCCTGCATCTTCAAATGGTCCTTTTCTGTTGTTCTGGGATTGATTTGCACTTTTCGCACCAAAGTACATTCATCTCTAGGAGACAGAACGCGTCTCCTTCCCGAGCGGTATGATGGCTGTGTGGTCCCATGGTGTTTATACTTGCGTACTATTGTTTGTACAGATGAACGTGGTACCTTCAGGCATTTGGAAATTGCTCCCAAGGATGAACCAGACTTGTGGAGGTCTACAATTTTCTTTCTGACGTCTTGGCTGATTTATTTTGATTTTCCCATGATGTCTAGCTAAGAGGCACTGAGGTTGAAGGTAGGCCTTGAAATACATCCACAGGTATACCTCCAATTGACTCAAATTATGTCAATTAGCCTATCAGAAGCTTCTAAAGCCATGACATCATTTTCTGGAATTATCCAAGCTCTTTAAAGGCACAGTCAACTTAGTGTATGTAAACTTCTGACCCACTGGAATTATGATATAGTGAATTATAAGTGAAATGATCTGTCTGTAAACAATTGTCCTAACCGACTTGCCAAAACTATAATTTGTTAACATGAAATCTGTGGAGTGCTTGAAAAATTAGTTTTAATGACTTCAACCTAAGTGTATGTAAACGTCCGACTTCAACTGTAACCCTGTCATTTCGGTGGGGCCAAAATGCTGAGGCAGCAAGCCAGGATCGTTTGCATACCCCTCACAGAGGCCAGTGGTGTGACACAGACACAGAGATCCAGAGGGAGCCAGGCTGAGCTGAGTTATTCTCCTCCACACACATTGGAAACTAGGCAGTGCAATAGATACATGTTAGGTGTCAACTACGTTACAAAGGTAACGGTAATGAGCTTTTGTAAAACATCAAAAAAGCTCAGCTTAATGTCTCTTGATTCTCTGTGATGTATTAGAGTTTGGTAGCTGCTATTCATGTCAGCTGAAATTCACAGCCTTGGAAGATTGACAACCGCAATTTTGTGCAAGGTTAAGCATCTGACAGGGCAAAGTCAGAGGCTGCATACCCGGGATGCATTACAAGGCAAACAAAGACGTCAAAGGGGAACAACCTTTAACGCTTGAGGTGAACCCATCCGAGCATGCTCCCGTCAAAACCTAAGACACTAAGTGCATTTAGAAAGAGATGCTTCTTTATGGGCAGGGGGTGGACAAAGTAAGGGACCCGCATCGAGCATGAGTGTCCCATCAGGCCCGAGGGTCTGTCGAGGAAACTCCCTTAAGTAGCAGCATGACTGTTTTCCTCCATGCCACCAAAACAAAATGCTGCTACCGCTGACACTCCCCAAAGATCCCTGTTGCTGATGCATTGTAGCATAATGTACAGCATTTTGTGAAGCGGTGCACATGGCTCGTATGGATTTATGCCCATTCAAAGTGGTTCATTTAACCCTGCTTCCACGTTTTTTTATCCTTGTATTAATCTTTCAGTATGAACCTATTCAGGGTCATCGTACATACAGTATATACCAAATATAAAAAAACCTCCCTCTGTGTGTCACACACACACACAAAGAGCACCACTGAACACTGTTCTTTTCAAGAGGATAGGCTTCACACAGCGAGTGTATGTTCTCTGTGAGAGATCACTTTGATAGATTCTTGTGTCTATACTGCCCCCTGACACCAGATTAACGCTGTGTAGTTTAATGCAGCAGCCGTGCCATAAAACACACAGGATTAACGCTGTGTAGTTTAATGCAGCAGCCGTGCCATAAAACACATCAGATTAACGCTGTGTAGTTTAATGCAGCAGCCGTGCCATAAAACACACCGGATTAATGCTGTGTAGTTTAATGCAGCAGCCGTGCCATAAAACACACAGGATTAACGCTGTGTAGTTTAATGCAGCAGCCGTGCCATAAAACACACCAGATTAATGCTGTGTAGTTTAATGCAGCAGCCGTGCCATAAAACACACTGGGACAACCTTAGTGGGAGTATGAGGTGTGTGTGTAGCCTCTGCCTAGCTGAATTATTGGGTTCTGTCGTCTGTTTTTTACTCAGACCTCAGCGAGGTCGACAAAAACTCTAGCGGAGGCTGAAGTGGTAACTCCACAGGATGAGGAGGAATGTGTGTGAAACCAAAACCAAAAGTGTCAGAGAAAGAGAAAGAGAAAGAGAGGAGAGAAAGAGAGGAGAGAGAGAAGAGAAAAGAGAGAGAGAGAGAGAAGATAAAGGAGAGAGAGAAGAGAGGAGAGAGAATATAAAGGAGAGAGAGGAGAGAGAAAAGAGCAGAGCGAGAGAGCAGAGCAAGAGAGCACGAGAGAGAAAAGCCAAAAAAGGAGATATGTGCTAACTTGAAAGTGGAGAGAAAATAGACATGTAGAGAAAAAGGGTTGGAAGTGTCTACCCTGGACGTGTCTACCCTGGACGTGTCTACCCTGGACGTGTCTACCCTGGAAGTGTCTACCCTGGACGTGTCTACCCTGGACGTGTCTACCCTGGAAGCAGCGTCCTTGTCAACCTTGTTCTGTAATTGCTTGCAATTAAGGTGTGAAAAGTTATTTTAAAAAGCACTGGGCTATGTTCTTGCATCAGTCACAAGAGGCTGCAGAGGTACAGAAGAGACACAAATAACCTCTGTCGCCTTTTATTCTACCCCAATACTTCTCACTAGTTAGATTATCACTAACTACTAACCATGGTAATACTGTAGTATTGTTGTAGAGGGCAATGTAATACAATAGAATAACCACCATTTAAAAAGCCCAATGACTCAATATGGCCCTTATACAGCCTGGGTTTAGTGTTTTTATAAGACATTCGTCTAGTTACTGAAAAAAAATCACTTTGACTCCTCGGAGGGAGAAAGATGCCTATTAGGCTACCAGAGAGTGACTTTTTATTTTAAGTCACTTCTTTACGCATTACCGTAGCTTGTTCGGGGCAACCATTTTGAGAGAGATGTTTTTTGACAGGTCTTGGGCTCTTGCTCTGTCTATGTTAGCGTGAAGGCTAAGATCGCTAAGGGAAGCTGAGCACAGCGCGAGCTCACTCAGGCTGAGTGAGCCCGTCTCCACGTTCTGCCTCCAGGGATGAAGTCACACTCTCAGCTGCTCACTCTACAGGGGTCCTTGGGTGCACAGAGAACAGTCGAGCAGCGCTCTGCATGGGGGTGCCCACAGAACGCCTGACCAGAAAAGTGTCGAGTGTCGAGATTATGTGGAGAGATACGGATACATATGTGCATGTACACAGATACATACTGTATACATATGGATGAGAAAAGTGAATTTCGTACAGTATGAAAACCTTCACAGAAATATACAGAAAATACTTTACAGAAAGAATTTATGCTAGAAAGGAAGTATTACCTATCATTTGTCTTCTCTTGACCTAAACATCATCTGCCTATTTAGGATTAAATCTCAGATTACATATTTTCCAATGTAAACTGAACAAGAAAATAAATGCAACCTGCAACAATTTTTCGAAGAGTAAGAGTTAATATAAAGAAATCAGTGAATTGAAATTCATTCGACCCTATTCTATGAATTTCACATGACTAGGAATACAGATTTGCATCGGTTGGTCACAGATACATTACCTTAAAAATAAGGTAAGGGCATGGATCAGAAAACCAGTCAGTATCTGGTGACAATCATTTGTATCATGCAGCGCCACACATCTCCTTCACATACTGTAGAGTTGATCAGGCTGTTGACTGTGGACTGTGGAATGTTGTCCCACTCCTCTTCAATGGCTGTGCGAAGTTGTTGGATTTTGTCAGGAACTGGAACACGCTGTTGTACATGTCAATCCAGAGCATCCCAAACATGCTCAATGGGTGACATGGCTGGTGAGTATGCAGGCCGTGGAAGAACTGGGACATTTTCAGCTTCCAGGAATTGTGTATAGATCCTTACGACATGGGGCTGTACATTATTGTGCTAAAACATGAGGTGATGGCGGCGGATGAATGGCACAACAATTGGCCTCAGGATCTCGTCATTGTATCTCTATGCATTCAAATTACCTTAGACAAAATGCAATTGTGTTTGTTGTCCGTAGCTTATGCCTGCCCATACCATAACCCCACCGCCACCATGGGGCACTCTGTTTACACAATGTCTGCAATCTGCCCAGTACAGTTGAAACCAGGATTCATCCGTGAAGAGCACACTTCTCCAGTGTGCCAGCGGCCATCGAAGGTGAGCACTTGCCCACTGAAGTCGGTTACGACGCCGAACTGCAGTCAGGTCAAGAACCTGGTGAGCACGACGAGCACTCAGATGAGCTTCACTGAGACAGTTTCTGACAGTTTGTGTAGAAATTCTTTGGTTGTGCAAACCCACAGTTTCATCAGCTGTCCGGGTGGCTGGTCTCAGACGATCCTGCAGGTGAAGAAGCCAGATGTGGAGGCCCTGGGCTGGCATAATTAAACGTGGTCTGTGATTGTGAGGTTGGTTGGACGCACTGCCAAATTCTCTAAAATAACATTGGAAGCGGCTTATGGTAGACAAAAAACATATTAAATTCTCTGGCAACAGCTCTGGTGGCCATTCTTGCAGTCAGCATGCCTATCAAAACTTGAGACATCTGTGGCATTGTGTTGTGTGACAAAACTGCACATTTTAGAGTGGCCTTTTATTGTCCCCAGCACAAGGTGCACCTGTGTAATGACCATGCTGTTTAACCAGCTTCTTGATATGCAACAACTGTCCGGTGGATGGATTATCTTGGTAAAGGAGAAATGCTCACTAACAGGGAAGTAAACAAATTTGTGCACACATTTTGCGAGAAATAAGCTTTTTGTGCGTATGGAAAACTTCTACTTTACATTGTGCGTTTATATTTTTGTTCACTGTACATTATCAGTAAGCTTGTAATAAGAAAGCAATTCTGTCTATATCTTTGCTTTTCCAATAATCAATAGTCCATTACTGGCTGAACCTGAAACCAGACAGAAAGTCAAAGCCACATTTCACTGAATCCACACCTAAACTACAGCAGTGGTAAAGAAGGACAGACGACAGCGCCTCTTGTGGCACTGCGAGTCAAAACAGAGAGACAATTACAGATAGAGAGAGAGGATAGGGGTGTAGAGAGGGAGTAGGTGTTGAGAGGAAGAGCCAGGAGTGATGGCGAGAAATCAGGACAGGAAGTAAGAGCGATGCCCTATGAAAATTGATGTCCATGTCTGACACAAATGCAAAGACATTTCTCTTAGTCACCGTAGCTGTGTTTGTAATTAAACCTGGGACGAAAGGTTCAAGCAAAATACTGGCCCTGGTACAGCTCATGGCGCCATAAGTACAGTTAAAACATTCTAAAGGTTTGGTTAAGCAAACCATTCAGACTGCACCAACCAGTATTTCTCTATTTTAAACAAGGAAGTAAAAAATGAAATGAATAGTACACCTGAGGGCTTATGGTATCCCATTCGTTACAAAGGGGATCGTCTCTGACAACCTCCAATTTATAGTGAATTTGGGGGTAGCCCCGACAGGGACTGGAACCCGGGCCCTGTTCCTGTCAACCCAACACTTTGGTGATTACGCCAAGAGATGCAAACCTTTTGACCAGATCGCTAGGTGTTGAGTTAAGGTTGCTACAGCATTGGAACAAAGGCATGTGCCTCATACACCTACATCAGCTGTACACCTACAACACCTACATGTATGTTCCGACAGACTGAGCAAACATTGCGATGAGTGACACTAATGTATTGACAAGACTCCCCCAGTAGATCCCATCCCACCGCCCCCAATGGGTTGGAGTCTCAATAGATCCCCTATAAGATTACCTATAATCAAATCAAATCAAATATTTGTCAGACGCTTCGTAAAAACAGGTGTAGACTAACAGTGAAATGCTTATGGCCCGTTCCCAACAATACAGAGAGATAAAAAGAGAAATAATAGAAAAAGATAAAGAAAAGGTATAAATACACAATGAGTAACAATAACTTGGCACGGGTAACCAGTACTGCGTCTATGTGCAGGAGCAAGAGGTAATTGAGGTAGATATGTACATATACAGTATCAGCCAAACGTTTGGACACACCTACTCATTCAAGAGTTTTTCTTTATTTTTACTATTTTCTACATTGTAGAATAATAGTGAAGACATCAAACCAATGAATTCACACATGTAATCATGTAGTTTCCAAAAAAGTGTTAAACAAATACAAATATATGATATATTTGAGATTCTTCAAATTAGCTACCCTTTGCCTAGATGTCAGCTTTGCACACTCTTGGCATTCTCTCAACCAGCTTCATGAGGTAGTCACCTGGAATGCATTTCAATTAATAGGTGTGCCTTGTTAAAAGTGCATTTGTAGAATGTATTTCCTTCTTAATGAGTTTGAGCCAATCAGTTGTGTTGTGACAAGGTAGGGTTGGTATACAGAATATAGCCCTATTTGGTAAAAGACCAAGTCCATATTATGGCAAGAACAGCTCAAATAAGCAAAGAGAAATGACAGTCCATCATTACCTTAAGACATGAAGGTCAGTCAATATGGAAAATGTCAAGAACTTTGAACGTTTCAACAAGTACAGTTGCAAAAACCATCAAACATAATGATGAAACTGGCTCTCATGAGGACCGCCACAGGAAAGGAAGACCCAGAGTTACCTCTGCTGCAGAGAATAAGTTCATTAGAGTTAACTGCACCTCAGATTGCACCCAAATAAATGCTTCACAGAGTTCAAATAACAGACACATCTCAACATCAACTGTTCAGAGGAGACTGTGTGAATCAGGCCTTCATGGTTGAATTGCTGCAAAGAAACCACTACTAAAGGACACCAATAATAAGAAGAGACTTGCTTGGGCCAAGAAACACGAGCAATGGATATTAGACCGGTGGAAATCTGTCCTTTGGTCTGATGAGTCCAAGTTTTAGATTTTTGGTTCCAACCGCCATGTCTTTGTGAGACGCAGAGTAGGTGAACGGAAGATCTCCGTATGTGTGGTTCCCACCATGAAGCATGGAGGAAGAGGTGTGATGGTGTGGGGGTGCTTTGCTGGTAACACTGTCTGTGATTTATTTAGAATTCAAGGCACACTTAACCAGCATGGCTACCACAGCATTCTGCAGCGATGCACAATGACCCAAAACACACCTCCAGCCAGTGTATGGGCTATTTGATCAAGAAGTTGGCCTCCACAATCATCCGACCTCAACCCAGTTGAGATGGTTTGGGATGAGTTGGACCGCAGAGTGAAGGAAAAGCAGCCAACAAGTGTTCAGCATACGTGGGAAATCCTTCAAGACTGTTGGAAAATCATTCCTCATGAAGCTGGTTGAGAGAACGCCAAAAGTGTGCAAAGCTGTCATCAAGGCAAAGGGTGGCTACTTTGAAGAATATAAAATATATTTTGATTTGTTTAACACTTTTTTGGTTTCTACATGATTTCATGTGTTATTTCATAGTTATGATGTCTTCACTATTATTCTACAATGTAGAAAATAGTAAAAATAAAGAAAAAACCTTGAATAGGTGTGTCCAAACTTTTGACTGGTACTGTAGGTCGGGATAAAGTTACGAGCCAACAGGATAGATAATAAACCTTGAATAGGTGTGTCCAAACTTTTGACTGGTACTGTAGGTCGGGATAAAGTTACGAGCCAACAGGATAGATAATAAACAATAGTAGCAGAGTACGTGACGAGTCAAAAATAATTATTGCAAAAAGGGTCAATGCAGATACTAAAATAGTTAGAAATTAGCTTTTAGACTCCTGAGGGTGAAGAGGCTCGACCCGCTCCACTACAGCCCTGTCGATGTGAATGGGGAAGTGCTAGGCCCTTCGTTTCCTGTAGTCCATGTTCAGCTCCTTTGTCTTGCTGACATTGAGGGGGAGGTTACTGTCTGTACCCCACACATACAATTATCTGTAGGCTGAAGTTATGATGTTAAATGGTGCCGGTGGTGAAGGCAGCCGTTCTACAGGCCCCTAACCAATTGTGCTACTATGTATGTTTTTTCATGTTATTTGTAACTTATTTTGTGCATAATGTTTTTGCCACAGTCTCTTACGACAGAAAAAAGCTTCTGGATATTAGGACAGCGATATCAAGTATTTTTCTTCAACGAGTCGGACACAGAGGATGTACTTCAAACACCCAACAAGGCCGAAATCCCTGTGATTCGCAGGAGAAGGAGACGGAGGTATCGGGGGTGCAGGTCGGGGTGCCTTGTAAGAATCAGACGGTGAGTGGGTAATCTGCCTTTCTATCAGTATTACTAGCCAACGTACAA
Source organism: Thymallus thymallus (assembly GCA_023634145.1). Lineage (NCBI taxonomy): Eukaryota > Metazoa > Chordata > Actinopteri > Salmoniformes > Salmonidae > Thymallus > Thymallus thymallus. The sequence goes on along the minus strand of CM042411.1, from coordinate 26,638,172 downwards.
TCATTGGAAAATAAATTAGACAAGGTACGATCACGAAATATCCTACCAACCAAGCGTCAAAACAGGAGTAAGATTGAATCGTACTACAAAGGGAAGCACAACAGCGAGATGCCCAGTGACACGAGCCTACCAGATGAGCAAATTATTTCTATGTTCGCTTCGAGGCAAGTAACACTGAAACATGCATGAGAGCATCAGCTGTTCCGGACAACTGTGTGATCCTGCTCTCCGTAGCCGATTACAAGTAAGACCTTTAAACAGGTCAACATTCACAAGGCCGCAGGGCCAGACGGGTTACCAGGACGTGGCCTTCTTGGACCCATAGCAAACCTGCATATATTCCAGTATGTTTCCCATGAGAATGTTTGCAATCTTAACATTATAATTTGGGAAATCTCATTCCACTCTCCTCTGCCAAGGTGCCGATTACATTCCATCTGGACCCACCGCACCCTATGCCAAATGTCATCCCTGTCTATGGCAAAACACATTACCCCTTCTCAACGGTGGCATTCAGACAAGGCAGGATTGAAAACAAACACCAACAGGTGAGTTGCCAGGTGGGAGCTTGGGTAAAGTGGGCCCATTTTCTCCCAGAGCTTGAGGGTGGCAGGATGTCACTAGTGTTTAGTTTGAAAACAAATATTTGTAGTTATATGAGCACTAATTATGCTACCAGTATGGTGGAGATAGCATAATCCCTGTTAAATACTGCACTGCACTGCAGGTTTGATTGAATTGAACCAAGAATGTCTAAAGGAATACGCTTTCAGCGCAGAGCGGAGATCAACAAGGCTTACTTCCTCTTTGTCCTCTGTTCTTCACAATGCGACTGGCATTGTTTTCAAAGACAATGAGGCACTTGCTGTTGTGTATAAAAATGTATAGGTAAAAGTAAACATCAAGGAGAGTGGATACATTCACACTCCCTTTCATATGATGTCATTCTAGTTAAGGAAAATTCATCACTTGTGTTGACAATTAAATATATGAGTCATATCCCCCAACCTAAGACACCATCAGAACTGTTGAGGTCCTGGGAAACACTTGAAGCAATTTTTTAAAATGTCTTCAAAAACACACTCATGGTTTAAAAAATATACTAAAGGAGCAGAAAATGAAGCGCTAGACTCTAGAACTCTCTACGGCCCTGTTTATAGACAACTATACAGCCCTGTTTATAGACAACTATACGGCCCTGTTTATAGACAACTATACAGCCCTGTGTATAGACAACTATACAGCCCTGTTTATAGACAACTATACGGCCCTGTGTATAGACAACTATACAGCCCTGTTTATAGACAACTATACGGCCCTGTGTATAGACAACTATACGGCCCTGTGTATAGACAACTATACAGCCCTGTGTATAGACAACTATACAGCCCTGTTTATAGACAACTATACGGCCCTGTGTATAGACAACTATACAGCCCTGTGTATAGACAACTATACAGCCCTGTTTATAGACAACTATACAGCCCTGTGTATTGACAACTATACAGCCCTGTGTATTGACAACTATACAGCCCTGTGTATAGACAACTATACGGCCCTGTGTATAGACAACTATACAGCCTGTGTATAGACAACTATACAGCCCTGTGTATAGACAACTATACAGCCCTGTGTATAGACAACTATACAGCCCTGTGTATAGACAACTATACGGACCTGTGTATAGACAACTATACGGCCCTGTGTATAGACAACTATACGGTCCTGTGTATAGACAACTATACAGCCTGTGTATAGACAACTATACGGCCCTGTGTATAGACAACTATACGGCCCTGTGTATAGACAACTATACGGCCCTGTGTATAGACAACTATACGGCCCTGTGTATAGACAACTATACGGCCCTGGGTATAGACAACTATACGGCCCTGTGTATAGACAACTATACGGCCCTGTGTATAGACAACTATACGGCCCTGTGTATAGACAACTATACGGCCCTGTGTATAGACAACTATACGGCCCTGTGTATAGACAACTATACGGCCCTGTGTATAGACAACTATACGGCCCTGTGTATAGACAACTATACGACCCTGTGTATAGACAACTATACGGCCCTGTGTATAGACAACTATACGGCCCTGTGTATAGACAACTATACGGCCCTGTGTATAGACAACTATACGGCCCTGTGTATAGACAACTATACGGCCCTGTGTATAGACAACTATACGGCCCTGTGTATAGACAACTATACGGCCCTGTGTATAGACAACTATACGGCCCTGTGTATAGACAACTATACGGCCCTGTGTATAGACAACTATACGGCCCTGTGTATAGACAACTATACGACCCTGTGTATAGACAACTATACGACCCTGTGTATAGACAACTATACGACCCTGTGTATAGACAACTATACGACCCTGTGTATAGACAACTATACGACCCTGTGTATAGACAACTATACGACCCTGTGTATAGACAACTATACGGCCCTGTGTATAGACAACTATACGGCCCTGTGTATAGACAACTATACGGCCCTGTGTATAGACAACTATACGACCCTGTGTATAGAGAACTATACGACCCTGTGTATAGACAACTATACGGCCCTGTTTATAGACAACTTTTCTAACATAAAAACAAAGTGAGGGCAAAACAGACTCAAGGCACTGGCCGTCCCTTCACTGACTGGTGCCATGTTGACACAGACAGAGCTGTAGGCCATGTACCAATAATCTACCTTAGCCTCCTGTCTTCATCTCTTTTCCTTGAATACCGGTCTAAAAGGAAATGATGGGGTGAAAACATTTTGGTTCAAACCGATATCCATGGTCACAAAGTAAAGGAGGTGTGGTACCTGAAACTACATCACACCAAGCCAAAGGACCTGGGGGTTACAGTTAGTTAGGCACATACCCAGGGCAACATCTTCCTCCCATGAAGACACCTGCGCTGTGAACAAACACACTGTAATAATTGAAATATACAGGCCGAATGAAATTATAATCTGCTGCTGTTTTTTTTATGTTATAACTTTTCTTGAACAAGGGCAAACTTTAGTTTAACCAGATACACACAGCACATGCAATAGCATGGTACAGTATTGGAGCTCCCAGACTAGACTCCAAGCCAGACTAAACTATCCATGGGCCCAGGGAGGGTGGTGATAATCAAAGCTCTGTCTGATACAAGACATGCCCCTATTCCATCACGCATGGGTAGAAACCCCCTGCCCCGTGAGAGAGTAAGCCAGCCCGTACCACCGTTACAGTATGGAGTCAAGGTGGACATTCAGATAGAGAGAGCATGGTCTGGCATGGAGATCACATGATCTATCAAACAAAAGAGAAGAGCCAAGAGAAACGTGGGAATATATTATTATTATATAATTATATTATATTAAATTATACTATACTATATTATATTATACTATATTATGCTATATTATATTATACTATGTTATATTATACTATATTATATTATACTATATTATACTATATTAAATTATACTATACTATATTATATTATACTATATTATGCTATATTATATTATACTATGTTATATTATACTATGTTATATTATACTATATTAAATTATACTATATTATACTATATTATTATACTATATTAAATTATACTATATTATTTTATACCCTTTTCCAACCAACAGATCTAAGATCAGCTCATCCTGTCCAAAGCCTTAACCACATAGTGAGGAAAACCACAAAACTGACTTTAAAGCAGCTCCAGGGTCAATTCTAACGTTCACCTTCTGGCTCTGTGACATGGAGAGAGATTACCTTCCTATCTGGCTCTGTGACATGGAGAGAGATTACCTTCCTATCTGGCTCTGTGACATGGAGAGAGATTACCTTCCTATCTGGCTCTGTGACCTGGAGAGAGATTACCTTCCTATCTGGCTCTGTGACATGGAGAGAGATTACCTTCCTATCTGTCTCTGTGACATGGAGAGAGATTACCTTCCTATCTGGCTCTGTGACATGGAGAGAGATTACCTTCCTATCTGGCTCTGTGACATGGAGAGAGATCTGCTTCTGGTATCTACGTAGTAGTGTCCCACTGGGCACAATTCAATGGCTATACCACGTTGGTTCCACGAAAGTGGATTCAACCAGTGTGTGCCCAGCGGGGTGTTGAAGATGTTCCATCAAATCCTATTCAAAACTCCAACTAAGTCTATAACCAAAGTGGTCTTCTCAGAAGAATATAAAACCGCCATGGACGACATATAGAAGAGTGGCGTTTTATTAACATTATCGGCATACCCTTCATAATAATAATGGGCAAGACTGGCTCCATTTCTGATGTTCAGCACTTCCTTCCGTGGCTGATGGGGATCCAATGAAAGCCATCACTCATGATGATGAGCTCAAAGTGCTGACTAGACCCCCTTTATGAGCAAATAACTTGTTTGAGTCCCAAATGGCACCCTATTCCCTACGTTACATTAAGCTATGGGCACTGGTTGTAACGCAGATCTTGACTGATGAGAGTAGCAGAAATCACATGCTATACAGCATATAAGCCAAAGCGGGTTACATACAAATGTACCATGGTAGAGCTGGAGGAGGAGGAAAAGGTGATAAAGTCGGACATAGGAAGCATGCCGGTTTGAACATTTGTTGAAAAGTTCACAAGCCAGAGTTCTGAAGTTCTGAAAACTGGATGGGCCCATCGTCATGCTCCCTTTCCACAATGGGCAGGGCAAAAACTCTGGTCCCTTTATTTTGATAGTACGGAGAGTCGCTCTGTAGACTCTCTACAGTAAGGATAATCAACTAGCATCAGCGGTGTGCCGATTTATTCTTATTCTGGTTGAGGGTGTGAGGGCTTGGTTGTGGTAAGGCCTCTTACTCCCACCTAGGGGAGGAGAGAGGCACACAACCAAGCTCTCACAGAGAGATTATCATCCCCAATCAGAGACAGCTGTCTAGCGTTGTCTCTGATTGGGGATAGTATTTAGACTCCACACACAGCCACCTGTGTGTGGATCATTGTTCATTTGTGTTTGTCTGCACTGCAAGCCAAAGTAAGTCACTGTGTTTTGTTAGAATCGTGTTTATGTTTTTCACTCTCCTTGTTTATTATCGTGCTTCGTGAAAACATCTCCGTAATAAAAAGGATGACACTTCACCAGCGCTCCGTCTATCGTCCCTTATATCCGACGCACCGTGACAGAGGGGCCAGAAAATAATTACAAATCATTTGTAGACTGCAAATTGACCCAAGAAACCCAAACTGATATAATAATTTCAAACCCTGCTTACATTTGTATATGATCACATCTCTCCGTTACGCTTGGGAATACGTCCCACTGTCTATTATCAATGCATAGTCACTTTACCCCTACCTACTTGTACAAATGACCTCTAATCTGTACCCCCGCACACTGACTCGGTACCAGTCCCCCTGGATATAGCCTCGTTGTTGTTATGTTATCGTGTTACTTTATATTATTTTTTACTTTAGTCTATTTGGTAAATATTTTCTTAACTCTTTCTTGAACTACATTGTTGGTTAAGGGCTTGTAAGTAAGCATTTCACTGTTATGTCTACACCTGTTGTATTTGGTGCATGTGACAAATAATGTTTGATTTGATTTCCTGGTGATTTTACAGTCTTTTATGCAACAATGAAAATAAATGTACACTACCATTCAAAAGTTTGGGGTCACTTAGAAATGTCCTTGTTTTTGAAAGAAAAGCTAATTTTTTGTCCATTAAAATCACATCAAATTGATCAGAAATACAGTGTAGACATTGTTAATGCTGTAAATGACTATTGTAGCTGGAAACGGCTGATTTTTTATGGAATATCTACATAGGCGTACAGAGGCCCATTATCAGCAACCATCACTCCTGTGTTCCAATGGCACGTTGTGTTAGCTAATCCAAGTTTCTCATTTTAAAAGGCTAATTGATCATTAGAAAACCCTTTGGCAATTATGTTAGCACAGCTGAAAACTGTTGTGCTGATTTAAAAAAGAAATAAAACTGGCCTTCTTTAGACTAGTTGATTATCTGGAGCATCAGCATTTGTGGGTTCGATTACAGGCTCAAAATGGACAGAAACAAATAACTTTCTTCTGAAACTAGTCAGTCTATTCTTGTTCTGAGAAATGAAGGCTATTCCATCCGAGAAATTGCCAAGAAACTGAAGATCTCGTACAACGCTGTGTACTATTCTCTTCACAAAAGGGAATAGTCCAGAAGGTTCACGTTCTGGACCTTTTGAACCCAATGTGGATTTCTGACTTTTGCCTGCACCTGACCTGTCGTTTTGCCTGCACCTGACCTGTCGTTTTGCCTGCACCTGACCTGTCGTTTTGCCTGCACCTGACCTGTCGTTTTGCCTGCACCTGACCTGTCGTTTTGCCTGCACCTGACCTGTCGTTTTGCCTGCACCTGACCTGTCGTTTTGCCTGCACCTGACCTGTCGTTTTGCCTGGCCCTGTGCTAGTAATAAACGTTTGTTACTTCGACATTGTCTGTGCCTGGGTCTTACCTGAAACGTGATAGACAGGGTCACAGTTTAACTTTTTTCATCTGTCTGTGACAAGGAAACCGACAGTCTCAGTGACTGTTTACAGACATTCCACCAGAGTATACATTAAATGTAGTTTTGACCAACGACACTTGTCGCATTCTAATTGGCTGCAGACATGTCGATAGACAAAGTTTAAGGGTTAGGGTTAAAGTTAGGGTTAAGTTTAGGGTAAGAGTTAAGGTTAGGGCTAGGGTAAGGGTTAGTAGATTAAATGTTAAATGTAGGTGGTCTGAAGATAATCTAGATGGACTATCCAAATACAGTGTTACTAAAACTCTCTCTCTCTACCTCTCTCTCTCTCTCTGTTTATCCCTCTCTCACACTCTCTCTACCTCTCTCTCTGCTTATCTCTCTCTCTCTCTCTCTCTCTCTCTCTCACTCACTCACTCACTCTGTGACCATGTCACACACACACACACACATGCACAGCACATACTGTATCATAGCTGGGTACATCTAGCGAATCTGTCAAGTTCTACTTTTGCTCTGAGGGGATGGGGAGAGGCCGCTGTCACTATGGGCAACGGGCCCATGAGCAATGTCCCCGACCACAATTGGGACAGGAGTACACTTTGAGGATTATTCTTAGCAATACAAACCTGACAAAAGACCTCAGTATCAAATGCCTCTCCACACTTCTACATTGTCCTATGATTGTGGCTTGTAGCCTTAAAAATAACCCTCATGCAAAAGTCCCATGACATTGGAAATCATGGGATATGCCCATGAGAGGTCATGGGACACCAGCAGCCTTTTATGCCCTGTTTTTTCAACAAAGCAATAGGGTTTCATTCATAGGCTACATGTCTATCTGAACCAATGACATGTCTATCTGAACCAATGACATGTCTATCTGAAGTTATATGCGCTTAACTGTAGGCCTACTTGAGTTTTTTGTTCTAGGTGTTTAAACCATGCAGTGACTGCATCTATAAGCCTAAAACTATGAGGAACAAATATATATATATATAAAAGCAGAACTGTGTGTCTGAATACATTGTTTGGACAGTTGTCTGGAGTAATTGATTTAATGCTGAAGATGGGAGTGTTCAAAGTTACAAACCTTCAAGGATGCAGGGTCGGCCAAAGCAAGAGCTTGCCTGTTCAGCTCTGTAGCGATGATCTGACATCGTTGGCACAAGGAGCCGTCGCCTTCTCCCTTTTCCCCGTAGTGACTCAACTCCGTCACGGACACTGACCCTGCGCCCTCGGGGTTTGGCCGGCCGCCGCATTCGACATCCTCCACCGGCTCTGAGTGTAGCCTCTTCCTTGGATTGACTCCCAGAGACATCAGGGTCTCTCCTTCAACAACCTTATAAAACAAGGAAGAAAGACAAGTTTTAATGACGGTGTCTGTCTTCTGACTAGTTAACAACACAGCAAGAACGCATATGCACACCTGTATGATGGAGGATTGTAATTGATAATAAAGCACAGGTGTAGGTGATCACATTCAACAGATATTTTCTGAACATTAGCAATTAGGTTAAAGGTGATAGGTTAAAGGGGAAATCTGCACTTCAAAAAACAACAACAAAGCCGTTACCCCGCCACTGATTTGGTAAACAGCTGCGCTATGGGGCTGAAGAAATTGAACCACTCTCAAATTCATAAACACAGCTATGGTTGCAAGGACTGACCATCCATGAGGTCAACATGATATTTTTTATTTTTAAGTATTGAGGCTATACATTTTTTTTCAGAAAGTAGTCAAATAGGCTTATATGTTGTGTTCTGATGGGGTATGATAGTTAACTAAAGCTCGTGAGGCATTTATAAGTTTCATTTTTCAAAAAATCAATGGGTATATTAAAAATGATTTTTTTTAAAGGACGAAAGTGAATGTATCAATTGCAGATTGCCCCTTAAAGGTGATACGCAAAGGTCTCTATATAAGCAAAAAGGAAGTAATAGCCTATAGCCAGGGTTTGATGTTTTACTTTACACCATGCATAGTAAATAAGGTTGTAGAGTTAACTCATCTCAGACATCTGAAACGTCATCCATCGATTTACTCAAGGGACCTCACCGTATATCTCCTGTAGTCTGGTTTGCGTCCTCGAGCCGTATTCCAATACTGTGAGTACATCTCGTCTATGTTAACTCACATCTAATGCTACTGCCTACAGTTCCCACGTTTATTGATGACGATTTGGCCCTTCCATATATTGGTAAATCGTTAAGAAAAATGTATGGTGATAAGATAGTCCTCGCAGTAGTCCCGTGGCAGTTGAATTCATTCCCACAGCGCGTCTGACAGCGATAGAATTCAATTTGGTGGAATGTTCGGATGAAGTAATAGCCTACATGGGATGGATGGGTGGAGTCTCGGTTTCAACTTGCTCTAACTTTGTGATGGGCCATTTGACTAGGAGATGTGGGGCGCTCTGTCAAGCAAGTTTAGTTTCACAATTAGGCCTGACATAGATCATAATGGAGACGAAACAGTATCATTTTCATTGATTGACGGTAATAAACCTATTACCTTGCCAAAATGTCTGTCATTTTTTTTTCACTCTTGATGACAAGGATTAGGCTACTGTTTCAGTGTATGAACGGCATCCTTAAAAAATTGCTAGGCTTTGTGATCGACATTGCAACTGCCTGCATTTGCATACCAAAATGTCCGCACATTCCCAACTGTGAGGATGGAGAGTGCTTGGTCTGACTGATTATCGAAGCTCCTCGTTTACGGTCTAGTCCCCTATGCGAAGAATACATTTGCATTTATTTTGTGTGCCTGTGTGATCGTAATTATTTATAGTCAAGAAATCACGCTCGCCCCACAGTAGGCTACTGTACTAACAAGACAAAGGCCCTGGTTCGTATTGCTCTGGCGCCCTCACCTGACCAATATCTGACACAATTACTCGTTATAGATTAGGCTACTGATATCGGCTCACAGTAAAGACATTGATATCTGACATATGAGGAATGACAGCGGAATTCATAATCGTCAAACAACTGCTGCTGTTGTGTGGATAGACTAGCCTACTGAAAATGACTAATTAGATTGATTTGACAATAGATAGATAGATATATTTATTTGACAAATTAAAACACAATACAACCACACATGTGGATAATGCATTTACAATAATCGAGGATGACACAAAAAAGTTTGAAAACGTATTTCCATTGTGGTCCTCTTCATTGGTTAAAAAGATTACAAACATAAACATAGGCAACACAGTAGACGAAGTCTACTAGGCATGTTTTCGTTAAACATATAACGCATAACAAAAAACAAAGGACAGGACGACGTTGTCACAGCCTAGAGCATTACATACAGACATGTTTTAGTTATTATATAGCTCGATCATTAGCCAGCTTTTGACATTATTTTTAAATGAAGTTATGGCTTTGAGTTGCTGTGTTTGTTTGCTCTACTCAATAGCGCCGGTATATAAAAAGGTTTTCAGCAAAAATTGAAAGTCTGGCCTCCTGACTCCTTTTTGTGTAAACGATATTTCTCAATAGGCTTTATGCATTTTGCACAAACACTTTTGCTAACTTTCAAATGCATACTTTTTCAGACAGTATAACCTACTCTGTCTGGACAGTCTATTTTCATAGCCCGTCTGTCTTATGACCACAGCGAAGCAACATGTTATCCACGGAAGAACGGGTGCTGTTCATGGTGCTGAATGTTGGACTACTACGGCGAGTCATCAGCAAACACAAGTAAATGTATCTGATAAAGACGCATAGACTTCTTTACCATTCAGTCAACAACAAAATATCATTCCTTGCAATACCTAAATTGCATATGCAATATTTTAATTTGTCATTTGACCGAATGTTTTATGTCTTGAGCTTACCTGAGCTTTTCTTCGCATTAGATGACTGGTATATCCAAATATATAGCCATGTGGATAGCCATCTGTATCCACATAGAACGTACCCAGATTTTCATAAATTGGCACCGTTTTCTCCACCTCAGAGGTCCCAGTGGAATTATATAAAGCCATGGAAAGTCGTCCGTAAAGTCGCTATGATTCTGCCAAACCAACACGCACCAAGTACCATCTCATTTAAACGTTATGACACAATTATTACTGACAGCAGCTTTCTCTTGTCCCATTCCGAAAGTTCCACAACAAACCATTTGCATATACCAAGTCCGTAGGCTATCATCTATTTCACAGTGGCGTTGGAATCGGGTCCTATTTGGTCCCGCTCATTCTATCAGTCCCAAATGAAAGCATATGAGCGTACCACGCGTCGACCACCTGAAAACATCCGCCCCCTACCATTCACTCGTTCACTCACACTCAGTGTCTTCAAACACCGGTTGTTGAATGCGCGCTCACGCCGCATACAGTGGTCACACCAGCGTCCACACAGGCTTCACATTCTCTCATGTCATGCATTGACATACTCATATTGGTTTTTGTCCATTGCTCTAAAAAGTGTGTTTGTGGGTGGGTGTGTGTGTGTGTGTGCTTTTGTTCGGGGAACTGATTTCATATTCTCAAGCATCAGTAATAATGTAATAATGCAACTGTGTCTCTTGAGTTGAATACTTCAATGCATAGATCTGCAGTCATGGGACAAAATGGCCATGCTTTTTTGAAATCAGAACATTAGGATGTTATGTTGTCAGAGCCACGGAGATCGCCTGATGTTTTCATTTTTTAATTTAAAAAAATAAAAAAAATAAAAAATATTAACCATTGTAGGCCTATATGGTGTAGGCCTGTACTTGCTTAAAAGTGACAGTAATGCGCTCTCTCATCTGTTTTCATATTCGTATATAGACCAATGAGCCGCAGGCCTTCTAGCTTAGTCATAGCCCACTTCACCTTTTTTTGACCATCATTATGTGACTGTTTGGTGGATAACCTTTACCTACCCGTAGGGAGATGGCCTCTGAAATTAATCAACCGATTCATGTAGGGGTTTCCCATTAGCGTTCTCCATGTGTGCGGTTTTTAACAACCTGTTTTTCTGGGCCATGTTGATTGATGCACGCCAAAGCCACCTGACCCACAGATAAAACGGAAAATGACTTCAACCCTATCAGGGCAGTCGGGGCTTTTTGTGATGCCAGGGTTGGAGGAATATCCACGAGTGACTTGATCACAATGCTTAATTGAGTAGATAACGTCTATTTCTTCTTTGGGTTTTACAGGCGAATTGTAAGACATTACATCCTGACTCCTAATAAAACAAATCTTATCTCCGGAACACAGAAAGCTCGTTTCAGATAACCAGGTGGCCATTATGAGAGAGAACAAAGTCATTTCTGTCAAACGTCCTCTATTGCTTCGTCTGTCTCCCACAAGTTAGGGGTTGTTTTGTCTGATTGTTCCAAGAAGCTGGTGTCAATGACTCTCCTTGTAAGACCTTGACAAAAAGGCTTTTAATAAAGTGAAATAGAGAGTGTGACCCTTTACAACGGACTAAAAGGTAGGTAGTGCTGAGTGATGCCTGTAACTGCTTAATGAAGCCTATAACTGAGGCCTATGCCTTTGGTAGACGTTATGCTTGTTTCCAGATTCTCTTTTCCACATCGAGGACTATATACCTTGTGATATTAAGAGGTGTCTAGAGAGATCCAATCACAATTGTACGCATGAGTTGATTTAACCAGCAGAACAGTGAAGAGGAGTGAGAGGGACAATTGAATTTAAACTCAATGGGTGCTGTGGTGAAGTCTCGCTCGTCCCTTTGGAAATGTTGTCCCAAAAGCACGAGATCCAATAAACTGACAGCCATGCATGCATATTAACATTCATTTATATGACGTGTTCGCCCACCTATACCACCCACAATCAATGAGACAATGCAGAGAAATATGCAAATCTTCCCTTTCCTCGCATTCTTTCACTCCTCTCCATCTACCTCAGACCATAGGATAAACACACTTTAGAAAAGCAACACACCTGTCAAGATTCACCTTTTTCTACCATTTCTGTCAAGCCGTCTACGCATTCAATTTGACGCATACACTACCGTTCAAAAGTTTGGGGTCACTTAGAAATGTCCTTGTTTTTGAAAGAAAAGCTCATTTTTTGTCCATTAGCTGGAAACAGAAGATTTTTTATGGAATATCTACATAGGCGTACAGAGGCCCATTATCAGCAACCATCACTCCTGTGTTCCAATTGCATGTTGTGTTAGCAAATCCAAGTTTATACATTTAAAAGGCTAATTAATCATTAAAAGACCATTTGGCAATTATGTTAGCACAGCTGAAAACTGTTGTGCTGATTAAAGAAGCAATACAACTGGCATTCTTTAGACTAGTTGAGTATCTGGAGCATCAGCATTTGTGGGTTCGATTACAGGCTCAAAATGGCCAGAAACAAATAACTTTCTTCTGAAACTTGTCAGTCTATTCTTGTTCTGAAAAATGAAGGCTATTCCATGCGAGAAATTGCCAAGAAACTGAAGATCTCGTACAACGCTGTGTACTACTTCCTTCACAGAACAGCGCAAACTGTCTCTAACCAGAATAGAAAGAGGAGTGGGAGGCCCCGGTGCACAACTGAGCAAAAGGACAAGTACATTAGAGTGTCTAGTTTGAGAAACAGATGCCTCACAAGTCCTCAACTGGCAGCTTCATTAAATAGTACCTGCAAAACACCAGTCTCAACGTCAACAGTGAAGAGGCAACTCCTGGATGCTGGCACTTTTTCCAATCTTCCTCTGTCCAGTATCTGTGTTCTTTTGCCCATCTTAATCTTTTCTTTTTATTGGCCAGTCTGAGATAGGGCTTTTTCTTTGCAACTCTGCCTAGAAGGCCAGCATCTCGGAGTCGCCTCTTCACTGTTGACGTTGAGACTGTTTCTCAAACTAGACACTCTAATGTACTTGTCCTCTTGCTCAGTAAGGGTAAACTTGGATTAGCTTACACAACGTGCCATTGGAACACAGGAGTGATGGTTGCTGATAATGGGCCTCTGTATGCCTATGTAGATATTCCATAAAAAAACAGCCGTTTCCAGCTACAATAGTCATTTACAACATTAACAATGTCTAGACTGTATTTCTGATCAATTTGATGTTATTTTAATGGACAACAAAATGTGTTTTTCTTTCAAAAACAAGGACATTGCTAAATAACCTCAAACTTTTTAACGGTAGTGTACGTTTGATAAATCCAACGTATGCACCCCACAGCATGCACTGCAACTGCCTCTGCAACGCAATGCTGCAAGGCAAATACAGCGTTCAATTGGAAATGAATGTACTTCTGATGTACCAACATGCAATGAAGCTGTCGGTGTGATCGAGGCTTTAGACATTACATTTTAAAGAAGTGTCAGGGTCCTGAGGCAATCATTATAAGCCATTGTAAAAAAAAAAACGTTTTTTAACATGTCCACCTGTCTGCAGGAGCAGTCTGGGTCTGCCCTGAAAGGTGACCCACAGGACATCTCAGCAGTTAACCAGCTGGTGTAACCTCGCCTGTCAAGTATTTCCCTTTAATTAATACAAATAAAAGCTCTGGATAGAAATGTTTTGTCCAAATTCTTAACCTTTAGCTTATCCTCGGGAAAGAAGACACAGGGTAACAAAAGCCAGGTTTGCTTCTGTCGATCGGTTTTGTCTGTTTCACTTATTTTAGATAACAAGAGAGTCACATTGTAGGGTAGGCCTATATACTGTATGTGGTAAAGAGGTCAATGGAACTCGACCAAAACAATGGAAATGCCATTGAGACGAGTGGGGGAAAGATGCTGTAGGGGAAAGATCCCAAATCTCCTCATTGTCCCCCAGCAACATCAGCCAACATTTAGGCTAATGTTTATATGGTTATATGTGTAGGCTATATCACACTATGTTTAGGTAACAATCGCAGTATAAGTCTTGTATGGATGTCAACCCAATACATGTTCATGTCATCGTCACAGATCAACTGCATTATAGTTAAAAACGACTGACTATCACCAGTGATTTCTCTATGCTAGCTATGCTACAGTACCAGTTTATACGTTAGCATTTAGCAGTCACGTCTTCCAAACCTGAAAAGGGACTACTTCTAAATGTTATTCAGCGAAAACAGTAATGTATATCCAAATTCGACTTTAGTAACCACATTGTGGGCCTGTTACAATACATCAATCATGACGGATTTGACGAATATCCACATTGTAAAATAAGATTTGTTTGAATGTTCGCCAATCCTGTATCCTTCTATCCCCACGGTGTGCATTCCATTGACCTCTTTACCTCATCTATGTAGGCCAAAGGTTAAAGGTATTTGTAGGCCCAGTTATAGGGAAATTGAAAGCTTGTGGGGTAAATCCAACATAATCTCTATTTGTGTACCCTTGATTGATAGCCTGTTGCACAATCTGTCCACAGCCTTTCCATTTGTTATATCTTATGCAAGTGAGGTGGAACGTAAAATTAAATGGAAATAAATTCCAAACCAGTTAAATAATCACACTTGGTGCGTTGAGATGACAACACAATTATTTCTTAATGTTCCCTGGAAGCCGTCTATGATTTGGACCCTCATTCATAGAGTTTTAGTTTTTCCATGTTCTATTTGCAAGGCATGATGATGGTGGAAGGCCCGTTGGCTGGGCTACTTTCCATTCTAATTTATTTGGTTTAACCCTTGGGGTTTCGGTTGGTTGAAGGCCTCGCTTGACTAAATCCATTTAAACATTTAAAAAAAAAACATGAATCTACAATGAGTGCTTGATGTCAGACAGTAAAGACGACAGTGGTTGGCACAATGGTTGAGGAATATGGTCTCTATCGTAGCCTATATCCACAGTAGGTATATAGACCTAGGCTATGATACAACAATATTTCGCCTTCTAATTTTTCCAGAAGAATGCTAAGGTTTTCCAAAGGTTGCCGTTTTCTAATAAAAGTCATTATTTAAGTCACCTGTGTGTATGCGTGCGTGCTTGCCTGCCTCCGCGCGTGCGGTTAATGTCCCAGGGTGCGTAAATTGTCCTCATGAATGTCCCAGGGTCAAAACAGAGCGTGTCCATAAGCTTTCAGGCTTTCGCCGCACATTGCTCAGGACCGTGGACAGCGCCGCTCGCCGCCTTTTAACCCCGTTGATCGTCGACACTCAACGGTCACAAAGTTAGCACGCCCACAAAGTCAAAATTGGCTATAAATAAAATAACATGTTATTGGTCACATACATATATTTAGCAGATGTTATTGCGGGTGTAGTGAAATGCTTGGGTTCCTAGCTCCAATAGTGCAGTAGTATCTAACAATTCACAACAATACACAAATCTAAAAAGTTAAATAATGGAATTAAGAAATATATAAATATTAGGACGAGCAATGTCGGAGTGGCTTTGACTAAAACACAGTAGAATAGAATACAAATGAGATGAGTAACGCAGTATGTAAACATTATTAGTGACCAGTGTTCCATTATTAAAGTGGCCAGTGATTCCATGTCTATGTATATATATATATATATATATATATATATATATATATATATATATATATATATATATATATATATATATATATATATATATATATAGGGCAGCAGCCTATAAGGTGCAGTGTTGAGTAGCCGGGAGATAGCCGGCTGGTGATGGCTATTTAACAGTCTGATGTCCTTGAGATAGAAGCTGTTTTTCAGTCTCTCGATCCTATAGGCCTATCCTTAAAGTTTATGAAAACAAAAATGTGCTTTTTGGTCTTCATTTAAGGTTAGGGCTAGGCATAAGGTTAGCAGTGTGGTTAATGTTAGGGTTAAGGTTATGGTTAGGTTTAAAATCTAATTGTAAGAATATCAATTGTAGAAATAGGCGGGGTGTGTGACTTTGTGGCTGTGGTAACTAGTGACGACCGCACTCAACCGCTCGACATTCAGTGGTCCATTAAGGCCTGTTGAGCCCGTTGACATGAGGGGGGAAGCGAACCGTATCCTAAGGACCCACCGGCGATTCACTTGTTTATAGAAAAAAAAAACGAAGCCTTTGTTGTGTCAGAAAGGCTCTTGTGGACACACGGTTTTTTTAAGAGGCCCCGAGGCTCGGACAACATAGATTCATATGGTAGGCTATTAGATGTAACGTTGTATTGCCTTGCAAAGAGATGAAATGGGAAAAAGGGAAAGGGTGAGAGACAGACAAGACATTTCATTTGGCTTCAACCATGCAATAATAGCAAAATAAACGTAATTTAGGCTTATTGACCGATTTTTTCAATTTATTTTGAAGATACACAACAATCCACTTTACAATAGTTACATTTACGTTTTAAATCAATAAATATAAACATTCACAAAAATACATTATGTTCCTGTACAAATAGGCCTACTTACAGTCCTACCGGTTGAGGCACATACAAAAAATCTTCTTAACCTATTCTGATAATAATTTTAGCACGTCTTAAACAGTGACTTGCGATCATAAACCAACGAACATGTTATTGTGGACAGTGTCAATAAACTTGCCAGGGTCGCAGTTGTAAATTAGAACTTGTTCTCAACTGGCCTACCTGGTTACCTGGTTAAATAAAGGTGAATTAAAAAATAAATAAATAAACTAGGCCTATACAGCAGTCTACCTCTGTTGTCCCGTTGGTCTTTGGAGTGTTAAAAGTTCAACGGCTGGCGTAGAAATTCCCTTCCGCTGATCAAGTGGTCCTAAACATTTCACAATTTCGGTAAAGACTGTTGAACTGTCAAGAACCACTGGACCAAAGAGGTACAATCATTCATGTTCTTCAGGCACAAAAAGACAAATGAGGAAAAATGTATTGAACGCAAATCCAGGTTTTCTAAAGTTGGCATCCTGAAGTAAAGCGGATATTTGTTACCTTCGTCTTCGTCTGGAGACAGTGAATTCCAGCACTCAAATCCCGACTGTGTCTCTCACCAACAAGGTACTCTCTATATATGTAGAAGTTGGTGGTTGACTGCTCAAACAGGTCTTATGATGCGGTAAGGAATGAAGCTCTTACCGGTCAGACCAGTCAAGCCGAGGTCCATTCACGCGGGCATGTGGCATTTGAAGGTCGGCTTCTGTTTTACCTGTCCAACCGGTCTAAAGCGAGAGAGGACACACCTGTATGCTTCAGCTAAACTCGCGTAGGTCTCGTTTTAATCCTAGAATATTTGTGAGGGAGAACCTACTTCTGTCTGGTGACGTCGATCATCATTATAGGATATGGTTCACCAACCTGGTCTCACAGCATTTCTTTAAGTAAATCCGAGACACTCCATTTATTATGATACAGTACGTTTCGTATGGTGTGTATTCATTTGTGAATGTCCATCACCCATTTCATACTTTGCCTTTAAGTAACCATCTGTCATATGTAACCGTACCATATCATACTAATTTGAGTGCCCCTATATTATGTCTAGTCTATGAGACCAGGCTGGGTATCTCAAATTCAGACAAGATACACACATATGCTCCCAAAAGTGAGGTAGACTATTAGGATGGAATTAGGCGAGCATGGTTGACAATTTACAAACTGTTACGCAGCAAATTAGTTAATCCTTTATGCATTTGAAGAGTTATTTCCAAAACCCTATATCCATACATTTCTCACATTGGTGTTTTCTCATCAGAAATGATTGCTTATGCTCTTAAAGAAAGGTTCTATATAGAACCATTTTATAAGGTTATTTTATCAGAACCTCTTCTTCACTGAACCAAAACTTTTTCCATATAGAACCCTTAGGTTCCATATAGGGTTCTATATAGGGTTCTATATGGAACCAATTTCATTTCTAGAACCTTTAGGGGTGCCATACTATATGAACAAAGCATGTACAGCTGAAGTCGGAAGTTTAAATACACTTAGGTTGAAGTCATTAAAACTAATTTTTCAACCACACCAGATTTCATCTTAACAAAATATAGTTTTGGCAAGTTGGTTAGGACATCTACTTCCAACAATTGTTTACAGGCAAATTATTTCACTTACAATTCACTATATCACAATTCCAGTGGGTCAGAAGTTTACATACACTAAATTGACTGTGCCTTTAAACAGCTTGGACAATTCCAGAAAATGATGTCATGGCTTTAGAAGCTTCTAATAGGCTAATTGACATCATTTGAGTCAATTGGAGGTGTACCTGTGGATGGCCTACCTACAAACTCAGTTCCTCTTTGCTCGACATCATGGGAAAATCAAAAGAAATCAGCCAAGACCTAAGAAAATAATTTGTAGACCTCCACAAGTCTGGCTCATCCTTGGGAGCAATTTCCAAACCCCTGAAGGTACCACAATCATCTGTACAAACAATAGCACGCAAGTATAAACACCATGCAACCACACAGCCGTCATACCTCTCAGGAAGGAGACGCGCTCTGTATCCTAGAGATGAACGTACTTTGGTGCGAAAAGTACAAATCAATCCCAGAACAACAGCAAAGGACCTTGTGAAGATGCAGGAGGAAACAGGTTCTAATGTATCTATATCCACAGTAAATCGAGTCCTATATCGACATAACCTGAAAGGCCACTCAGCAAGGAAGAAGCCACTGCTCCAAAACCGTCATAAAAAAGTCAGACTACGGTTTGCAATTGCACATGGTGACAAAGATCGTACTTTTTGGAGAAATGTCCTCTGGTCTGATGAAACAAAAATAGAACTGTTTGGCCATAATGATCATCATTATGTTTGGAGGAAAAAGGGGGATGCTTGCAAGGCGAAGAACACCATCCCAACCGTGAAGCACGGGGGTGGCAGTATCATGTTGTGGGGGTGCTTTGCTGCAGGAGGGACTGGTGCACTTCACAAAATAGATGGCATCATGAGGAAGGAAAATGATGTGGATATATTGAAGCAACATCTCAAGACATCAGTCAGGAAGTTAAAGCTTGGTCGTAAATGGGTCTTCCAAATGGACAATGACCCCAAGCATACTTCCAAAGTTGTGGCAAAATGGCTTAAGGACAACAAAGTCAAGGTATTGGAGAGGCCATCACAAAGCTCCGATCTCAATTCTATAGACAATTTGTGGGCATAACTGAAAAAGCATGTGTGAGCAAGGAGGCCTACAAACCTGACTCAGTTACACCAGCTCTGTCAGGAGGAATGGGCCAAAATTCACCCAACTTATTGTGGGAAGCTTGTGGAAGGCTACCCAAAACGTTTGACCCAAGATAAACAATTTAAAGGCAATGCTACCAAATACTAATTGAGTGTATGTAAACTTCTGACCCACTGGGAATGTGATGAAAGAAATAAAAGCTGAAATAAATCATTCTCTCTACTATTATTCTGACATTTCACATTCTTAAAATAAAGTGGTGATCCTGACTGACCTAAGACAGGGAATTCTTACTAGGATTAAATGTCAGGAATTGTGAAAAACTGAGTTTAAATGTATTTGGTGTATGTAGACTTCCGACTTCGACTGTATGTGTAAAATATGAATGTTCTCAAATTTCAAATTCATAGATTTGAGATGTGTGTGAAAATGTGTTTTTTTTTGTAAAATGCTATATATCCATTGTTTAGCTGGAAGGGAATGTTTTTATCCTGTTTATTTGACTGTGATATGTGGTTGTCTCACCTAGCAATCTTACGAATAATATACTTACTGCAAGTCACTCTGAATAAGAGCATCTGTTAAATGTTTTACATACAAATCTCATATTACTGTATTGAACAATTTTGTAAAAACGTTTTAAAATATTGATGTCACAAATGTATCAGTTGTATAGTTCTTAATTAAACATGTAGTTATTTGTTAAATTTGACTGTGTAGAAGCTATCAGTACTACTTATTTCTCTGAGAGTGAGGCAGATAGCCTAGCAGTTTAGAGTGTTGAGTCAGTAACCGAAAGGTCGCTGGTTTGAATCCCCGAGCCGGCAAACTGGAAAACTGCATTCAGTTGTGCAACTGACTAGGTATTCACTTTTCCTTTCCTTCTGACTAGGTATCCCCTTTCTTTTCCTACTGACTAGGTATCCCCTTTCCTGGCACCATCCCTATGGTGAAGCATGGTGGTGGCAGCATCATGCTGTGGGGATGTTTTTCAGCGGCAGGGACTGGGAGACTAGTCAGAATCAAGGGAAAGATGAACGGAGCAAAGTCCAGAGCGCTCAGGACCTCAGACTGGGGCGAAGGTTCACCTTCCAACAGGACAATGACCCTAAGCACACTAAAAACCAGTTTTTTCTTTGTCATTGTGGGGTATTGTGTGTAGATTGATGAGAATATATATTTTTTCAATCCATTTTAGAGTAAGGCTGTAATGTAACAAAATGTGTAGAAAGTCAAGGGGTCTAAATTCTTTCCGAATGCACTAACTGGAGGACAGATTCTTTTTTAAGCAGCATCACCAATGAAAACAATGGAGGGCACCAACCAACTTAATACATTCATAATGTAAAAAGAGTTACATAGTGAGTTACAAAGTGTTGATTTGGAGAGGGTGTCACTATCAGCAAGTCATTTTTGTTTCAATGGTTTCCAATCCCCTACTGAGCATTCCTGTCAGTGTCTGTAATACTAGTTGAGCTAGTTGAACCTGCAGCTCCGAGGAGGAGGTGATACCACCCACGGTTTCAGGAGAGACAGAGCAGGGAACAGACAGTATTTGTCTGTGCCGTGAGTGTCTCTTGTTTCCATTGTTAAAATGGGAAAAGGCCTCAAAGTACATAGAACATTTACCTCATGGTGTTATCTTGGCGTCAGCCGATGTCTCAACCTGCTGTAATTTTATAATTGTAGTGTTAATTAAAGGTCAGAATATGAGATGGGTATTCACAAGGAACTAATCTAGCCCAATTAAATATAATTTGTCTTTGAGCAATTCTCATTGGACAGCTTCAGTGGATTTTCATTTGAATCCATTAGTTGTTCACATTTGATACTGGAAATCTGTCATATCACCCTTGCCATGGCAGCTCATACCACACATTCCATCATTAGTCTGATATAACATGGTGCCTGATGCGCTGTGACTGAGCCAATCACAGGTAACTCCCCGTCTTCCTCCGTCAGATTCTCCATTGTTTGTTTTAGGTGATCGGTTCACGTGGAACTGTACCGACAGCATTCCTTTTGTGTTAGTTGTCAGTTAGAGAAAGAAAGGTTGATGGGGAAATTACAGTCACGTAGTCAGGTGTCATTGTAAGAGGGGATTTACACATTTTAAAAGGACATAGTGAGAGAGCCAGGCAGGGTGAAACTTGTCTCCCTTGCTCCAATAATACAAGTTTTTTTTTAACCTTGTATTATTGGTAGCCATGAGAAGGACTTTCAAAGAGTTTGGTATGTGTCCATGTATATTTATACAGTGCCTTTAGAAAGAATTCAAACCCCTTGACTTATTCCACATTGTGTTAAATTACAGATTCATTCTAAAATATAAAGAAATCCTCAGCAATATACACACATTACCCCATAGTGACAAAGTAAAAACAGTTTTTTATACATTAAATATAAAGTCCCACAGTTGACAGTGCCTGTCAGAGCAAAAACCAAGCCATGAGGTCAAAGGATTTGTCGGTAGTTCTCCAAGACAGGATTGTGTCGAGGCACAGATCTGGGAAACAGTACCAAAACATTTCTGCAGCATTGAAGGTCCCCATGAACACAGTGGCCTCTATCATTCTTAAATGGAAGAAGTTTGGAACCACCAAGACTCTTTCTAGAGCTGGCCGCCCAATCGGGGGAGAAGGGCCTTGGTCAGAGAGGTGACCAAGAACCCATATGTATATACTGTATTCTATACTATTCTACTGTATCTTAATCCATGTCGCTCTTACATCGCTCGTCCATATGTACAGTGGCAAGAAAAAGTATGTGAACCCTTTGGAATTACCTGGATTTCTGCATAAATTGGTCATAAAATTTGATCTGATCTTCATCTAAGTCACAACAATAGACAAACAAAGATGGGAGAATCTTCCAGAAGGGCAACCATCTCTGCAGCAGTCCACCAATCAGACCTTTATGGTAGAGAGGCCAGACGGAAACCACTCAGTAAAAGGCACATGACAGCCCGCTTAGAGTTTGACAAAAGGCACCTAAAGGACTCTCAGACCATGAGAAACAAGATTCCCTGGTCTGATGAAACTAAGATTGAACTCTTTGGCTTGAATGCCAAACGTCACGCCTGGAGGAAACCTGGCACCAGCCCTACGGTGAACCAGGTTGGCGGTAGCATCATGCTGTGGGGATGTTTTTCAGCGGCAGGGACTGGGAGACATGGGAAAGATGAACGTAGCGAAGTACAGAGAGATCGTTGATGAAAACCTGCTCCAGAGCGCTCACGACCTCAGACTGGGGCGAAGGTTCACCTTACAACAGGACAACGACCCTAAGCACACAGCCAAGACAACATAGTAGTGACTTCAGGACTTCAAGTCTCTGAATGTCCTAGAGTAACCTAGCCAAAGTCCGGACTTAAATCCGATCTAACATCTCTGGAGAGACCTGAAAATACCTGTGCAGAGCTTGAGAGGATCTGCAGAGAAGAATGGGAGAAACTCCCCAAATACATGTGTGCCAAGGGGGGGGGACAATTTAATCCATTTTAGAATAAGGCTGTAACGTAACGTATAGTGTCTATAGATTGTAAATTAAAAATATACATTTTTGCTAAGAGTATTATTATATTATTGATCGATTGACTATGACTTTTTAAATCACCCTAGACTCCCTAGAAAGGCAAAACCTAGGAAGAAACCTAGAGAGGAACCAGGCTCTGAGGGGTGGCCAGTCCTCTTCTGGCTGTGCCGGGTGGAGATTATAACAATTCATGGCCATTAAGGCCAGTTCTTCTGATTCAGCTGCTTACGTCCATTTCAAATGTATATTTAGCATGTCATTACTAGTCTATTAGCATGTTGTTACGTTAGATCATGCCCTGTAATTACTGTGCCAAAATGTTTGGTAAAGTCAAGCTTTTTCGTTTTCTTTCTCTGATCTATAATTCTCTCTTCTAGACCTGTTTTGATATTTAGGTCTTTGTAGCTTTGTACAGATGTAGGGTCTTAATTTGATCACCCTGTTGCAATATAGAAAATGTCAAACTTGTAGTGTATTTTAGGTTTAAAAAGGCTTCTGATAAGTGTAATTTACACATAGAAATTTCAGACAGAACAGTAATTTCTTGCAACCTAGAAACATGTATTGATGAGGGAAAAAGAATAAGTAACAATGTAACAACATGTGGAAATGGTCAAGGGGTCTGAATACTTTCCGAAGGCACTTTACACTGTACATTGTTTTATTGAGTACACAAATCCAATGTTGTATTCGACAAGTTAAGTTTTTGACTGATCCCGGTCACCAGGTTCGAATGTCCTTGTGAGTTCACCCATTCTTGGCAATGTGAAGACAGTTGGTAAAGATGGCATCTTATGGGGAACAAAACCAGTTTGCAGATCTGATTAAAGGGATGAAGTGATGCTGTGTGTGTGTGTGTGTGTGTGTGTGTGTGTGTGTGTGTGTGTGTGTGTGTGTGTGTGTGTGTGTGTGTGTGTGTGTGTGTGTGTGTAGGATGCAGAGCCAACAAGGCGCCTACACTCTGGACGAATCAGTTCATGCAGTGGATGTGGTAGAAACCTCTGATCCCAATCAACACACATCCTAAATGTAACATTCAAACTACATTCAAGAACCAACCAACCAACCAACCAACCATCCACATTTACCCATACCAAACCATGTTCTTGCTCACTAAATGTTATTCAACCTTAGAGGAACATAATGCAGATATCGTTTTTAAGACCTGTGCCACCTTTTAACATCCCGTATGCCAGCACAGTGTGTCCCAACGGACTGTGGGTAATTTACCAGTGTATAAAAGCCCCCAGTTCTTCTCAGAGGGTGGAAGCTGGCATCTGGAAATTAAGTGGCTGATGTTTTACGAGGACACAGAGGCCATAACGAATGTTGGTAGTGGTATATGGGGATATGGCATGCACAGTGGCTTTGCACCACTTCTTAACAGAATGTGTAGGGTTGAACCCCTGGGAGAGGGATAAAGTGTTTAATAACTTGCTTTTTCTTTCTTGTATTCACCATTAGATACTTATGCAGTCTTTTTCATCACAGCACAGCGTGTTGCACCTGCCTGGGGAAAAGTATTTTACTGCATTAAATTGAAATAACAAACACCATGCGTCGCCATCATCACCACCACCACCAGGAAAATGAAATGATTTTGTGTCGGCCTTCCTCTCACGGATTGTGACCCAGGTGAGTGAGGCACACTGTGCTGTGACACGTTTAAAAAAAAAAGACTGCATCTGTATGAAATGTGACACTTCTTTTCGTGTTCTTCATCCTCTTCCTCCTCAAGTTATCCCATTCTCGGGTAAAATGTTTGGACATGTTATATGTTTGGCATCATATGTTGTCAACATTAATATCGAACATAATAAACTGGGTACTACCTGTACTGTATATAATATATGTTGTATACAGTACAGGTAGATCATCTGCCCGACATCAATACAATAAATGAGGGGGAAAGTAGGCCTGCACAACCGTAACAAGAGTGATTCTGTCTGGCTGCCAACTCAAGAGAGTTAAAACGTTCCCTCTTGGAATTGTAAGGATGGCGGGGTGAGCATTCAGGTTTCAGCTACAGCTTCCCTTAGTCTCTGATTAGGCATGCCTCGTAACCTTGCTCATTTTGTCACCACTAAGGGCTGCCAGCGCCAACCAATGCCAGTCCTGCTGCACTGGCACTGGCACTGGCAGGGAAGAGATGCCATTGGTGAGAGGAGGGGTGAACATTTGGAATGTAGGATTTCTGAATAGTGTTTGGTCATTTTGTACGGGCAGTATTATCACAGTCTCTAATTGACATCAATGAATGATTGGTGCTTATCTCAACTGTGAATCGGCCTATAGTCTTGACAAGCAATGCACTCCCACATCTTACCAGTGTGTTTGAGGATAAAACATGATTCACACAAAGAATCTCCCTGCTTCAAACATGCACACTGGTTAATCACAAATATGAACTATTCTTTTGTGCTTTGGCACAGGTTGTCAGACCAAGAAAAGTCTTTCAGCTTCTTATTTTTTATAAATTCAGATGTGCTGAAAGTAAGTGAAGACTCCATTAATAAGGCAACATTTCTATCTGGCTTTTCACTGTAAGGTCTACACCTGTTGTGTTCGGCACTTGACAAATAACATTTGATTTTATTTCATTTGATTTATTTGACAGATAATTTCTGGGATAGCCCGGAAACAACTTATAAACCAAATACACCATTAACATGTACTTAGAAGTGTTGATATCTATGTGTGAAAATAATCTTCTGTATGCTCAAAGATTTGTTTGTTCTAAATTATAAAGTATACAGTACCAGCAGCATGTGGTAAAACAGGATATGAAAACAGGCCCTTTTGTTAGTACAGGGTTTCACAAGTCAACCCTGTGTTAGGAAGCTAAATGGACCAATTGTGATTACATTTACATTCAATGAGAGACAAGAAATTATAGCAGTGTAGAGAAAGTGAAAATGAGCTGTAGATGAATCTTTATTGCAAGTGATATAACAATTGCAAGTTCATACTCGTTGTCGTCACCTGATGAAATTCACCAAAGCATAAAATGCACCTTTTGACTTGAGAAGTTTCCAAACACCTGTACTGTACAAATACACCTACACAAATGAGTACTGTACTTGATTTGAACAACAAAACGGCATTTATTTTGCTACTGCACAAGAGGATACGTCTCTATCTTTCTGACAGCTCAACAGCCAGATACCAAACAGCTTGAACATATTCGGACTAACACCGACCGCATCTACAACCTCATTAAAAAACTCAAACAGAAAACAACGAAGAAATATTGTAGGGATGGAAATATTTGGCGGAACAATCACATTTTGACGTTCCATTCCTTCTCTGAGCCACCTTGTTTTCGTTGCAAAATGGTTTGTTATGGTGTGCACAAATGAATACACTCCATTTGTACATGCGTGGCCAATTGTGCACCGAAAGCAAGGGGAAATGCATTAGGTTTTAAATGCTCTTTTATATTGACAGTTTAATGCTGGGTTGTATCCCATCTGTCTCCCTCTACCACTAATACTCTACGGACTCCATCTTACTGCCTCTTTAAATAGTGAATCAAGGGGCACGACGGAACGGATGGAAGGTTTATATATTATTTTATTTTGACAGTTTAAAGCTGGGTAATGTCCCATCTGTCGCCCCTACCGCTGAGGCTCTACAGACTCCATCTTACTGCCTCTTTAAATAGTGATTCAAGTGTCACGACGGAACGGATGGAAGGTTTATATATTTGATGCTCTACAGACTCCGTCTTACTGCCTCTTTAAATAGTGATTCAAGTGTCACGACGGAACGGATGGAAGGTTTATATATTTGAGGGGAATTAGAAGGGTGGTTGATGGGGTGGTAACAATGGGGGATGGTGGCAGCCCAAATTGGCAGGGGAAGTGATCGATTTAGGTGGGATTGTGTTGTGTACTGCAGGCTTGATTGTGAATGTGAGTTTACACACAACCGTTTCACATTTCCCTGTTCTGGCATTCATGAAATGGTCGGGAATGTGAAATAATTGGTACATATTGGTACAGTATTCCACATTCAAAGCATATTGCACACTGATAATAAACAACCACATCAGTTAGAGGGGAATGTGGGCACATGAATCTGGCAAAAGAAAAACAGAATTTTTAAGGCCAAATTCAGGTTGGCCATTGGCCAGTGAAAGCATGTCGGTTCAAGATGCCCAACCCAATGAGAATTATTTGACAGGTATGGCACGTTTGTCCTTGCCTGCCCATGGGACTTGCCAATAGATGCTATATGGTGTGGTCCGAAATGATTGACATCCTTGATAAAGATGAGCAAAAAGGACTCTATAAAATAAATAATTCAAATACTGAGCTACTGTATATGTTGTACGCAACAAAAAAAAAGACAATTATATTGATTTATGCTAATATAATTGCTCAGAGAACGAGATTTTGCAATGTAATGTTAATATGTAGATTTCTGCCTAAATATCACCTTTCTGGTAATCGTTTTTATAAATTGCTGCGGTATAGTCACTTTTGAGGACACAAGCTCAAGTACACAGTACAAATATAATACAAATATGAAAATATGAAAAATCCTATTCAACAAACGTGTGGGAATAGGACATGAAATGGTTGAAATGCTTTTTTAAAATATAGTAACATTCAAATTACAAACGACTTACTATAATATTTAACCTGATCATACTTAGTGACAGTACAAAATCGGCACCATATAACTGACGACAGAGCATTTTCTTCCCAGCATCCTCTGAGCGATGCACAGACACCATTCAAATGCTTGCTGACTTGTTACAACTTTAAGCATGAGCTGATTTCTTTATGTTCAGAGCTCTAAATGCCCATTTCAAAACCGGGGAAACGGCAGAGTCTGGGACAAATATCCAGTTGCCTCCACTCCTCCAACGCCATCTTCCCCGCTAGTAGTTCTCGGTTACACATGTCGTAATTCCTTTTAGTGTTGCTAAGACGATGTAAGAGGAAAGTGCAACGATGCAGCTTTTGGTCTGAGACAGGACAGACCAGTGTTACCCAGGGGCAACAGTACTACCCAGGGGCAACAGTACTACCCAGGGGCAACAGTACTACCCAGGGGCAACAGTACTACCCAGGGGCAACAGTACTACCCAGGGGCAACAGTACTACTCAGTGTTACTTAGTGTTACCCAGGTCGTACAGTACTACTCAGGGTTACCCAGGGGCAACAGTGCAAGGAAGCCATGCGACAGCACCTCACATTCCTCTATCAACAAACCGCCCTGGATAGGACAGATAAGGAGTTCCCATTAACTAAGACTTCCTCATATTTCTAAGAAGAGATTTTTCAACATAACAGGGTTGTGTTCAGTAGGCAATAAATTGAACAAAACACAAATAAATGAATGAAACAGGGAGCTACTATCTGAACTTGTCTAATAACAAAAGCGTTTTAATTTTCCATTGCAAGTCATTTTGCAAGACGTCATTTTGCAAGACGTTATTTTGTCCCATCTGATGAACACAACCCAGGGCACACGTTGATTCACCTACAGACATTAGAGTGGTCAGTTTAAAAACAACAGCATCTGATAACATGTAATTAGCCAATTAACTGACAGGGCCAATGAGAACCTAGCATTCATATGACCCCCATCCAGCAAATATATGACCCCCCTCCAGCCAACATATGACCCCCATCCAGCAAATATATGACCCCCCTCCAGCCAACATATGACCCCCCTCCAGCCAATGTATGACCCCCATCCAGCAAATATATGACTCCGCTCCAGCCAATATATGACCCCCCTCCAGCCAACATATGACCCCCCTCAAGCCAATATATGACCCCACTCCAGCCAACATATGACCCCCCTCCAGCCAATACAGTATATGAACCCCCTCCAGCCAACATATGACCCACCTCAAGGCAATATATGACCCCACTCCAGCTAATATATGACCCCCCGCCAGCCAAATATGACCCCCTCAAGCCAGTATATGACCCCCCTCCAGCCAATATATGACCACCCTCCAGCAAATATATGACCCCCTCCAGCCAATATATGACCTTCATCCAGACAATATATGACCCCCCTCCAGCAAATATATGACCCGCTCCAGCAAATATATGACCCCCCTCCAGCCAATATATGGCCCCCATCCAGCCAATTTCTTGGGTAGCAGGAACCAGAATCATCCATCTTTGTGTTACACAGAGAATGTATACAGCCTGGCTGTAAAAAAAAACAGTGGTATCGTCCTTCTACCACATGAAACATACTGATTACAAGAATTAAGCCTCTGTACCAACTCTGTAGTCCTGTGGTTAGAGTATACGCCCTGAGATTGGAAGATAGGGAGTTCAATCCCTGGTCAAGTCTTACCAAAGACTGTGAAAATAGGACCCAATCAGTTTCTATCTGGCACTCAGCATTAAAGTGATTGTATATTAAGCAGCCTCACACTACAGAAACAGGTGATAGGCTCCTATGAGCTGTTCTGGTTCACACAAGCCATGGCTACTTACCATGTTCAGGAGGGCACAACTCTCTATAGTACTGTACATTGGGACTATTTGTTTATAGTGCACACATTGTTATGGTGTTACAACACAATATTCAGCCAGGTTGCAATTTCACTACATCTTGGAGTGCTTTACTGTGCATTGTATGGAGTTCCACTACATCTTGGAGTGCTTTACAGTACATTGTATGGAGGAACTTAGCACTCTATTGTGGTCTATAGGCCTAATGTTGCCCCTTCTGATAAATACGTAATTAGCCAATTAACTGACAGGGCCACTGAGAACCTTGATATTCCTGGTTTAGAAATGGCCTGAAGGGGATGGCCAATCCCTGGTATCGCCTATTGGTTGGCCTAGCAGCCCCCCAGTAAAGCTGAGGGGCTTGAGGAATATATTTTTGGAAGTATTGATGAGAGCCATGGGAATCTGCTCTGTGATTTTACCTTGACAGCCAGCCGGTCAGCAAATCAATACAAACCTAAAGTCATTTGATCCAATATCGTGGCTAATGAGAAATTCACTGGAATCCCAATTTTTTCTCGGAGGGGTGTAGAGAGCTGTGGGAGAGAAAAGGTTGTTGAGCCAGCAGACTACAGGCATCTGGTCCAATCAAAAGGTAACTAGGATTCTTTAAATCTCAAATTAAATCAAAAGATCTCTCACTTTTACTGTTATTTATGTACCCTTATAATTATTTATCCCAGTCAAGTCTCCTTTGTGTGTGTGTGTTTACCTGTTTACAGATTTACAACTGTGTCAACAATCATCTGTGTTAACTTAATCATTTTTTATATTGATGCACATCAACATTGAAATGTATTGATCTATTGAAGCAATTGTTAATGTCTATCCAAAGGCTGAAACATATTTGTTAATTTATGTAGGTCTATGTCACTCAGTCTGTTTTATAACACAGTCCAAGTGTTCGCAACGGGAAACGTTTTACTGTGAAAACGAGTTTCCTTTTGACAAATTCCAAGTTATGTTACCGCCCCCTTTGATTCCGTTTGGTTTGGTTTGGTTTATAATGAATACACCCCAGATAACCATTGTAGCGGTTTCGAATAACCATGGGCACAACAGTTGCAAGATTTGAGATGCACATCCAAAATCCCATAATAAGTCAAGAATCCATGAATAAAAATGTTTTAAATGTTTTATTTATAGAATCCAAAATCATAAGTGCAAGGTAAACAAAGGTTCCAATATTCCAATTAAACATAAAGATCAAGGTAAGAAATATGCGGTAAAAACAAAAAATGTATCCCAAACATTTGCCATCACTAGCAGGCCTTACTTCCTGCCTCTAAATACCCAATTAACCTATCAGGGCGGGCCCGCCCGTACTTCTAACTATTTCTGGTTAGAGGGCGTAATTGGCATATTATCATTCACATTGTATTGAAATGAAATTACGTTATTCTAAATGGCTTAATATGACCTAATAAACTACTATTTGCATAACCAAAGAAATATAGAAAGTGGTTCTAACAACCACTGTAATTCAGTAAATGAACACTGGAGGACGCCATAGTTCTTAAAACAACACAGAGCCACTACCTGTATCAAACAGCCGGAGGAGTGGGAGACTACAGTACATGAAGCAGAAGCAATGGAGTGCTATTTAAATGTAAGAAGCAGATTGAATTGTGTCTCTTTTGAAGGTTAGCTGTCATTATTTGTGAACATTTTATAAAAATTTCTAAGCATTTCTAAGCATTCTAAGCATGAATTTTTATAAGAATTGATAACACAAAATATTCTGGCTTTGATGCTCAAATCACTTCATGGCTCCATTATGTAAGTGTGTTCTGTTCCTTTGAATTAGTGCTTCTAATACAAATAACATTTTGAAATGGGGTCAAATAGGTTTTTTTAAAAACTGTACATACAGTACAGCAGTCTTCAAGTCACGGATTAATCTTCCCAATAATGAATATGCAAACTGTTGATTCATGGCGTTGGAAAATCAAGTCGTTTTTTCATCAACTATTTCTCTGTAACTCAAAAGAACTCTTGCACCCATCCACTCCAGTAAGTCTAGTTTAGATATTGAATGTGTGTAGATAGATAGATGGATGGATGGATGGATGGATGGATGGATGGATGGATGGATGGATGGATGGATGGATGGATGGATGGATGGATGGATGGATGGATGGATGGATGGATGGATAGATAGATAGATAGATACTTTATTGATCCCCGAGGGGGACATTTCTTTGTCAAGCAGCTACAACAACAAAAACACAGGGCAGGTGCAAAATGCCAAAACGAAAGTACACAAAAGACAGATACACGGTTGGTTGTAGTAGTGGGATTATTAACACTGAGGTTTTGGCTATGCCCTGTTATGAAACACTCAGTGTACAAAGGTAGGTCAGACTGACTCATTTATTGCAATGTACACACAAAAGCAGAGGTGGGACCAAGTCACTATTATTATTAGTCACAAGCAAGTCTCAAGTTACAAGGTTTGAGTCTCAAGTCGAGTCCCAAGTAGAAGTCCAAGTCGTGCATTCTAAGAGCAAGTTGAGTCAAGTCAAATGTTTTCAAGTCAAGTCTCAAGTCAACTAAAAAGTATCTATACATGCAACGAGTTGTTCAAATCTTTGTCTTTTTATTGAGGCTACCAGACCGCCCTTTTCATTATTTTGTCTACAACATATTTGTATTAGCCCATGTAATTGTAAAATATGGACCTTGTAGCAGTCCTAAGGGCATGACATCAGCAGAAGGCAAGGCAGGTTGACGTGCTCAGAGTGTAGATTTATTTACAGGTCTTGGTGATCCAATGGTGAACGAGCCATATCATACAAAATATACAAGTAGATTTACCACATATATATGGGCAGCAGCACAAAAGAAATAGCCTCTGTATCAGGTTTAACCTGTCCTATCTGAACGGACACTGGTAGAGGGCAAGACTGTACCGCCTCGCCTTTAGAACCCAAATCGAATCTGTCAATCAAAGGAGCTCAAACAGGTAGACCTACATGATATAAGCACTTGTGTCCCAGGACCATACAATTACCTAATTGTTATTTACAAGCAATAAACTGGTTCTACAATGTAAAGGGCAATTTCCACATCTATTGTTACATTGGTACATTCGTCTTAATCAGACTTAATGATATTTAAACACCGGTTGGCCGTCATTGTAAATAAGAATTTGTTCTTAAATGACTTGCCTAGTTAAATAAAAAAATGTATATAAAAAAATACATGGAACAATAATTGTATATTATTCAATGTTCCTACTCCAAAGCGTGGAGCGCAGGCTACGTAGCCTATTTCTATGCGCACTGAGGCGCGCGCTCCTATTACGCACAATAAAAATGATAGAAACATAGGATTTATGCCGGGTTCAAAACAAGTGGGAACTCGGAAAATTACTAGATCAAATCAATTCGTCAGTGATCTTCTGGTCGGAAAGTCGGAGCTCTAGAAAGAGGCCCGAATTCCCGAGTTGGAATACCGAGTTGGATGAACGATCAAAACGGTTTTTTCCCAATTGGAGCTCGTTTTTTCCCCGAGTTCCTAGTCGTTTTGAATGCACTGAAGGCGGAAGTCGGAGATTTCCGAGTTCCCAGATGATTTGAACGCGGCAACAGACACATGTAACTCCGATCTAACCCCGGAAAGGGAAATATTGTATGAACAAAGGAAAAAATGCATTGAATTAAATAAACAGAACTTCTACCTCATGAGTCTTGCGAAAGTTAATGTGTACTATAAACATCGCACCCACTCAGAGCAGGGTAAGAAATTGTTTCGTAGACCTATCAAGCATGAAACATAAATGTCTACGTGTTGCAATAAACGGTACGGCGTCGAAATGATGAAACGCTAGCAATTAATGTAGTATGAGATTGAATATAGATTTAGGGCCTATGCGTTTAAACGTGTGAAAGCAACTACAAACAAAAACAAAAAATCACTCCCCAATCCTAGTCTTTGCCACAGTAATAATTCATTTTAACAATTGACATTTAACAACAAATTCCAAATGCAAGCTTTATAAGTAAATTATACATATCAAGCAATTGTTAGACTACATACCAAAAGACCAGTAGGCCTATACTAGTAACAGTTAATATTCTTGATCGCCAAACCATTTGTGGAGCTGCATATTTATTTATTATTGCAATCCTCTCTCCCTGCAATTTGACGTGTGCGCTGCACCGGATCCTATAGCTGTACAGCAAATCCGCAATCTGTTCGCTGGCGCAACCAACCTGTGTTGATTGACAGTTTGCAGAGAGTAATCCACGTAGACACCGTGCGACAAAATGAGTGACAAAACATTACAAAACCTGGTCAGATAATTTCAAGTCAAGTCAAAGCCGAGTCTTGAGGCTCCAAACCCAAGTCAAGTTATTTTATTTTCTATCAAGTCGATTCTCAAGTCAAATGTGTGACTCGAGTCAGACTCAGAGTCGAACTTGTGTGACTGAAGTCCACATCTCTGCACAGAAGGCAATAGGGTTAGCAGAGCAGTGTTCATTAGGACACACAACGTCATTTTTAAAATGCTTTTCAATAGATAAGTGAAATGAGCATTTCTGACTGGATAAACCCAGGAGGTCCCTCGCTGTTACAGCCTTTCATCTCCAAAGCTGAGCTCTCACGGGAGGTTGTTTTATTTTCCAAACACCATTGTAAATACAACCCATATTTATGTTTATTTTTTTTCCCTTTTATACTTTAACCATTTGCACATCGTTACAACACTGTATATATACATTATATGACATTTGAAATGTCTTTATTCTTTTGGAACTTCTGAGTGTAATGTTTACTGTTCATTTTTATTGTTTATTTCACTTTTGTTTACTATCTACTTCACTTGCTTTGGCAATGTAAACATATGTTTCCCATGCCAATAAAGCCCTTAAATTGAAATTGAATTGAATTGAGAGAAGAGAAGAGAGAGAGAGAGAGCAGAGGGCCAGGCTTTTCAGTGACGTTTGTGAAAGCAAGCATACTGACTCGGCTCATTCCTGAAGAGAAAGCAGCCCAAGTTCTTCCTCCTAGCTTATAAAGAAGGGCTTTTACATGAAAGAAAGGGAAAGGTAGCCACTTCTGGTAGCAAAGGAGGATGAAAAGACAGGTCTGGTAGTGTTGCAGGTGGAGGAGATGAGGGGTCAGTTCCCTGGCTTCCAGACAGGTCTGGTAGTGTTGCAGGTGGAGGAGATGCGGGGTCAGTTCCCTGGCTTCTGGACAGGTCTGGTAGTGTTGTAGGTGGAGGAGATGCGGGGTCAGTTCCCTGGCTTCCGGACAGGTCTGGTAGTGTTGCAGGTGGAGGAGATGCGGGGTCAGTTCCCTGGCTTCCGGACAGGTCTGGTAGTGTTGCAGGTGGAGGAGATGAGGGGTCAGTTCCCTGGCTTCCGGACAGGTCTGGTAGTGATGCAGGTGGAGGAGATGAGGGGTCAGTTCCCTGGCTTCCGGACAGGTCTGGTAGTGTTGCAGGTGGAGGAGATGCGGGGTCAGTTCCCTGGCTTCTGGACAGGTCTGGTAGTGTTGCAGGTGGAGGAGATGAGGGGTCAGTTCCCTGGCTTCTGGACAGGTCTGGTAGTGTTGCAGGTGGAGGAGATGAGGGGTCAGTTCCCTGGCTTCCAGACAGGTCTGGTAGTGTTGCAGGTGGAGGAGATGCGGGCTCAGTTCCCTGGCTTCCAGACAGGTCTGGTAGTGTTGCAGGTGGAGGAGATGAGGGGTCAGTTCCCTGGCTTCCGGACAGGTCTGGTAGTGTTGCAGGTGGAGGAGATGAGGGGTCAGTTCCCTGGCTTCCGGACAGGTCTGGTAGTGTTGCAGGTGGAGGAGATGAGGGGTCAGTTCCCTGGCTTCCAGACAGGTCTGGTAGTGTTGCAGGTGGAGGAGATGCGGGGTCAGTTCCCTGGCTTCCGGACAGGTCTGGTAGTGTTGTAGGTGGAGGAGATGCGGGGTCAGTTCCCTGGCTTCCGGACAGGTCTGGTAGTGATGCAGGTGGAGGAGATGAGGGGTCAGTTCCCTGGCTTCCGGACAGGTCTGGTAGTGTTGCAGGTGGAGGAGATGCGGGGTCAGTTCCCTGGCTTCTGGACAGGTCTGGTAGTGTTGCAGGTGGAGGAGATGAGGGGTCAGTTCCCTGGCTTCTGGACAGGTCTGGTAGTGTTGCAGGTGGAGGAGATGAGGGGTCAGTTCCCTGGCTTCCAGACAGGTCTGGTAGTGTTGCAGGTGGAGGAGATGCGGGCTCAGTTCCCTGGCTTCCAGACAGGTCTGGTAGTGTTGCAGGTGGAGGAGATGAGGGGTCAGTTCCCTGGCTTCCAGACAGGTCTGGTAGTGTTGCAGGTGGAGGAGATGAGGGGTCAGTTCCCTGGCTTCTGGACAGGTCTGGTAGTGTTGCAGGTGGAGGAGATGCGGGGTCAGTTCCCTGGCTTCTGGACAGGTCTGGTAGTGTTGCAGGTGGAGGAGATGAGGGGTCAGTTCCCTGGCTTCTGGACAGGTCTGGTAGTGTTGCAGGTGGAGGAGATGAGGGGTCAGTTCCCTGGCTTCTGGACAGGTCTGGTAGTGTTGCAGGTGGAGGAGATGAGGGGTCAGTTCCCTGGCTTCCAGACAGGTCTGGTAGTGTTGCAGGTGGAGGAGATGCGGGGTCAGTTCCCTGGCTTCTGGACAGGTCTGGTAGTGTTGCAGGTGGAGGAGATGAGGGGTCAGTTCCCTGGCTTCCAGACAGGTCTAGTAGTGTTGCAGGTGGAGGAGATGAGGGGTCAGTTCCCTGGCTTCCAGACAGGTCTGGTAGTGTTGCAGGTGGAGGAGATGAGAGGTCAGTTCCCTGGCTTCCAGACAGGTCTGGTAGTAGTGTTAAAAACCCTTTTGTGTATCCTTCATGTAATTTCCAGAGTGTCTAGAAGGTTTAATTTGTTTGCTTCTCCCTACTCACGCTAGGCTACTCAAAGTATGTGTGGCTAAGCAGCTTGGAAGCGTTGATTAGTTTTCGAACTGTTGATTAGTTTTCGAACTGTGAGGTTTCCTCTCTGTACACTTGCAATGAGAATGCTAAGCTAATGCTAATCACAGCCACCGTCTCTGTAGATTGGAATCAATGCCAACCATGTCAGACTGCCACAGCGGATGAGGTGAGTAGAACTGGCATAGATCTACAGCTACTAGATCCAGTGTTGTAATGGCGTTCTACATGTATGTTTTTACATACATGCCCTTACTGCCAGAGTGGTGTGTGTATTTGAATAGACCGAACAAGGACGAAGAGCTTGTGCATGAAAAAAAAAAAACATAACATTGATATGGATACAGCTTTGGCCACATTTGCCCCAGATATATTTTTTAGATTTTTGTGAAACTTCTCAGTAAGCGAAAATTTCTCTAGCTAAGCGAAAAAAAAATAGCCCATTTAAAGCATTTGAAATACAGTTTGCTATGATGCTTAATCCTTAGATATAAACTTTTAAACAAGTTTGTTATGGTGCTTAACCCCTAGATATGAAGATGAACAGATCAGCATTGTAATAATAGGGTTATGTTATTAGTGTGTACAAGCACTTCGTCACCAATCCTCGACCACCTCTTTAAAATCTTGGTCTGCACAGGTCCACCTTGGCCTGCATTGTAGCGGTCATTGAGAACCCAGAGGCCCGTCCCTGAACTCGATAAACCCCATTGACACAGAGCTGCCCCTGGTCCCTATCAACCCCATGGACACAGAGAAGGTGACTAATGCCATGGCCCCAGAGAAAAAGACGGGTGCGTATACACTACTATTTATATTAGCATGTAAACATACTACCAGTCAGTGGAGGCTCCTCAGAGGAGGAAGGAGAGGACCATCCTCCTCAGTGAATTTCATAAAAATAAAATTTTTAAAACAATAAAAAAGTTATACTTTTTAGATAAAACTATACTAAATATGTTTGTCACCAAATCATGATTATATCACATTGTTTTGAAATGAAGGTCTACAACTATTGTTGGTACTGTTAGTATAGTAGTACTGTTCCTTCTGCTACTGGTATTAGCGTGGAACTCAATATTAGGAAGGTGTTCTTAATAGTTTGTACACTGTGTAGTTCGTATCGAAGACAAAAACATGTCATTATACTGCACTTCCAATCCCTGCTAACTATTAGCATAATGAACTCTGTTGACCTTTCTTTTCCTGAGAGTGACATGACCTGCTGACATCAGTCACTATTTAGAATGGTGTGTTTAGGCACACTTCAAATCATTTCTCAGCTTGTGGGGAGCTTGGAAATGGGGCTGCTCCAATTTAGACTGTGAAAGCAAGTGATGAGGAAAATCAATTCCTTGTCCACAGCTTAGGGGAGTAGTGATTGGTTCTGCAGGTCATACACTCTCTCTCAGCTCTGGGGAGATGCTATCACACAAACCAGAAGAGGCCCCAATATCAATCCATTGTCCCCAAGCTCTCAGTTTGTGCAAGTGTGTGTGTCTGGCCGTCTGCATTTGTTTTGTTTTGTTTTGTGTGTGTGTGTGTGTGTGTGTGTGTGTGTGTGTGTGTGTGTGTGTGTGTGTGTGTGTGTGTGTGTGTGTGTGTGTGTGTGTGTGTGTGATAGAGAGACATTCGATCACTCCTTTATTGCTGAGAATTGTATTTCTCTCTCTATGGGTCAACTACTCACCACATACAAACTTGTAGGGTATTCAAGGTTTATAATTTCCACTTTAAAATGTCAGACTTGATTTGCCCTGACGAAAAATGTATCAACCCTTAGAAAAAAATCCATTCACTTAATAATTCACATTTCCTGTTGCTGCAGGATTATTTTCCTGCTGTAGCAAACTGGCTCAAATTAAGATCCTACATCTGTATGTATGTTAAACACCCTTATTTTTACACTATAAAAAACCGTAAAGGGTTATCTAGAGCCTAAAAGTGTTCTTCGGCTGTCCCCTTTGAAGAACCCTTTTTGGTTCCAGATAGAACCCTTTTGGTTCCAAGTAGAACCCCACTTCCACATATGGGAAAGCTGAAGAACCCTGTTGGAACCCTTTTTTCTAAGAGTGTATGTGTATGTTCACTTCCAATGTGCTATGTAGTGTGTGTGTGTGTACCGGTCAGGTAGTCCGTAACCCAGGAGACTAAGGGTGCTTCCACTTTCATCCTCCTCATCTTCTCACCCAGTAGCAGGGGCTGAATGGTGTTGAAGGCACTGGAGAAGTAAAAAAACATAACCCTCACAGTGCTACCTGCGTTGTCTTCATGATGTGGGATGTTATCGGTGCGCCTTCTTGGGCACTGGGACCAGGCAGGATGTTTTCCACAGCACAGGGACCCTTTCCAGGCTCAGGCTTAGGTTGAAGGGGCGCTGGAGTGGGTTGCTGATTGTCTCAACAGAGTTGTCGTGTGCAAAGGAGGGGTGGGACAGCCGTGAGGGTGTGTGGCCTGGGGAGCTGGAGGGGAGGTGGACAGAGCTAATATCGTACCTGTTAAAAAAACTGTTTGACTTTTTGAAGCCAGTGATATTTCTCATACCCTTCCACACCTCTCTCACCTGGCTCTGCCTCAGCCTGTCCTCCATCTTCTCCTTATACAAAAAACATGGAAATTAAAAACTAACATCCATGTACTATATTCCTTTCCTGCAGTCAACTGACCATTTCACCCTCTAGTGGCCTCATGGGTGGAATATAATTCATATTTTTCAGTCAACTGACCATTTCACCCTCTAGTGGCCTCATGGGTGGAATATAATTAATATATTTCAGTCAACTGACCATTTCACCCTCTAGTGGCCTCATGGGTGGAATATAATTAATATTTTTCAGTCAACTGACCATTTCACCCTCTAGTGGCCTCATGGGTGGAATATAATTCATATATTTTAGTCAACTGACCATATAACCCTCTAGTGGCCTTATGGGTGGAATATTATAAATATTTTTCAGTCAACTGACCCTATCACCCTCTAGTGGCCTCATGGGTGGAATATTTTAAATATATAATTTAATAATTAATAAACATTTTTTTTAAATAAGCTGAAAATCTGGTGTTTCTATGTCAAACAGTTTTGTTATATTTCAGTCTTCTGTGATGTATATAAAGTGTAATATTGGGATGCAAACTTAAAATGTAATACATTTCATCTCTATATCTGACATGGTACAGGTGTCTTCTTTTTTAAAGCCTATAACCATGTGTGTGAGGTATATACCTTTGTTTCAAAGTAGATTTGTTTAAGACTAACAAGAAACACTCTGTGTGACCCTGATTTAGCACACTGCAGTAGAAGGTTAATTAAGTGAGAAGCAGGCATTGGTCTGAAGCCGAAAAATAAAGGAAATTATCAAGCACCACAATGCCTACTCCACCCATGCTCTACCAATGTTTTTAAGCACACAGCTTGCTTTAACCTACTTCCATAGCTATGTTGGCCTAATGTACTTCAAAACATTGCGTATGCAGGTTGCTTAGGATTCAAACCTTCTCAAACAGCCTAATTTATACTTTAATATTATCCACTCATTTTGAGCCACGGGGGACAATTACCTTTCTGATTTTCCTCTCTAAGATAATGATACTAAAACCACACAAAATAATAGGTAGGACTTATTCTTGACAGTCTATTTAATGGGCACGTAATTGCCACATAATTATCTTGACTTGAACCCCTCCATGGCTGCTTGCAGCTGGGTTTTTTTTCTCATGCTGCCAACAAACAGATGTAAATCTCCTATTGTTTGCTGAGATGAAGCTTTGGGGCTTTGACTAAAATGGAGGCACTAGTTATGAACCTACCTGTTACATCCTAAATGACACCCTATTCCCTATTGGACCTGATCAAAAGTTGTGCAATAAATAGGGAATAGCATTTATAACATATAACATTTGGGATACATAACTGTCTTTCTCTTTCATTGCTTTTGAGTGTCTCGTTTTACCAAGGAAATCATTTTCTTGTTTTCTCATTTAGTTGTAATGGTTCTATCAGAAAAACAACTCTATAAAGATCAATGTTCACTTACAGTAAAATAAAATAGCACTTTTACATTTTTCATAGTTTTAAATGAGGATGTTTATATTATCATTTTACCTAACTGTTGAACATCTTTTTGGGGAGTAAAAAAAATATTAAATAGAAAGAACTTTGACTATTTCATCTCGTACTTTCTTTCTTTGTCATTTCTAGAACAATCTACAGAGTGTGAAGTGTTTTCTCAAGATGTTCCATTCAGGAAAGTGGATCATTTCCTACACCAAGCTGAAGCCACAGGAACCTCAACCCAGGTATAGACTTGGTATTTCTGGTATAGACTTGATATCTCTGGTATAGACTTGATATTTCTGGTATAGACTTGATATCTCTGGTATAAACTTGATATCTCTACTATAGACTTGATATCTCTGGTATAAACTTGATATCTCTACTATAGACTTGATATATCTGGTATAGACTTGATATCTCTGGTATAGACTTGATATCTCTGGTATAGACTTGATATCTCTACTATAGACTTGATATCTCTGGTATAGACTTGATATCTCTGGTATAGACTTGATATCTCTGCTATAGACTTGATATCTCTGCTACAGACTTGATTCTGGTACAGTCTTGATATCTCTGCTATAGACTTGATATCACCGCTATAGACGTGATATCTCCTCTATAGACGTGATATCTCTGGTATAGACTTGATTACTCTGGCATAGACGTGATATCTCTGGTATAGACTTGATATCTCTGGTATAGACTTGATATCTCTGTGATAGACTTGATATCTCTACTATAGACTTGATATCTCTACTATAGACTTGATATCTCTGGCATAGACTTGATATCTCTGGCATAGACTTGATATCTCTACTATAGACTTGATATCTCTACTATAGACTTGATATATCTGGTATAGACTTGATATCTCCGGTATGGACTTGATATCTCTGGTATAGACTTTATATCTCTGGTATAGACTTTATATCTCTGGTATAGACTTGATATCTCTGGTATAGACTTGATATCTCTGTGATAGACTTG
Source organism: Thymallus thymallus (assembly GCA_023634145.1). Lineage (NCBI taxonomy): Eukaryota > Metazoa > Chordata > Actinopteri > Salmoniformes > Salmonidae > Thymallus > Thymallus thymallus. The sequence goes on along the minus strand of CM042411.1, from coordinate 26,596,675 downwards.
ATATCTCTACTATAGACTTGATATCTCTACTATAGACTTGATATCTCTGGTATAGGCTTGATATCTCTGGTATAGGCTTGATATCTCTGCTATAGACTTGATATCTCTACTATAGACTTGATATCTCTACTATAGACTTGATATCTCTGGTATAGACTTGATATCTCTGTGATAGACTTGATATCTCTGGTATAGACTTTATATCTCTGTGATAGACTTGATATCTCTGTGATAGACTTGATATCTCTACTATAGACTTGATATCTCTGCTATAGACTTGATATCTCTGGTATAGACTTGATATCTCTGGTATAGACTTGATATCTCTGTGATAGACTTGATATCTCTGCTATAGACTTTATATCTCTGCTATGGACTTGATATATTCACTTCAGAAGACTTGTGCCTTTTACACTTATCTCCAGTTAATTTGGGTTTCATAAAGGTGACCTGGTGCTAATCAGTTAGCCAACCAGCCAGCCAGTTAGTTAATAAGTTAGTCAGCCAGCCAGTAATTTAGTCAGTCAGCCAGCCAGCCAGCCAGTCAGTCAGTCAGTCAGTCAGTCAGCCAGACAGACAGTCAGTCAGTTAGTCAGCCAGTCAGCCAGCCAGTCAGCCAGCCAGTCAGTCAGTTAGTCAGTCAGTCAGTCAGTCAATACATCCATTGCAGTTCTATCTTTAAATTGCTCCTACAGTATGAATTGGACAATAACCAAGGACCAAAGTCCTAACACACATACCAGGAACAGCAGTAGTCACCATAAGGATACAACCACATTAGTAAAGAGAACAGGGGAGAGTTGGCATCACTGTAGACCTACATCAGTGTAATGTCATTTATGAGAGAAGCGCTCTACATCCTGTGACCTTTTTCAAAGTTTGTCTGGAGATCATAAACCGCCTCAAGGCACAGCTTGATGGAAAATACATGGTGGTCACGGGGTAAGGTCATCACACACACGAACACACTCAAACACACACATATACATGGATTCTGATTCACATTCTCATACACAATGTTTGGAGAAGGGGAGACTTGTGCCCTGAGACGAGTGCCTGTAAGGGAATGAAACAGAGTGTGTCTGTCTGGGGAAATGAGAGCATTGGGAGAGCGTCTTGTTCTAATCCAATCATTACTGCAGGCTCAACCGATTACCCCGCCCCATTTCATTACAGACAAGAACTAGCCAATAGTTGTTTAGAAAACACAGCGCTTCATACTGTTTGAGTAAAAGAGAGATGCGTGCTGGCAGCTGAGGATTACTTATTTTAGATCACGGTTAATTACAAAAAATACTGTTGTAATCATATTCGGTAAATTCTCCATATCTATTACAATACGAGTACTCAGTACTACTAACTCCTAACCCTAACCATACCCTACTAACTCCTAACCCTAACCATGCCCTACTAACTCCTAACCCTAACCATGCCCTACTAACTCCTAACCCTAACCATACCCTACTAACTCCTAACCCTAACCATACCCTACTAACTCCTAACCCTAACCATGACCTACTAACTCCTAACCCTAACCATGCCCTACTAACTCCTAACCCTAACCATGCCCTACTAACTCCTAACCCTAACCATGCCCTACTAACTCCTAACCCTAACCATGCCCTACTAACTCCTAACCCTAACCATAAAACCTATCCCCTAGCCCCCTAACCCTAATTCTAACCCTAATTCTAACCCTAACCCTAATCCTAATTCTAACCCTAATCCTAATTCTAACCCTAATTCTAACCCTAATCCTACTTCTAACCCTAATCCTAATTCTAACCCTAACCTAAATCTTAACCCTAAACTTAAAATAGCTTTTGTCGTGGGGTTCTTGTTGGGACTTTGGGGGATTTCAGAGTTCACGAGAACTAGACCACACAAACACACACACCATATCTTTTGAGACCATAGGGCATTGAAAACTGTCCCAATGTTGTACTTTCAAGTAATACTACCTCAATCAGGACATTGGGTATTGGGAGCTGTCTAGAGCATACCATCTTTCAAATGTGTGTGACCAATTAATATTATCATAGAATGGTTATGATGGGGTTAATGAGCCTCAGTGGGATGTGCACTGGCCTCTATGCCCAAGAACTGTCTGGCATGTGAATTGAAGGGCACATGTTGTATGCCAAATGGCACTACACTGAATCTGTAACTGCCCTTGACATCTGATATCCTCTTGGCAGGATTACACCCACTCCACTGGGTGAGGGCAAGGCCACCACCACACTGAGGTTGGCACAGGCCCTAGGGGCACATTAATCTCAATTGTATTTCCGCAATTCCTCACATCCTTCTCCAAAGGTATTGGCTGCAGAGGTCCGGGGGGGGGGGGTGCAGATTTGGAACTTCTCTTCCCATGCCCTTTGAGAAGGAGGCGAGGCGAGAGGACGTGAGTAATTGAGAAAAGTCAACTAATCGCGCTACAGTGAATGTATCAATGTATCACACAGAGACACTAAATATCCCCTGAAACAACTGTGTCAAGCTTGACTGGAGTTACAGTACATTCGGAAAGGATTTAGACCCCTTGAACTTTTCCACGTTTTGTTATGTTACAGCCTTTTTCTAAAATGTATTAAATAAAAAAATGTCTTATCAATCTACACACAATACACCATAATGACACAACGAAAATATGTACAGTAGTATTCAGACCCTTTGCTATGAGACTCGAAATTGAGATGAGGTGCATCCTGTTTCCATTGATCATCCTTGAGATGTTTCTACAACTTGATTGGATTCCACCTGTGGTAAATTCAATTGATTGGGCATGATTTTGAAAGGCACACACCTGTCTACATAAGGTCCCACAGTTGACAGTGCATGTCAGAGGAAAAAACCAAGCTATGAGGTCGAAGGAATTGTCCGTAGAGCTCCGAGACAGGATTGTGTCGAGGCACAGATCTGGGGAAGGGTACCAAAAAATGTTGGCAGCATTCTTAAATGGAAGACGTTTGGAACCACCAAGACTCTTTCTAGAGCTGGCCTCCCGGCCAAACTGAGCAATCGGGGGAGGTCAGGGAGGTGACCAAGAACCCGATTGTCTCTCTGACATAACTCCAGAGTTCCTCTGTGGAGATGGGAGAACCTTCAAGAAGGACAACCATCTCTGCAGCACTCCACCAATCAGGCCTTTATGGTAGAGTGGCCAGACAGAAGCCACTCCTCAGTAAAAGGCACATGACAGCCCGCTTGGAGTTTGCCAAAAAGCATCTAAAGACTCTCAGACCATGAGAAACAAGACTCTCTGGTGTGATGAAACCAAGATTGAACCCTTTGGCCTGAATGCCAAGCTTCACGTCTGGAGGAAACCTGGCACCATCCTGGCACCTACGGTGAAGCATGGTTGTGGCAGCATCATGCTGTGGGGATGTTTTTCTGAGGCAGGGACTGGGAGACTAGTCAGGATAGAGGGAAAGATGAATGGAGCAAAGTACAGAGAGCTCCTTGATGAGAGCTTGAGATGATTTGCAGAGAAGAATGGGAGAAACTCCCCAAATACAGGTGTGCCAAGCTTGTAGCGTCATACCCAAGAAGACCCGAGGCTGTAATTGCTGCTAAAGATGCTTCAACAAAGTACTGTGTAAAGGGTCTGAATACTTATGTAAATGGAATATTTCAGTTTTTTATATATATATACTGTATTTGCCAAAATATATTTTTTTAAAGTTTTTGCTTCATCATTATGGGGTATTGTGTGTAGAATGATGAGGAAAATGTCATTAGTTTTAGAATAAGGAAGTAACGTAACAAAATCTGGAAAAAGTCAAGGGGTCTGAATACTTTCTGAATGCACTGTAAATGGAATGGGAGGTAAGCTAACCTCTCTGCAGGTACTAACCCTGCAGGTGCATCTTTAGATGATATAATAACAGTCCAACCAGCAGGAACAGCTGAGTGGGTCTGTGGCCAGTGAGGTGATGGCTGTGTTGGCCCTCAGAACCAGTCTGGAGGACATGACGCGTTGCCAGGCCAGGATGATGGTGGCTTACAGAACCCTGTCACAACAGAGGAACTGGTCAGTGTGTTAGTGTGTGTGTCTGTCGGTCTGTGTGTTTGTGTGTTTGTGTGCGTGCGTGCGTCTGTGCATGTATGTGTGTGTGCCAGCTCGTTTGTTTGAAAGAAAGAGAAAGAAAGCCAATTACGATATGTGTCATGCAATTGTACAAATAACATGTGTCCACTTACAACGCTTGCTCTGTATAATTTCCATTCACAGTGTGCAAGAGAGCGAGTGCTACTGTTATTGCACCTGAGTGATTTCAATAACATGTTATTAGAGTCTCTCGCTGTGTTCGCCCCACAAGGTATCAGTTGTGTGAGAGAATCATATAATGTACCCGCACACCCAGACGTGATCTATGAGATGAATGTGTTATTAAACCGCTTTTAGACCCTTGTGTCTTCATTAGTGTGTGTGTGTGTGACCTAAGGCTCTATATGTTGTCTAAATAATCACACCTGTCGGGAGCAGATCGGTGTTGTGTGTGTATGTGTGTGAATATTGTCTTTAGTTTTTTGCTAGGCACGTGTTCTCATCTCTAGCACCTGCTCCAAACCATTAGATGTGTTTCTACAGTATCTTTTCATAGACCTACAGTATATATCCACTCTGTCTGTCTTAACTAGCAAGCCACAGACGAGAGAGAGAGAGAGAGAGAGAGAGAGAGAGAGAGAGAGAGAGAGAGAGAGAGAGAGAGAGAGAGAGAGAGAGAGAGAGAGAGAGAGAGAGAGAGAGAGAGAGAGAGAGAGAGAGAGAGAGAGAGAGAGAGAGAGAGAGAGAGAGAGAGAGAGAGAGAGAGAGAGAGAGAGAGAGAGAGAGAGAGAGAGAGAGAGAGAGAGAGAGAGAGAGAGAGAGAGAGAGAGAGAGAGAGAGAGAGAGAGAGATCAATTGCTTCTGCTCCAAGCTTGAGGATCAGGTAATTTTTTAGATTTCTTGGTGATATCTGTTACACATGAAAAGGGCTTGGTAGTAGGCAAAAAAAGAAACACTCAGTGGCCAGTTTATTAGGTACGTACACCCATCTAGTACTGGGTCGGATGCCCCCTTTGCCTCAAGAAAGAGCCTGAATTTTTTGAGGCGTGGAAACGTTGCTCAATTGGTATCAAGGGACCTAACGTGTGCCAGGAAAACATTCCCCACACCTTTACAACCCCACCACCAGCCTGTACCGTTGACACCAGGCAGGATGGGCCATGGACTCATGCTGCTCACACCAAATCCTGACTCTGCCATCAGCATGACTCAACAGGTACCAGGATTCAGCAGACCAGGCAATGTTTTTCCACTTCCACTGATCGCGTGTCCACTGTAGCCGCTTCTTCTTGTTTTTAGCTGATGGGAGCGGAACCCGGTGTGGTCATATGCTGCTTTTAGCCTATCCATGACAAGGAACGACGAGTTGCGCGTTTCGAGTGCCACACTACTGTTGTACTGCACCGTTATTTATCTGTCTGTGGCCCTCCTGTTAGCTTGCACCATTCTTGTCATTCTCCTTCAACCTCTCTCATCAACAAGCTGTTTTCGCCCACAGGACTGCTGCTGACTGGATGTTTTTGTTTGTCTCACCATTCTCAGTAAACCCTAGACACTGTCGTGCGTGAAAAGCCCAGGAGGCTGGCCGTTTCTGAAGTACTGGGGAAAAAACATGCATGGCACCAACGATCATACCACACTTTAAGTCGCTTAGTTCACTCGTTGTGCCCTTTCTAACGTTCAATCAAACAGTAACTGAATGCCTCGATGCCTGTCTGCCTGCTTTATATAGCAAGCCACGGCCTCTTTGACTCACTGTCTGCAGGTCACATTAACATATTTTTCACCTCATCAGCTTGTGTATTAGAACCAGCAACCTTTACTGCCCAACGCTCTAACTAACCGCTAGGCTACCTGTCGGCCTAGCATACACTTAATTTTGAAACCATTCCATGTCTTGTTTGATAGCGTCAGAGCCCAAATGTTGCTGCACTGGCCCATTAGTCTATCACAAGTCACAAGGGATTGCTTGCTTCACGACAAGTTCACGACAAGTTCAGTGTCGTACGTTTCTTCCTGTTGACCCCCCTACCCCCCTCTCTCTCCTTTCTCTTTCTCCCCTATCTCTCTCGCCTCTCTCTCTCCCTCTCCCCCCCTCTCTCTCTCTCCCCCCCCACCTCCCTCTCTCTCTCTCCCCCCCACCCCCTCTCTCTCTCTCTCTCTCTCTAGGGGACACCTTTATTTGTTCACACCTGTCCATTTTCATATATAGCCCAGGGCATCTCGTCCATCCTGGCTGATCAGATTGCCTTGAAGCTGGTGTGCCCAGAGCGGTTAGTGAAAGAGGAATGGTTCTGTTGCTTCTGGTTAGAAAGTCAAGAAAAAATATTTTGTTTATGTTCAATAAATCCAACTGAATGAATGCTTATAAATGTTACTTATGCTTATAAATATATAATTATTCTGTTGTTTGTGTCTCACCTCTCTTCCTACACCCCTATACCAATTTAACACATCAACAAACACACCCAACTCCATGCTTTTCACACATTAACACACACATCAATAAACATCATACACGGAAGCGCACACACGTGCACACACACACACACACACCTCCCCCAGTCACCGAGACGGAAGGAGGTGCTGAATTAGTCATGGAGAAGTTCTTCAACAAAAAGTGTCGCTCTTCGGGCCTGCGATCTGATGTAGTGGTAAGCTATCACAAGGGGGAGTTTTAGTGGAGGGGGAGAGTGGAAAATACCAGTCAGTCAATCGGATAAAGGCTTTCACATGATCACTGGTGTACTTAAGAAAAAAATACTTGAAAGTACTACTTAAGTAGTTTTTTGGGGTATTTGTACTTTACTTTACTATTTACTTTACTATTTTTTGACATCTTTTATTTTTACTTTTATGTACTTTTAAAATTTTTAATGCTTAGCAGGACAGGAAAATTCACACTCTTATCAAGAGATCATCCCTGGTCATCCCTACTGCCTCTGATCTGGCGGACTCACTAAACACATGCTTCATTTTGTAAATTATGTCTGAGTGTTGGAGCCCCTGGCTATCCATAAAATATATATATATATATAAGAAAATGGTGCTGTATGGTTTACTTAATATAGGGAATTTGAAATGATTTATACTTTTACTTCTACTTTTGATACAATTTTTATTTATTTATTTTATTTTACCTTTATTTAACTAGGCAAGTCAGTTAAGAACTAATTCTTATTTACAATGACGGCCTACATTGTTCTACAGGGTCAGCCATAGTAGTACGGCGCCCCTGGAGCAACAAATAAGGGTTAAGTGCCCTGTTCAAGGGCACATCAACAGGCTTTTCACCTTGTCGAGTGAAGTATTCAAACCAGCGACCTTTCAGTTACTGGCCCAACGCTCTAACCACTAGGCTACCTGCCGCCTCAAATATACTTAAGTATAGAGTAATTACATGTACTTTTGATACTTAAGTATATTTAAAACCAAGTACTTTTAGACTTTTACTCAAGTAGGATTGTACTGGGCAACTTTCACTTTTACTTGTGTCATTTTCTATTAAGGTATGTAAATTCTGTACTTTTTCCACCACTGCACATGATCAGTCCTTTCAGACTGTACAGTCGACTCTTGATACATGTATACAGTCAACTCTCGATACATGTATACAGTCGACTCTTGATACATGTATACAGTCGAAACTTGATACATGTATACAGTCGACTCTTGATGCATGTATACAGTCAAATCTCGATACATGTATACAGTCAAATCTCGATACATGTATACAGTCGACTCTTGATACATGTATACAGTCGAAACTTGATACATGTATACAGTCGACTCTTGACACATGTATACAGTCAACTCTTGATACATGTATACAGTCGAAACTTGATACATGTATACAGTCGACTCTTGATGCATGTATACAGTCGACTCTTGATGCATGTATACAGTCGACTCTTGATGCATGTATACAGTCGACTCTTGATGCATGTATACAGTCGACTCTTCATACATGTAGACAGTCGACTCTTGACACATGTATACAGTTGACTCTTAATACATGTATACAGTCGACTCTTCATACATGTAGACAGTCGACTCTTGACACATGTATACAGTCGACTCTTGACACGTATACAGTCGACTCTTCATACATGTAGACAGTCGACTTTGGAGTTCAATGTTATCAAGGACCCATTTACAGTTGGGGTAACTTTGGGGTAAAATTCCCAGTTGGGTTAACTTTGGGGTAAAATTCCCAAGTTTTCCAGAAATCCTGGTTGGAGGGATCTGGATTCTTCCCTTCTGATTACGTGATTCTTCCTACCAGGATTTCTGGAAAACCTTGTAACCCTATGTAAAAAATAATATTATTTAGTTGAGACTGGAAAACTGTATTGAACTTAAAACCGAGTTTGCCCAAAATAAAGTGGTAAATTCAGGAGCTGACTTTACCACGCATACGATGATATCATCAAGCCTATACAGTCTTCATGAAGCCTCCTGTGTTACAAATCACAAGTCTCCATTTTGGGTCACGACACAGAGGTGTCCAATTATTTAACGTGTTAAATGGACGCCACCATTGGCTGGCGTCAAAGTCTCTCTGACTCTTTAAGTCCTCGTTAAGCAACCGCTCACACACTTATTTTGTACATGTGGTATTTATTAATTTAGCAGACGCTCTTCTCTGGGTTCGAGTCACTAATCAGGGTACATTGAGTGAATGTGGAGCGGAAGCCCGAGAACAAGTGAATTAATTGTTGTAATCAACATAATCAACCTCATTTTAAATGCTAATTGTCCAACACACAGGGCTTCGTGGCCTGAATGAATACAACCACTGTTTAAGCAAAGAGGAAAAATTAAGATCAATTGTTGTTTGTTGTGTCTGCTTCTTGTTTCCTGCTTCTGTGTACCTGCTTCTTGAGAGAGAGAGAGAGAGAGAGAGAGAGAGGTCCCCAATACTAATACTCCCCCTAGTGCACTCTCCCCAACACTAACACTCCCAATAGCGCAGGGGTCCCCAACACTAACACTCCCCCTAGTGCACTCTCCCCAACACTAACACTCCCCCTAGTGCACTCTCCCCAACACTAACACTCCCCCTAGTGCAGGGGTCCCCAACACTAACACTCCCCCTAGTGCAGGGGTCCCCAACCATTAACACTCCCCCTAGTGCAGGGGTCCCCAACCATTAACACTCCCCCTAGTGCACTCTCCCCAACACTAACACTCCCCCTAGTTTCACTCTCCCCAACACTAACACTCCCCCTAGTGCAGGGGTCCCCAACACTAACACTCCCCTGACTGCAGGGGTCCCCAACACTAACACTCCCCCTAGTGCAGGGGTCCCCAACACTAACACTCGCCCTAGTGCAGGGGTCCCCAACACTAACACTCCCCCTAGTGCACTCATTGGTGTATTTCTCCTTTGACTACTACAGCACCGACACTGATGCAGAGTTGGACCTGGTCTGTGCACAGGTTTACAGTAACTGTTGGAGACCGTGGAGGCGGTTCCATGCTCACACTGGGCTGAGGGGGACGCCGGAGCGGTGGCACTGGGTCAGTTTCCTCCGCCCAAAATCTTTCCACAAAAAATACTTTTTGTATGGAGGTCAATGAGAGAGTCGAATTTGATAATGTTTTTATTGATCAAAGACTATTGAGCACTTAACCCTAACTTGCTCCAGGGGCCGACCCTATAGGTAGGCTGTCATTGTAAATAAGTATTTGTTCTTAACTGACTTAACCCTGTGTTTTATTCCTTTGCAAGATGCACTACCCTCCAAAAAGGGATGTGGTTATGAATGAATGCCATCTACAACGAATAGTGAATCAATTCTTAGTTTTTACTTCACTTTACACCAATGAAACCATGAACCACATTGTCTCCACTCTCCATCTCTCCCCCAGGGCTTGGCCAACCTGCCCATCTCTCCCCCAGGGCTTGGCCAACCTGTCCATCTCTCCCCAGGGCTTGGCCAACCTGCCCATCTCTCCCCCAGGGCTTGGCCAACCTGTCCATCTCTCCCCCAGGGCTTGGCCAATCTGCCCATCTTCACCCTTCCTGTCAGGACATATATGCCCCTGGGGGCGCTGGCTTCCTCTATCCTTTGGTGGGCACGGTGAGTACTTGGGCTGCCAGTATATTCATTCCTCAGTGTCACTCATAAAACCTGGACTGGACATGATATGGCTATACATTTATATGACACATGGGTATAGTGAGGAATGCCAGTTAGCTGAGATGCTAACTGGGTATAGTGAGGAATGCCAGTTAGCTGACATGCTAACTGGGTATAGTGAGGAATGCCAGTTAGCTGACATGCTAACTGGGTATAGTGAGGAATGCCAGTTAGCTGACATGCTAAAACAAGTGATGACTTGAGCTTCTTAGAATCATCGCAAGAGAGATTCAAAACTACAGACAGTGGAAATGGGAAAGAATATCCCTTTGGGATATCAGATCTCCAAGTATTCAGCCAAAAGAAGATTCATCCTGAGATTTTCACTTAGGCCACACGTCCCCCCAAATACCACCTCTACAGACAGATGTCTGTCTGTCTGTCTGTCTGTCTGTCTGTCACATAACATATGTATAAAAGCCTCTTCTCAAATATCAGCTGCATGCTCAGGCGGTGCATTTGAGGATTATTTTGTCTCCTTTTACGCAATTTTCACATTTAGCTACAAGCACAGTTTCGATAACAATACGTAATCTGATGCCATGTTCACACTAGCAACCTGATCCAAGCCACACGGTGCATACTTAGGCATTTTGACTATTTTTCAGCATGGTTCTAGCAGCTATGCTGGATACCTAACCAGTGGATGCCTATACATGGAAGCCAAGCTTCCCCCCAAAAATGGCCCACAAAAGAAATATACAAAAATACATATTAAAATAATGTATCTTTCGTCTCTCTATGTTTCATTATGTTTCCTTCAATTTGCAAGAGGCTGAATGTATCTCACCGAAGAAAGCAACAGAGCGAGCGAAACATTTAAAAAAATATATATACATAATAGCCAATCAGCATGAAGCTAAACTGAGTGAGGTCAACTGTGAATGGTCCTGGCGCACCAAGCAAAAGTGTCAAGGGAAGCCAGTTTGGATTTGGCATCACTCCTATCAAATCGCATCGAGAGTATATGTAATTGACAAAAACAACTTGAATTGTTGCATCTCGTTGTGTTGTGTAGCTAAAATCTGGCCCTTTCCTAAATTAGCCATGGATGGAGATAGGGATTTGGACTGGTTATACTTAATTCTCCGTACTGGCCAGTGATTATAACAGTGATTCTGATCCAACCATTAATTCATACATTGTGCCCCTGGCCTGAGAGGATGAAAGTTCAGTATGTAGCTAGATGTAGAAGGCTAATGTTAATTAGCTAACGTTGCTCATGAAAGGAAGTTAGGCTAGTGAGCAAGGTAGCCAAAGACAACAAAAAACGTTAGTGTGTCCTGTATGACAGAGTGATATACCGTTTCGTCAACATGAAAGAGAGGAGCATGTCGTTTCTCTAGGGTGAGTAGAGTGAGTCAACATGTTATTTCTACTTGCACGAACACACGCACACACACACACACACACACACACACATCAGAAACATGAACAGCCACATCATATTTAGCTTATATTGATTGGACTAAATAGTTTTTGGTATCTTTTAGTTGTCACTGTATTAGACTAAGCAGCGGTGATTAGATGATGTTGAAATGCTCCCGAGTGGTGCAGTGGTCTAAGGCACTGCATCTCAGTGCAAGAGGCGTCCCTGGTTCGAATCTAGGCTGTATCACATCCGGCTGTGGTTGGGAGTCCCGTAGGGAGGCACCCAATTGGCCCAGCGTCGTCCGGGTTTGTTGAAAGTTGTTGAAACGGTGCTGGAATAGTGGAGGCAGCTCTTGTTTTCTTTTTACCGCGACTTGCGGTAACTCTCTGTGGTTCTAAATCAATAGTTGACTTGCCGGCAACATTAACTTGCATGACCCTTGCTGTAGGACATGTAACTGCTTGTCACATGCAATATATTTTTTGTGGACTTCACCGGACAGAGGTTGCTCTACGGTTTTGTGATGAAACAAATGTGTGGTTGTATTTACTCTACCACTCTGTCTTCTTATAGTCTGGGATTTAGACCTATATATCACTCTGTCAAGGCATATGAACTAACATTTTACAACGCAATTATCACAACACATAGGTTGCAATATGGCTTTTTTTTTCTGGCTTCCCCAGTGGTTTTACCCACGCACAGTTACTGTGCCTAACCAAGCTGGCTCAGTGCAGCTGTGAAAAGCCCAGAAGCAACAGACACCCAACAACAACCCAATGAAGAACAGACAATCACTCCTCTTTGGATGAAGTCACTCAAATAAAAAGGACACATTCAAATATGTCACGAAGGCTCGGAAGACCCCCACACGCCTAATCAACACACACACACACACACACACACACACACACACGTGGATTGAGTTTCTGATAGGTGTTCACATACGTGGGTGAGCTGTCAGAGCAGTGTGGTGGTGACACCGTGGTTCTACTACCCAGAGGATATTTTTAACGAGTGTTGCTAGGTTGCACCGGCCGGGGTTCTGAATATGGATGTATAGGGAGGAATACTGCTCTCAGTTGTCTGTCCCAACGCGTACTCACTGCTCTGTCATTCTGTACAGCTGTCTGGGGAGGGTGTGTGTGTGTGTGTGGGCGCATGCAAGTGTGTGTGTTCTCTTGTGCTTGTGTGTGTGTGTTCATGACTGTGTGTTGAAGATGGCACTCAGACCCTACGCATAGGGTAGACTGGGGGCAATTGTAACACCTTGAAATTCTCCAAACAGAAACCAGCCAGAGTGGTGAAAAGTTACAGTCAAATTTCTCACTATTTATTTATGGACAAATGTTTGTTTTTTAGGGGTGGACGTAGTTTCTTCCACCGGCTGTATTTTTCTTATGCCTGATGTCCAAGAATTCAAACATTGACGTGAATTACACTATTGTAGTCTCTTGCTAGGCTACTGGCTAATTATAACGTACTGTTAAGATGACCCTGAGCCAAGCAGCCAAATGATAAAAACAAGTTACTAACTTTAACTTTAAGATGTAAGATTGTATGAATTATACATTAGTTATACAAATAATAACTTTAAATATCCTTGGGGTCCTCTAGAGTGTCAAAGATATTGTAAACAGATATAATCTGGCCTTCAGACTATTCAGATGTTATGAGGGGACAGAATAGCCATGCACAGACACACGGGTGTTACTGTAATTATTTGGTTACGGACATAAATATGTCTTGCAAAATCATTACATACATCTATGATAATATGATCATTTATAAACATGAATGTTTTTGAAGTTAAGTTCATTTATTTGGTTAATTTTTTAGGTGTTACATTTGACCCCAGCTACTGTTACAACTGCCCCTGCCACGGGGCAATCAAAATTATGATCCGACCGTCTTCTGTACAGACATGCAGTATAAATGGTATGGAGACAGATGTAAGTCTCTTACATATACAAATGACTGGCCTAGTTCAAGTGTTAAAATTGCCTCCAGTCTCCACTACACACACACACACACACACACACACACACACACACACACACACACACACACACCAGCCAGGTAGATGGAGCTCCTATTGCTTCTGTCATAATGTTTCTCTCATTTTAATTTCCTTTGTCAATACTCCTCCTACTCCTAGTCAGTCGTTTCCAGCACTCTCCTGTATTACTAACTCTGCCAGTCTGTTTCCCGGTATTTGGACCTCTACCTGCCTGTTGGATTACGTTCCTGTCTAGCCCCTCATGTGCCTTCGACCATCTGATCTGCTGCCAAACGAACTCTGCCTGCATTACGGATTACGAGCCTGCCTACTCCTCTGTACTACCATCCTTCTGATCCCCGGTTACGAACATTGCCTGTCATTGACTACGAACCTGTCCTGCCCCAAATATCATATTAAACAGTCAATCATATCTCTGCCTCCGTGTCCGCTTTTGGGTCCCGTATATCTGTCGTTCTGTCAGAACGATCTGGCCATGACGGACCCAGCGGAGTTGACTCATCTGCAGAACGCAATAGCCCACCAAGAGGTTGTTGTGGGTCGACACGAGGAGGTGCTACGTTCAATAGCAGAGGAACTCAGTGAGCAGAGAGAGAACCAGCAGCGAGCCACCGAATGCCTGCTCAAACACTTGGAGAGATTAACACTGGCACTACCGGTACAGAGCGCTTCCCTCCCGTCTCCTGTCCCACCTATACCCAGCAACCCAACACCTTCCCCGGTGTCCCTAAGAGAGCCGCACTTACCTGCCCCCGAACGGTTCTCTGGTGATTTGAGTTATTGTCGTCCTTTCTTGTCCCAGTGCTCGCGTATCTTCGAACTGCAGCCATCCTCTTTTCCCACAGAAAAGTCACGGGTCGCCTATATGATAACCATGATGACTGGGCGAGCCCTGGCCTGGGCTACGCCGATATGGGACCAGCAACTTCCCGTTTGTGACAATCTAGCAGCGTTCACTACGGAGGTAAAAAAAGTTTTCGATGCTCCAGTATCCGGAAGAGAAGCGGCACGTCAGCTGCTACATCTAAAACAGGGGATTAGCAGCGTGTCGGATTACTCCATTAAATTCCGTACCCTGGCAGCGGAGTGCTCATGGAATTCCGAGGCTCTGCTGGACGCCTTCTACGACGGATTATGTGATCCCATCAAGGATGAACTCGCCGCCCGAGAGGTGCCTCCCAGTTTAGACAGCCTCATCACCATTGCCATGCGTATTGGCAGTAGGCTTCAGGAACGTAACCGGGAGAGAGAAAATCGTCGTCCTGCCCAGGCACTTCCGCATTTCGGCGGATTGGGTAGCAGAGCGTCACCGGGAGTAACGGCACCACCCGAATACTTCCGAGAACCATCGAGTGAGTCCGAAGTCCTGACATCTGAACCCATGCAGATAGGAAGGACACAACTGACGGCCGAGGAACGTCAACGCAGGATAGACAGTCGCAGCTGTCTCTACTGTGGAAAGAAGGGACATTATGCAGCCGGTTGTCCGTTAAAAAGGGCGGACTCATTTGTAACTGCAGGAATACGGGTGAGTCAAACCAAAACTCCATGGGTACCCCCGGTTCGTTTTCCTTTTCCTGCCACCATTATTTGGGATTCCCAAACCCTTAAAGTAAATGTCCTTATGGATTCAGGGGCTGACGATTGCTTTATTGATAATTCCCTTCTGGTAAAATTAGGCATTCCTTCACGCCCTCTAAGCACACCCATCGAGGCCACTGCCCTGGACGGTCGTTCTATTGGGCAGGTGTCTCAGATATCGATGCCCGTTACTCTGATTCTGTCTGGCAACCACAGGGAGGAGATCCAGTTCCTGCCCCTACATTCCCCTAATGCTCCAATTGTGTTAGGCCATTCTTGGCTTGTTAAGCACAACCCTCACATAGATTGGACTACCGGTTCTGTTATTAACTGGAGCCCTTTTTGCCTTGCTCATTGTCTGAAGGCTGCACCTCATGTTATAACCAGACAGGTTTCACAGGCCACGGAGGACATCGATTTGTCATCTGTTCCCCCCGAATACTGGGATCTAAGGGAGGTTTTCAATAAGTCTCGGGCTACCTCGCTACCACCCCATCGGCCATACGACTGTGCCATAGACCTCCATCCAGGCACATCACCCCCCCGTGGACGTCTGTATTCCTTGTCCGGTCCGGAGACTAAGGCCATGGCAGATTATGTGGAGACTTCCCTCAGGGCTGGGATTATTCGGCCATCTTCCTCTTCTGCTGGCGCAGGGTTTTTCTTCGTAGCCAAAAAAGATAAGACTCTTCGGCCATGCATTGATTACCGGGGTCTTAATGACATCACGGTGAAGAACCGATATCCACTCCCTCTGCTGGCCTCCGCTTTTGAATTACTCCAGGGAGCCACAATCTTCTCAAAACTGGACCTCCGAAATGCGTACCACTTGGTACGGATAAGAGAAGGTGATGAATGGAAGACTGCGTTTAACACTGCTAGTGGACACTACGAATATCTGGTGATGCCATTTGGGTTGACTAACGCTCCCGCTGTCTTCCAGGCTCTGGTAAACGATGTGCTCCGGGACATGATTAATCGTTTTGTCTTTGTGTATCTGGATGACATTTTGATTTTCTCCCACTCGGCCCAGGAACACACAGCACACGTACGTCAGGTCCTCCAGCGATTATTAGAGAATCAGCTGTTTGTAAAGGCAGAGAAGTGCGAGTTCCATCGCTCGGTCATTCCTTTCCTAGGTTACATAGTGGCCGCGGGTAGCATCCGGATGGATCCTGGCAAGATCCAAGCCGTCACTGATTGGCCACAGCCCTCTTCACGCCTGGATTTGCAACGCTTCCTGGGGTTTGCCAATTTTTATCGACGATTCATTCGGAATTACAGCATTTTGGCAGCCCCTCTCACTGCCCTGACCTCAACTAAAGTGAGTTTTGTGTGGTCACCCCAAGCAGCCCAAGCATTCACTGCCCTCAAACAGCGCTTCACTTCAGCCCCCATTTTGATTCACCCAGACCCAGCCCGGCAATTTGTAGTGGAGGTGGATGCCTCTAATATCGGCGTGGGGGCTGTGTTGTCGCAAAGGTCGGAGAAAGATCAAAAGCTGCATCCGTGTGCATTCCTCTCCCGTCGTCTGACACCTGCTGAGGCAAATTATGACGTCGGCAACAGGGAACTGCTGGCGGTCAAGACAGCATTGGAGGAGTGGAGACATTGGCTGGAGGGGGCGGAACAACCATTTATTGTGTGGACAGACCACAAAAATCTGGAGTACCTACGCTCAGCCAGGAGACTCAACGCCCGACAAGCCAGATGGGCTCTGTTTTTTACTCGATTTGATTTCACCCTGTCTTATCGGCCTGGTTCAAAGAATACGAAACCAGATGCCCTCTCCCGGGTGTTCAGTCCTACTGCTGCGGTCCAAGGAAGTGAACGCATTCTTCCGGTCTCTTGTCTGGCTACGTCCTTGGTCTGGGGCGTGGAAGAGGCGGTGCGTAATGCGCAGCAGTCGAGCCCTGACCCAGGAGGGGGTCCGCCGGGCTGCCTATTTGTACCTGACCCTGTTCGATCCAGAGTCCTGGAATGGGGCCATTCGTCAAGACTGACCTGCCACCCCGGCGTTCGTCGGACCCTGGCATTTATACGGCGACGATTTTGGTGGCCCACCATGGGGGTGGATGTCCCCTCTTTTGTCTCGGCCTGCACGGTATGCAACCGAAGCAAGACGTCCCGCCAGGCCCCAGCTGGTCTCCTGCAGCCTCTCCCTGTCCCTCATCGTCCATGGTCGCATCTCTCCCTGGACTTTGTCACAGGTCTGCCACTATCTGACGGCAATACCGCCATCCTCACCGTTGTAGACCGGTTTTCGAAGGCGGCACACTTTATTCCCCTGCCTAAGTTGCCATCAGCCAAGGAGACGGCCCAATTGATGGTGCAGCACGTTTTCCGGATCCACGGACTACCCACTGACATTGTCTCCGACCGGGGTCCTCAGTTCACCTCCCAGTTCTGGAGGGCTTTCTGCACCCTTATTGGATCGTCTATCAGCCTGTCCTCAGGATTCCACCCAGAGTCTAACGGTCAATCAGAGCGGGCCAATCAGGACCTAGAGACTGTGCTTCGGTGCCTGGTTTCTGACAATCCCACCACCTGGAGCCGGCAACTTGTTTGGGTGGAATATGCCCGCAACACCCTGCCTTCCTCCGCTACGGGGCTTTCCCCCTTCGAGTGCTCCTTGGGCTACCAGCCTCCGTTGTTTCCGGAGCAAGAAGAGGAGGTTGGCGTCCCGTCGGCCCAGCTGTTCGTCAGGCGCTGTCGTCGGACATGGAAAAAGGCTCGGGCGGTTTTGCTACGCACTAATGCCAGGTATCGGCGGCAGGCCGACCGTCGCAGGACCCCGGCTCCCCACTATCGTGTGGGCCAGAGGGTGTGGCTGTCCACCCGAGATCTGCCCCTTCGGGTGGAGAGTCGCAAGCTTTCATCCCGTTACATCGGTCCTTATCAGATCTCCCGGGTGGTCAACCGCTCAGCTGTACGCCTCATGTTGCCCCGGTCCCTCCGCATTAATCCTACCTTTCATGTGTCCCGTGTAAAACCTGTCTCTCATTGTCCTTTGTCCCCTGTTCCTAGGCCTGCCCCTCCTCCTCGGGTTATTGACAACCAACCTGCCTGGACGGTGCGTCGCCTCCTGAGAGTCCGTCCCCGGGGCCGGGGTTTCCAGTATCTGGTTGACTGGGAGGGCTACGGGCCAGAGGAGCGGTCTTGGGTCTCTACCAGGGACATCCTCGACCCGGAGCTCATTGCCGACTTTCATCGACGGCATCCCGGTCAGCCAGGTATGCACCCGGGTCGGTCGCCAGGTGGCGCCCGTAGGGGGAGGGGTACTGTCATGTCCTGATATGTTTCACCTGTCTGTGTTTGTCCCCTCCCCACACCAGGTGCACCCTATCTCCATCATTAATTAGTTTGGGTATTTAGTCCCTTGGGTTCTGTTGGGGTTTTGCCAGATCGTCTTGCCTAGTCAGTCGTTTCCAGCACTCTCCTGTATTACTAACTCTGCCAGTCTGTTTCCCGGTATTTGGACCTCTACCTGCCTGTTGGATTACGTTCCTGTCTAGCCCCTCATGTGCCTTCGACCATCTGATCTGCTGCCAAACGAACTCTGCCTGCATTACGGATTACGAGCCTGCCTACTCCTCTGTACTACCATCCTTCTGATCCCCGGTTACGAACATTGCCTGTCATTGACTACGAACCTGTCCTGCCCCAAATATCATATTAAACAGTCAATCATATCTCTGCCTCCGTGTCCGCTTTTGGGTCCCGTATATCTGTCGTTCTGTCAAGCTAGGTAAATGAGTAATCCCTTTGGATAAGGGCTTTGTAAATGGTGTTCACACCAGATACTGACTGGTTTTCATCTGTGACCAACTTATCAGTCATGTGAAATCCATAGATTAGGGCCTGATTTGTTTATTTAATATGACTGATTTCCTTATATGAGCTGTAATTCAGTAAAATCTTTGAAATTGTTGCATGTTGCGTTTATATTTTTGTTCAGTGTCGTTGCTTTTAGTTGGTACTGTAATGTCCCGAGCTGGGACAAATAAGGCGAGTCAGAAACACGAACGTGAGGGCAACACAGGTTTAATCACCTACTCTAGGCTGCTGTTATGGCCACAGCCCACGCCACTAAAACATGGAAAGTTACGGTACACAGGATGAACAGCTCTGCGCACAGGTGCACAGCAAGAACAAAAGAGAACACTGAAAAGACACTAGCCCCTATTTATCCCCTTAAACCCCAACGAGATTACCCACAGAACGGAAGAACAACTATAACACACACACAAATGTAACACATAACCCCAAACAAATAGAACCCCATATCAGGTCATTACATAACCCCCCTTTTCTAAACCCTAGCCCCTAGGGTTTCACAAAATCCTTAAAACGACCCAGGGGTCGTGTCTGTCTCTGGGGCCTTCCTGTAACCCTCCCTGATGAAACCCCAGAGCCCTCGTCTGCCCCATCCCCGGAGGCCTCCTCCACAGGCTCGGGTTGTGTTAGAGTCTCTGTGTTGGACTGTCCCTGTTGGCCTCCACCAGCGACCTCCCCTTAGTTTCCCCCAGTTTTCCTCCCTATGTAGGGCGCCAATCGATCCCGGTGTACTACTACCTTCCTGTTCCGTGGGGGGACCTCCACGCGGTATGTTACCTCCCCCACCCTCTCTAGAACCGGACAGGGCCCCACCCAGGCACTGTCCAGCTTCGGACACCGCCCTTTCTTGCGTGTGGGGTTGTGCAGCCAAACGCTTCAAAGTGCCTTCCCCGCGTGCGCGTGTCATAATGGCGCTTCTGGCGTAGCCCCGCGTTCTCAAGCTGCTCTCTCGCGAAAGTGTGAGCCACTTCCAGCCGGTCCTGCAGGCGACGCACATAGTCTGGGCCAGGCAAAACCTTGCCAATGTTATCGGGGGGCCGGCCAAACATCAGCTCAGCTGGAGTACGCATTTTCCTGCCCAACATTAGTAGTGCCGGGGAGCAAGCGGTGGATGCTTGAACAGCTGACCTATATGCCATAAGGATAAAGGGTAAGTGGGTGTCCCAGTCCTTCTGGTGTTTTGAGGTGACAATAGCCAGTTCTGTGAAATCTCTCCACGAGTCCATCGCCCTGCGGATGAAGGGGAGTAGTGCGCGTTTTCTCAATCCCTGGTCGGTGTGGATAGACTGTGGTACCCCAAACCGACTGACTATTCCCCCTATTAATGCTTCCGCTACCGTCTCTGCTTCCTGATCTGGGATAGCGTAAGCCTCTGGCCACTTTGTAAAGTAGTCCATTGCAGTTAGAATGAACCTGTTACCCCTGTCTGTGGTTGGAAACGGGCCCACTATGTCCCTTTTTCGCAGCACACTCGTCACATTGCCTACAAAAGTCCTCCACATCTCTCCTGTGCCTGGCCCAATAAAAACCTGTTTAGCACAGTACCCACAGCCGTCCTCAGCACACGGGCGACGGGACAAGGCATCAGCATTACTGTGGCGAAGGCCGGCTCTGTGCTCCACCTGGAAGTCGTAGGGCTGCAGCTCCTTCAGCCAGTGGCGATCTGCCCCTCTGGCTCCTTGAAGGAGAGAAGCCACTGCAGGGCAGAGTGATCCATCTGGACCACAAACGGCAGGCCCCCCAGGTAGTACTTGAAGTGGCGTACTGCTGCCACAACAGTCAACAGTTCCCTCCTGGTTACGCAATAGCGTTTTTCAGCCTTGTCAAAGGTTCTGCTGAAATACGCTATAATGTGTTCCCAATCCGGCCCTCGCTGAGCCAGCACAGCCCCCGACCCTTCATTGCTTGCGTCCGTGTCCAGGATGAACGGGAGGTTTGGGTTTGGAGCAGCCAGGACATGGGCGTCCACCAGGCCGCGTTTGAGTGCTTCGAATGCCTGCTGGTGCTCCTCAGACCACTGATAGACTGTGTCCTTTTTGAGGAGGTGGTTTAAAGGAGCAGCTATTCCCGCAAACCCCTTCACAAACCTGCGGTAATAACCAGCCAGCCCCAGGAAGCTCTTCACCTGTTTTTCCATCAGTGGGATTGGCCACCCCCTTACAGCCTCCACCTTGTCTGGCAGCGTGCTGACACCCTCACCCCCCAGCTGGTGACCCAGGAACGCCACCTCCCTTCGCATTAAATTAAATTTTTCTGGGTGTAGTTTTAGTCCCGCCCCCGAGATCCTCTCTAACACTCTCCTAAGTGCACCCAGGGCCCCCCCAAACAATGTGCCGTGCACCAATATGTCATCCAGGTACACAACACACTCCTGTCTAGGAATCCCAGCCAGCACTCTGTCCATGAGCCTCTCAAGGGTGGCAGAAGCGTTGCAGAGGCCGAAGCACAGTACCTTAAACTGTCAGTAGCCACTGCGCAGGTCAAGGGAGGAGAACCACGACGACCCCCTTACGTGGTCCAGCGACTCATCAATCCTCGGTATGGGGTAAGAGTCTTTGATGGTGACAGAATTTAAGCCCCTGTAGTCAACACAAAACCTAAGTTTTCCCCCCTTCGTAGGCACCATGACAACTGGTGCAGACCATGGGCTATCAGATGGTTCGATGAAATTGGCCCGCAACATGTCAACGATGGCCTTGTCTGCTGCTTCCCTGCGGGCAAGCGGGATACGACGGGCCGTATTTTAATGGGTCGGGCATCCCCAGTGTCTATCTCGTGCTGAACTAGGTGTGTTTGCCCAACCTCATCCTCCCCCCAAGCAAAGCTATCTCTAAACTCCAGTAGCAGCTGCTTTAACTGGCTCTGTTGGCTCTCATCTAGGCCCTGACAGTTTTTCAGCCACACAGCTTCAACAGCGTCAATGGCTTCCTCCCTCCCGCTCCGGGTCAGCTGGGGTGAAGGGGCTTGTGTGTTTTGAACCCCTGGGCTGTCTGCGGTTGTGCTGTCATGAGGAGTGAAGGGCGTCGCCGCTGTAGACAGATGGCACGACTATTAACGGGGCGGCCGGGACGACTGGTTGGATTTCCCTGAGCTCGGAGGAAAACGTAGGCACAGCCCTATCCCCCGCTAGCCCACCTGAAGGCAACATCCCCACTGTCGGCCACCTCAACAGCCTTAAAGTGCCCGACGCTAAATCTGACTGAGCCCCACAGTTCTGTAATTACTGTCAAAGGTGCTTCTACAAAGTATTGACTCAGTGGTGTAAATACTTATTGTAAATTAGATATTTCTGTTTTCCATTTTCAATTAATTAGCAAAAGTTTCTAAATACATGTTTTCACTTTGCCATTATGGGGTATTGTGTGTAGATGGGTGAGAGAAAAAAAAAAAAAAATGTTTAAATCAAAAATCAAGTGGTATGAATACAATCGGAATGCTCTGTAAATATTTAAGGGAAAAAACTATTTAGAATTACAATTTTTTCACATCACGTAAGTGTTTAGGGTGAAAAAACATGCTACAAACAATGTAGTTTTATATATATATATATTTTTTTGTATTTATATATATTGTATGTACACTGTAGTGGACATTAGGACTTGGTTGATAGTGAATGTAAAAACATTTAACAGTATTGTGTAAAGCTGATACATCTGATACAGAGGGCATTTACTAACATCCTGATGTCCACTACAGAGGACATTTATTTACAAAGTCTTATTTAGAGCTTATTTAAAGTGAAAAAACTATAACACACTAAACCCTTCCTGAGATATATTTACTTGCTAGAAACAATTTGAATATCAAACTCACGAAATAATTATTTACACACACTTTTCTATTAAACAGTGAAGCTTGTTATTTACATTTGGGTCATTTAGCAGAAGTTCTTATCCAGAGTAATTAGTTCAAGATTTTTTCACCTAGTTTGCTCAGGGATTCAAACCAAGCAACGTTGGTGACTGGCCCAACGCTCTTAACTGCTAATCCCCGTGGGACTTGACCCAATGACTGATGTTGCTTGCAGGCACCAGACTCTTACCATCTCAGCCACATAGGACCGTGGTATTACATTCAACCTAAGGCTTTTAAAATCTGCATGTAAAGTAAATAAACTGTTAAGTTAAGAGCTGAAACATCAAACATGTGTTTACTGTAATACTCACTTATCAACATCATTAAATTCAACCTTTTAGCATTTTATAATGGACAATAAATATGCCTAATTCATTCATTCAAAATGTAGTCAATCTCTAAATTAAGGAGCTGTAAGATCTCGTTCAAAATCTTGCTTTTAGCGTGACGTCTTTCTGATGTTGACAATCTGGTGAATCCACAAGAGAAATAGAGGCCACATGCATAGAATGACTGAATTTGATCATAATTGACACACACAGACACACACACACAGACACACACACACAGACACACACACACAGACACACACACACAGACACACACACACAGACACACACACACAGCCACACACACAGACACACACAGACACAGACACACACAGACACACACACACAGACACAGACACACACACAGACACACACAGACACACACAGACACACACACAGACACACACACACAGACACACACACAGACACACACAGACACACACAGACACACACACACAGACACACACAGACACACATAAACACATACACACACATACACACAGACACACAGACACACATACACACAGACACACAGATACACAGACACACAGATACACACAGACACACAGACACTGAGAGAGATTGGCCAACAACTAAAAGCTCAGTTGACAAGGAAAGCATTAAATTAGGGTCTCACAATGTTTTGTAATGAAGCCTGCTCCCTCAGTGCTGATAATAAGAAATATGTTGTGTTATTCTCCATTAAAATGCCCCCCTCCCCTACTTCAATCTCCCTGCACAAACAAACACACAAATATAAATATACGAATACACACGTGCACACACCCACCTCACACATGCACACACATGTGCACACACACACTTTCCTCGTATTGACTTCCGAGTGAGGCCAGTGGAAGCTTTGTTCTCCCAGGAGCAGACTGTGGAATCCATATCTATTTTATCTGGTCTTGGACAAATGAAATCTCTTTTGTGACCTTTTAGAAATCCTTCCGTTGCTATAGCGACGTGGCTAATGATGCGATTGCATCGTACGGATACGCCAGCGTCTGTCCTTTATCTACCCATGTCAACTGAGGAAGAATTGGCCAAGTCTGTTGTGGATGCTCTATGGCCATGTCAACTGAGGAAGAATTGGCCAAGTCTGTTGTGTATGCTCTATGGCCATGTCAACTGAGGAAGAATTTGCCAAGCCTTGAGGGGAAGGAGAGGAATTCATTGGGGATCTTCAATGATTTATTTAATGTTTTCTGAATGATTCTGTTTAAATATTTGATCTGGTGTAATTGTGTTATTTGTTTAAGGAGCCTGAACATACAACTTGCCAAAAGACTGAGCTGATGCAAGTCTTCAGGTTTCAGGCAAGGTTACTCACCATCTCTAGAACTACCAACTTACAATTTTTCTGCACTCAGATTTGTTAGCTTACCATCAGGCGCATGTATTCAGCTAGTTCTTCTTGAGGCGTCAGCATGCTTCTGTTCAGCAAGGCGAACCGAACGAGGTGGGGAGTGGCAATATTACCCCGGGACAGTAGAGGGGGATGAGCTGGTAATAGATATCTAGGGCCAAACAATATTACCCCTGGACAGTAGAGTAGTGTACACAGAGAGACTGGGGGAAACTACACACGTTTTGACTGGGGGGAAACTACGCACGTTTTGACTGGGGGGAAACTACGCACGTTTTGACTGGGGGGAAACTACGCACGTTTTGACTGGGGGGAAACTATGCACGTTTTGACTGGGGGGAAACTACGCACGTTTTGACTGGGGGGAAACTACGCAGGTTTTGACTGGGGGGAAACTACGCACGTTTTGACTGGGGGGAAACTACGCACGTTTTGACTGGGGGGAAACTACGCACGTTTTGACTGGGGGGGAACTACGCAGGTTTTGACTGGGGGGAAACTACGCAGGTTTTGACTGGGGGGAAACTACGCACGTTTTGACTGGGGGGAAACTACGCACGTTTTGACTGGGGGGAAACTACGCACGTTTTGCGAGCATGGAGAGGTCAGAGATAGCCAGAACTTTTGGCTAAGGAACACAAGTTGGGTATTGGAGAAAGACCATCAGTGCGTGTTCAACAAACAATACAATGGTTGAAGGGGGGACATGAAAGGAGAGACGTAGTCATGGACAGAGAGGAAGAATGAGAAGAGCCCAGTGCAGAGGGGAGACGTGTGTTGAGGAAGAATGGTGCCAAGTACAAATCGTACTCTGCTGTCTCTGATAGCTCGGAAATTGAACCTGACTAGAATGAGGATGAATTACCACCACCATGTGTGGTGAAGACCTCCGAGTCCGAGTGACATTTTTGGAGAAAGTGGATCCCTGCCTTTTGGCTGACCTATATGTTGTCTCAGGCTGGTAGAAAATAATGTGGGTACTGTGAAATCGGTGAAGGTAGCTCGAAGTGGACTTGTGATGATTTTCTGGGTTTCTTCTGCCCAGAGGGAGTGGGCACTTCACCTCACTCGCCTTGGGACAAGACCAGTGACTTTCTTTGCTCTCTGGAAAGGAGGGATTACTGGCGTGGCCTTAAGTGTGAAAGAAATGAAATTGAGGATTCCCTGTGTCTGTGACGCCCGCTGTTTGGTGCAATGCAGACTCGGTGGTGAAACTGAGAGGACACTGTCTGTCCTTTTGAGTTTTGAGTCTTTACCTGACAAAGTAATGTTAGGGTATGTCAGTTATCCGGTGAGAGCTTTTGTGCCGAACCCACAAAGTTGTTTTATACTAAACAAAAATATAAACACAACATGCAACAATGTAGAAGATTTTACTAAGTTACAGTTCATATAAGGAAATCAGTCAATTGAAATAAATTCATTAGGCCCTAATCTATGGATTTCACATGACTGGGAAAACAGATATGCATCTGTTGGTCACAGATACCTTAAAAAAAAGGATCTCATCACGGTATTTCTGTGCATTGAAATTGCCATTGATAAAAGGCAATTGTGTTCGTTGTCTGTTGCTTATGCCTGCCCATACCATAACCCCACCTCCACCATGGGGCACTCAGCAAAGAGCCTGCCCACCCAATGCCATACACGTGGTCTGCATGTGTGAGGCCGGTAGGACGTACTGCCAAATTCTCTAAAACAGCGTTGGACGCTGCACATTAAATTCTCTGGCAACATCTCTGGTGGACATTCCTGCAGTCTGCATGCCAATTGCACACTCCCTCAAAACTTGAGACATCTGTGGCATTGTGTTGTGTGAAAAGAAACTGCATATTTTAGAGTGGCCTTTTATTGTCCCCAGAGATCATGCTTTTTAATCAGCTTCTTGATATGCCACACCTGTCAGGTGGATGGATTATCTTGGCAAAGGCGAAATGCTCACTAACAGGGAAGTAAATACATTTGTGCAAAACATTTTAGAGAAACAAGCTTTTGTGCATATGGAACATTTCTGGGATCTTCTTATTTCAGCTCAGGAAACATGACCAACACTTTACATGTTGCGTTCATATTTTTGTTCAGTGTAGATCCCAAGCTTATGGACATGTTGCAACAGGTGGCAATTGTGGGTGTGCCCATGTTGCTGGGAATCAGAAGTGCCCGGTGCGAGAGACAGGTTGAGGTTGCCAGGGAGTAGAGGATGATGGGTCAATGATGAATAGTAGGCCTAGACCAATAGAATAATACGGATTTGTGCTTCAGTGAGGTTGGCTTTTTAGCATTCATTGCCATTGTCAACTGTACCTCAGAAATTGAACGTAAATCACAGAAAATATATATTGTGGTGGCAGCTGCAGAGAAGTACTTGGGTGTACGCAGTGGAGATTCTAGCATGTAAATCTTGGTGGGGCAAACTCAAAAAAAATGTTTTAGATGCAAAGCCACTTCACAACACAACACTAAACAATACATTAATTACATTATAACAGTGACAAACGGCCCCCACAAACCTATTAGGGCCTACATAAAGCTGTCCCAACAGCAGAGCTTTCTTTTCAGCACCATGGAGTGAATCCTTAACCACTGCTACACCTGGCTATCAGCGGAGCCTTGTCTGGCAGCGAAAAATACGTTTTTTATTACTGCCTTTTAAAAAATCATGGCTGATATGGCTGAGTTGCTTAAACAAATGTGGGTTCTTCTGACAATTGAGATGTACAAACTATGGCATAAGGGGACGATGAGCGGATAAGAGGCAATCCGTAATTTTGATTAAGACATTAATGAGCGAGCTAGGACGGATGTAGTCAATATAACTATTTGTTCAGCACTTTTGAAATGTACTGCGACAGAATTCAGAACATGGGCTGTTCTTACAGTGTTCTCCCTGTACACCAAGTCAGAAGCGTATGATACACAACATACACTTAGTATTACTTTCTTAGCATTATTTATACACATTCTTTCATCAAAGTCTGGCATTCTCTGGATTTATGGTGCTTTCAAGACAACTGGGAACTCAAAGGAAAACAAGGTCGAATTATGACGTAAGTGATCTTCAGGTCGGAGAAAGTGGATCCCTGCCTTTGGGAGTCGGATGACTATTCAAAGCGTATTTTCCCAGTCGGAGCTCATTTTTTTCCGTGTTCCCAGTTGATTATTCATGATTCATTCAGGACTATCCGTAATCATGGTAGCATCCACATTAATGTAAAAGTGTTTAGAAACATATTCTATTCTTGGAGGTATGTAATAGTGGTATATAGGTGGAGGGTTAGTTGGTGGTATGTAATAGTGGTATATAGGTGGAGGGTTAGTTGGTGGTGTATAATAGTGGTATATAGGTGTTAGTTGGTGGTATGTAATAGTGGTATAAAGATGTTAGTTGGTGGTATGTAATAGTGGTATAAAGGTGGAGGGTTAGTTGGTGGTATGTAATAGTGGTATAAAGGTGGAGGGTTAGTTGGTGGTATGTAATAGTGGTATATAGGTGGAGGGTTAGTTGGTGGTATATAATAGTGGTATATAGGTGGAGGGTTAGTTGGTGGTATGCAATAGTGGTATATAGACGTTAGTTGGTGGTATGTAATAGTGGTATATAGGTGGAGGGTTAGTTGGTGGTATATAATAGTGGTATATAGGTGGAGGGTTAGATGGTGGTATGCAATAGTGGTATATAGATGTTAGTTGGTGGTATGTAATAGTGGTATATAGGTGGAGGGTTAGTTGGTGGTATATAATAGTGGTATATAGGTGGAGGGTTAGTTGGTGGTATATAATAGTGGTATATAGGTGGAGGGTTAGTTGGTGGTATGCAATAGTGGTATATAGACGTTAGTTGGTGGTATGTAATAGTGGTATATAGGTGGAGGGTTAGTTGGTGGTATATAATAGTGGTATATAGATGGAGGGTTAGTTGGTGGTATGCAATAGTGGTATATAGACGTTAGTTGGTGGTATGTAATAGTGGTATATAGGTGTTAGTTGGTGGTATGTAATAGTGGTATATAGACGTTAGTTGGTGGTATGTAATAGTGGTATATAGATGTTAGTTGGTGGTATGTAATAGTGGTATATAGATGTTAGTTGGTGGTATGTAATAGTGGTATATAGATGTTAGTTGGTGGTATGTAATAGTGGTATAAATAGTGGCGAGAACAAGTATTTGATACACTGCCGATTTTGCAGGTTTTCCTACTTACAAAGCATGTAGAGGTCTGTAATTTTTATCATAGGTACACTTCAACTGTGAGAGACGGAATCTAAAACAAAAATCCAGAAAATCACATTGTATGATTTTTAAATTATTAATTTGCATTTTATTGCATGACATAAGTATTTGATCACCAACAACCAGTAAGAATTCCGGCTCTCACAGACCTGTTAGTTTTTCTTTAAGAAGCCCTCCTGTTCTCCACTCATTACCTGTATTAACTGCACCTGTTTGAACTCATTACCTGTATAAAAGACACCTGTCCACACATTCAATCAAACAGACTCCAACCTCTCCACAATGGCCAAGACCAGAGAGCTGTGTAAGGACATCAGGGATAAAATTGTAGACCTGCACAAGGCTGGGATGGGCTACAGGACAATAGGCAAGCAGCTTGGTGAGAAGGCAACAACTGTTGGCGCAATTATTAGAAAATGGAAGAAGTTCAAGATGACGGTCAATCTCCCTCGGTCTGGGGCATCATGCAAGATCTCACCTTGTGGGGCATCAATGATCATGAGGAAGTTGAGGGATCAGCCCAGAACTACACGGCAGGACCTGGTAAATGACCTGAAGAGAGCTGGGACCACAGTCTCAAAGAAAACCATTAGTAACACACTACGCCGTCATGGATTAAAATCCTGCAGCGCACGCAAGGTCCCCCTGCTCAAGCCAGCGCATGTCCAGGCCGTCTGAAGTTTGCCAATGACCATCTGGATGATCCAGAGGAGGAATGGGAGAAGGTCATGTGGTCTGATGAGACAAAAATAGAGCTTTTTGGTCTAAACTCCACTCGCCGTGTTTGGAGGAAGAAGAAGGATGAGTACAACCCCAAGAACACCATCCCAACCATGAAGCATGGAGGTGGAAACATCATTCTTTGGGGATGCTTTTCTGCAAAGGGGACAGGACGACTGCACCGTATTGAGGGGAGGATGGATGGGGCCATGTATCGCGAGATCTTGGCCAACAACCTCCTTCCCTCAGTAAGAGCATTGAAGATGGGTCGTGGCTGGGTCTTCCAGCACGACAACGACCCGAAACACACAGCCAGGGCAACTAAGGAGTGGCTCCGTAAGAAGCATCTCAAGATCCTGGAGTGGCCTAGCCAGTCTCCAGACCTGAACCCAATAGAAAATCTTTGCAGGGAGCTGAAAGTCCGTATTGCCCAGCGACAGCCCCGAAACCTGAAGGATCTGGAGATGGTCTGTATGGAGGAGTGGGCCAAAATCCCTGCTGCAGTGTGTGCAAACCTGGTCAAGAACTACAGGAAACGTATGATCTCTGTAATTGCAAACAAAGGTTTCTGTACCAAATATTAAGTTCTGCTTTTCTGATGTATCAAATACTTATGTCATGCAATAAAATGCAAATTAATTACTAAAAAATCGTACAATGTGATTTTCTGGATTTTTGTTTTAGATTCCGTCACTCACAGTTGAAGAGTACCTATGATAAAAATTACAGACTTCTACATGCTTTGTAAGTGGGAAAACCTGCAAAATCGGCAGTGTATCAAATACTTGTTCTCCCCACTGTAGGTGTTAGTTGGTGGTATGTAATAGTGGTATATAGGTGGAGGGTTAGTTGGTGGTATGTAATAGTGGTATATAGATGTTAGTTGGTGGTATGTAATAGTGGTATATAGATGTTAGTTGGTGGTATATAATAGTGGTATATAGGTGGAGGGTTAGTTGGTGGTATGTAATAGTGGTATATAGATGGAGGGTTAGTTGGTGGTGTATAATAGTGGTATATAGATGTTAGTTGGTGGTATGTAATAGTGGTATATAGGTGTTAGTTGGTGGTATATAATAGTGGTGTATAGGTGGAGGGTTAGTTGGTGGTATATAATAGTGGTATATAGGTGGAGGGTTAGTTGGTGGTATGTAATAGTGGTATATAGGTGGAGGGTTAGTTGGTGGTATGTAATAGTGGTATATAGGTGGAGGGTTAGTTGGTGGTATGTAATAGTGGTATATAGGTGTCGGCATACACAAACTAAATGTGTGAACCCCACGATACCAAAGAAGAAGAAGACACCTGACTGGTGAGAAAATGGAAGTTGTATGCAAATTTCTCTGGAGGAAGTTGTGCGGATTTGCTTTACCTGGCAAGACATATAATAGGCGAGATACGGGGACAGATGCAGAGGCATATGGCCGAGAGAGCTATGGTGGAGTGTTTCGAGAAAGTTCCTTAGTGTCCAAACTGCTGCAGAATACCTTTGATTTACCACTGCCAGCTGTCCTGCCAGGTACCACAACGCCAATTGCATGTTTTCTTGAGATGCAGTTCTCCCCCTACATGAGTACCTCATGTGACCTTATCCAGCTACACTGTATATACAAAAGTATGTGAACACCCTTTCAAATGAGTGGATTTGGCTATTTCAGCCACACCCGTTGCTGACAGGTGTGTAAAATCGAGCACACAGCCATGCAATCTCCATAGACAAACATTGGCAGTAGAATGGCTTTACTGAAGAGCTCAGTGACTTTCAACGTGGCACCGTCATAGGATGTCATCTTTCCAACAAGTCATTTTGTCAAATTTCTGCCCTGCTAGAGCTGTCCCGGTCAACTGTAAGTGTGAAATAGAAACATCCAGGAGCAACAACGGCTCAGCCGCAAAGTGGTAGGCCACACAAGCTCACAGAACGGGACCGCTGAGTGCTGAAGCGCGTAATAACTGTCTGTCCTTAGTTGCAACACTCACTACCGAGTTCCAAACTGCCTCTGGAAGCAACGTCATCACAAGAACTGTTCATCGGGAGCTTCATGAAATGGGTTTCCATCGGCGAGCAGCAGCACACAAGCCTAAGATCACCATGTGCAATGCCAAGCGTCGGCTGGAGTGGTGTAAAGCTCGCAGCCATTGGACTCTGGAGCATTGGAAACGCGTTCTCTGGAGTGATGAATCACGCTTCACCATCTGGTAGTCCGAAGGATTCATCTGGGTTTGGCGGATGCCAGGAGAATGCTACCTGCCCCAATGCATAGTACCAACTGTAAAGTTTGGTGGAGGAGGAATAATGGTCTGGGACTCAAGCAAGTACCTGCAGCAATGTTCCAATATCTAGTGGAAAGCCTTCCATGAAGAGTGGAGGCTGTTTTTAGCAGCAACAGGGGGACCAACTCAATATTAATGCCCATGATTTTGGAATGAGATGTTTCGTCCTTTTGGTTATGTAGTGAATGTTCAGAGGGTTTGAGAGAGAGTGAGAAAGTGCCTGAGGTCTGTTATTGATCAACTGCCTGTGCTCTCACCAACTCACTGACGGCTACACCCCAGGCAGGCGTGCCATTCGTCAGATATGAGTGCTTTACGACACAGCAACACTAATGTACTACTTTCCTTGCGCTCAGTTATTGCCAATTACCCTCACACGTTAGTCAATACTTAGAATTGGAGGCAATTTGGGTGGTCCCGGGTGGCTCAGTTGGAGAACATGGCGCTTGCAACGCCAAGATTGTGGGTTTGATTCCTACCGGGGACCATTTGTCACGTTCGGGTGTGTAGAGAGTAGACCAAGGCGCAGCGTAGCGATAGTTCGACATCGTTTATTAAATTAATAAACTATACTGGATGGGAACTATGCAAAATAACAAATGCAATATATATATATATATATAATAACAGAAACACACATAATCACGACACGGGACATAGGACAATGAACCACGCCGTAGCAGTGGAACACACACATATAAGTAGGATCCCTAATTAGAGGTAATGCAATGCAGCTGCCTCTAATTAGGGATCCCACACACAACACCACACAGACGTAGAAATACCAGATCTGCCAGACTCTGACCATAGAAATATAGAGAAGCAAAGCAAAGCGGTGGTTTACGCCATTTAAAGGGGTAAACCACCGGTCCTGTAAATGACAATAGTGGGGCAAAAGACTCAGGCCTTGGAGCGGGGCAAATAACCGGGCCAGGACTGGGCACCGGTGTGGCAGGCGACTCTGGCCTGTCGACCATCACGGGAGGCTCCGGGCTGTGGACCATCACGGGAGGCTCCGGGCTGTGGACCATCACGGGAGGCTCCGGGCTGTGGACCATCACGGGAGGCTCCGGGCTGTGGACCATCACGGGAGGATCCGGACTGTGGACCATCACGGGAGGCTCCGGGCTGTGGACCATCACGGGAGGCTCCGGGCTGTGGACCATCACGGGAGGCTCCGGGCTGTGGACCATCACGGGAGGCTCCGGACTGGGGAGGCGCACCGGCGGTCGGGTGCGTGGAGCCGGCACTGGAGGCACCTGGCTGGGCGCACGCACTGGAGGTCGGGTGCGGGGAGCCGGCACGGGACGTACCGGACTGGAGAGGCGCACTAGAGGCCTGGTGTGTGGAGCCGGCACTGGAGGCACCGGACTAGTGACATGCACTTCAGGGCGAGTGCGGGGAGCCGGCACTGGACGTACCGAGCTGGAGAGACGCACTGGAAGCCTGGTGCGTGGAGCCGGTACATGTGGCACCGGACTAGTGACACGCACTTCAGGGCGAGTGCGGGAAGCCGGTACTGAGCTTACCGGACTGGAGAGACGCACTGGAAGCCTGGTGCGTGGAGCCGGCACATGTGGCACCGAACTAGTGACACGCACTTCAGGGCGAGTGCGGGGAGCCGGTACTGAGCTTACCGGACTGGAGAGACGCACTGGAAGCCTGGTGCGTGGAGCCGGCACATGTGGCACCGAACTAGTGACACACACTTCAGGGCGAGTGCGGGGAGCAGGCACTGGACGTACCGGACTGGAGATGCGCAATGGAGTGTAGCAGACGGCCGGACCCGGACTGGGCACCGGTGGAGCGGACTGCTCTGGCACTGGAGTGTAGCAGACGGCCAGACCCGGACTGGGCACCGGTGGAGCGGACTGCTCTAGCACTGGAGTGTAGCAGACGGCCGGACCCGGACTGGGCACCGGTGGAGCGGACTGCTCTGGCACTGGAGTGTAGCAGACGGCCGGACCCGGACTTGGCACCGGTGGAGCGGACTGCTCTGGCACTGGAGTGTAGCAGACGGCCGGACCCGGACTGGGCACCAGTGGAGCGGATTGTTCTGGCATTGGAGTAGAGCAGACGGCCGGACCCGGACTGGGCACCGGTGGAGTGGACTGCTCTTTCACAGGAGTGTAGCAGACGGCCGGACCCGGACTGGGCACCAGTGGAGCGGATTGTTCTGGCATTGGAGTAGAGCAGACGACCGGACCCCGACTGGGCACCGGTGGAGCGGACTGCTCTTTCACAGGAGTGGAGTAGGCGACTGGACCCGGACTGTTCCATTCCGACATTTCCTCTTCAACCTCCTCTGCTATCTCCCACATTTCCTCCAGAACTTCTCCAAAATATTTCTCCAAATATTCCTCCTTTTGCCTCATCTCTTCTAATATGCCTCCATAATATGCCTCTAAATATTCCTCTTCCACCTTGCTTTGCGCCCCCACTTGTATTACGGCATCGTCATATTCCACATGGAGAGTGGTACTGGCGCGTCCTCTTCGTAGCCAGACCACCCCCATAGCCCCCCCAAAAAAATTTCTAGGGGTTGACTACGGGCTCCGTTCCCCCGATTACGCCGCTGTCCTCTCTTCTTCTCCTTTGCTCCCGTATTATGCTGCTTGGTCGGGTGGTGGTTCATTCTGTCACGTTCGGGTGTGTAGAGAGTAGACCAAGGCGCAGCGTAGCGATAGTTCGACATCGTTTATTAAATTAATAAACTATACTGGATGGGAACTATACAAAATAACAAATGCAATATATATATATATATATATATATATATATATATATATATATATAATAACAGAAACACACGTACTCACGACACGGGACATAGGTCAATGAACCACGCCGTAGCAGTGGAACACACACATATAAGTAGGATCCCTAATTAGAGGTAATGCAATGCAGCTGCCTCTAATTAGGGATCCCACACACAACACCACACAGACGTAGAAATACTAGATCTGCCAGACTCTGACCATAGAAATATAGAGAAGCTTCTCTATGGCCAGAGCCTGACACCATTACGAAAATGTATGCCTTCACTACTGTAAGTCTCTCTGGATAAGGGCGTCTGTTAAATGACTAACATTTAAATGATAACAGAAAATACCCTTTTGTTTCTTTCAGGCATTTGTTTTCTGTAATTGAGATGAGAAGGGGGAAATCTCCCAGCTTTGTACCGTATGACTATGGACACACCCATTGAATGATGGTGGAGAGAGAGAGATGGAAAAAGAGATGACCGGAGGGTCAAGGATTCAAGCTCTTATGCTGCTTTCCGACTGTAACACCAGTGTTCCACTAGTGGTGTATACACCATGATGTTATACCAGGGAAATGGTGTTTCCATAGCTTGGGTTGACAGGGTGGACTTGTCAAGAGCAGAATCAACAAACTCTGCATAACCAAAACAGTTGCTTTGTTAGAAAGATGTTAACTGTCGAAGGTGTCAACCCAAGTTCACAGTTAGCGGCCTAACCTCTGCTCCATGTGAGAGCAGGTCCGCTGCAGCCATGGCCCAGTGAGACATGGGTGTGTAGATGGAAACAGAAAAGTTTGAGCCTTTTGGCTAAAACACTGCATCTCGGTGCTAGAGGCGTCAGTGCAGAAAACCTGGATTGAATCCAGACTGTATCACAACTGGCTGTGATTGGAAGTCCCATAGGGTGGCGTACAATTGGCCCAGCATCGTCCGAGTTTGGCCCGTATAGGTCGTCATTGTAAATAAGAATTTGTTCTTAACTGACTTGCCTAGTTAAATAAAGGTTAAATAAAAAACTAATTGGAAATGTGCCATTAGAGGGAGATGTTTATGTGCTGCAGGCAGCAGCTTTTAGCTCCAGGAAAAATATTCATTATATTCAACATTATTCAATACGTTGACTCAACAACATGCTGTTCATTTGGCCAATGCATCCAGAAGTGTGTTGTGTGTGTTTTTAAACCCAATCCTAAAATAAGAGCTTGAATATTAATTGGTTCTTTCAGTCATGTGTGCTAGTGCAGGGTTAGAACAATAGCCTGCCTACTCTGTAGGTATACAGCACCGGACCTCTCTGTAGGTATACAGCACCAGACCTCTCTGTAGGTATACAGCACCAGACCTCTCTGTAGGTATACAGCACCTGACCACTCTGTAGGTATACAGCACCTGACCACTCTGTAGGTATACAGCACCAAACCTCTCTGTAGGTATACAGCACCAGACCTCTCTGTAGGTATACAGCACCAAACCTCTCTGTAGGTATACAGCACCAGACCTCTCTGTAGGTATACAGCACCAGACCTCTCTGTAGGTATACAGCACCAAACCTCTCTGTAGGTATACAGCACCAAACCTCTCTGTAGGTATACAGCACCAGACCTCTCTGTAGGTATACAGCACCAGACCTCTCTGTAGGTATACAGCACCAAACCTCTCTGTAGGTATACAGCACCAGACCTCTAGGGTAAAATCACACATTTAAAGCGAGAATGTACACATTTTAATTCCTCTCAGCTGGAGGCTTGTGTCTATACTAATGGTTCTGTTCCTGTTGTGACTCTACCCAGGAGACCTTGGAGCACATTCTGTTCCAAATATGGACCACCCTAACCATTAACCAATACTGTATGTTACGGATGCTAAATCTATCTGATTATCTTGCAAGAGATCTAGATACAGTCCCTTCGGAAAGTATCCATTACCTCTTGACTTATTCCACATTTTGTTGTGTTGCAGCCTGAATTAAATGCATGATCCGGCCACCACCATGCTTGAAAATATGAAGAGGTACTCTTCAAACATACCATTTTGTATTCAAGACAAAAAAGTTTATTTCTTTGATTATTATTTGATTATTATTTGCAGTATTGCTTTTGTTGCAAACAGGATGCATGTTTTGGAATATTTTTTTTATTCTGTACAGGTTTCCTTCTTTTCATTCTGTCAATTAGGTTAGTATTGTGGAGTAACTACAATGTCCATCCATATCATAACCATTAAACTCTGTAACTTTTTTTAAATCACCATTGGTTTCAAGGTGAAATTGTTTCCTTCCTCTCCGGCAACTAGGAAGTACACCTGTATCTTTGTATTGACTGGGTGTATTGATACAAAGCCGAATTAATAACTTCACCATGCTCAAAGGGATATTCAGCATAAGCTTTTTTTATTTTTACACATATACCAATCGGTGCCATTCTTTGCGAGGCTATTTAGGCTTTACATAACAAAGGGATTGAATTTCAGCTTTAAATGTTTTATTAATTTTTAAAAAATTCTAGAAACAAATTTCCACTTTGAAGTTATGAGGTATTGTGTGTAGGCCAGTGACAACAAATCTCAATCTAATCCATTTTAACAAAATGTGGATAAGTCAAGGGGTGTGAATACTTTCTGAAGGCACAGTATTATCTTTATGATGCCAATATCCATTCATATGGTTATGGTTATATGGCCGTGCCATCTGTCAGTGTTGTATTTTTGCTCTCAAGATGGTACAGTCTCATGATCAGGTGGTCAGTTGTAGTTGCCAAGGCCCCCAATGCGTTTTGTTTACAGCTCTTTCATTCATTTCTTGGAACACTTCACAATGTACATTCTGCCATAGAAATATACTGAATTTATTATATTTGCATGTATATGCCTTTAACCACCCCCTACCTCCTTACCTCCATACCTCCTACCTCCTTACGTCCTACTTCATCTTCGGTTGACTCTTCTTTAGAGGTTAGGGTGACTGTAATTAAATAATTGAGATATGGGCAATAATACTAGTGACAGCCTGGGTACAATCTATGGTTAATTAAGACCACTGTTGGTGACATGTCTTATATTAATCAATATGTCAATGAGATGCTGTACTGTTCGTCTACAAACATCAACCTACACTAGAGGGACTGACTCACTTGTGTTATTTTCTATACACAGTCGTATGAAAAAGTTTGGGCACCCCTGACAATTTCCATGATTTCCATTTATAAATAATTGGGTGTTTGGATCAGCAATTTCATTTTGATCTATCAAATAACTGATGGACACAGTAATATTTCAGTAGTGAAATTAGGTTTATTGGATTAACAGAAAATGTGCAATATGCATCAAAACGAAAATTAGACAGGTGCATAAATTTGGGCACCCCAACAGAAAAATCACATCAATATTTAGTAGAGCCTCCTTTTGCTAAAATAACAGCCTCTAGACGCTTCCTATACCCTCTAATGAGTGTCTGGATTCTGGATGAAGGTATTTTGGACCATTCCTCCTTACAAAACATCTCCAGTTCAGTTAGGTTTGATGGTTGCCGAGCATGGACAGCCCGCTTGAAATCATCCCACAAATTCTCAATGATATTCAGGTCTGGGGACTGGTATGGCCATTCCAGAACATTGTACTTGTTCCTCTGCATAAATGCCCGGGTAGATTTTGAGCAGTGTTTTGGGTCATTGTCTTGTTGAAATATCCAGCCCCGGCGTAACTTCAACTTTGTGACTGATTCTTCAACATTATTCCCAAGAATCTGCTGATATTGAGTGGAATCCATGCGACCCTCAACTTTAACAAGATTCCCAGTACCGGCACTGGCCACACAGCCCCACAGCATGATGGAACCCCCACCAAATTTTACTGTGTGTAGCAAGTGTTTTTCTTGGAACGCTGTGTTCTTTTGCCGCCATGCATAACGCCCCTTGTTATGACCAAATAACTCAATCTTTGTTTCATCAGTCCACAGCACCTTATTCCAAAATGAAGCTGGCTTGTCCAAATGTGCGTTTGCATACCTCAAGCGACTCTGTTTGTGGCGTGTGTGCAGAAAAGGCTTCTTCCGCATCACTCTCCCGTACAGCTTCTCCTTGTGCAAAGTGCGCTGAATTGTTGAACGATGCACAGTGACACCATCTGCAGCAAGATGATGTTGTAGGTCTTTGGAGATTGTCTGTGGGCTGTTTTTGACCATTCTCTTCGCCTTTGCCTCTCCGATATTTTACTTGGCCTGCCACTTCTGGCCTTATCAAGAACAGTGCCTGTGGTCTTCCATTTCCTCACTATGTTCCTCACAGTGGACACTGACAGCTTACATCTCTGAGATAGCTTTTTGTAGCCTTCCCCTAAACCATAATGTTGAACAATCTTTGTTTTCAGGTCATTTGAGAGTTGTTTTGAGGCCCCCATGTTGCCACTCTTCAGAGGAGAGTCAAAGAGAACAACAACTTGCAATTGGCCACCTTAAATACCTTTTCTCATGATTGGATGCACTTGTCTATGAAGTTCAAGGCTTAATGAGCTCACCAAACCAATTGTGTGTTCCAATTAATCAGTGCTAAGTAGTTACAGGTATTCAAATCAACAGAATGACAAGGGTGCCCAAATCTGATTTAATTTCATATAACTTAATATTGCTACACTAAAAATCTTTGTCTGGACAATACCCCAGTACTCAGCTTTTATTAGAAAATGAATGGCATGCCACTGTGATCATTTTCTGTGA
Organism: Thymallus thymallus; assembly: GCA_023634145.1. Classification (NCBI taxonomy): domain Eukaryota; kingdom Metazoa; phylum Chordata; class Actinopteri; order Salmoniformes; family Salmonidae; genus Thymallus; species Thymallus thymallus. The sequence goes on along the minus strand of CM042411.1, from coordinate 26,557,415 downwards.
CGACAGAGTAAATTATTATGCAGCCTCAGAGGGGTGCCCAAACTTTTTCATACGACTGTAAATGATGTAGGTGGGGCATGTCTGATTTGAAAGATGGGATATTGTTTTATCATGGCTAGGGATTTTCTACTTTAAAAAAAAGGATTTTACACTAAATAAAATGTCTCTTCCACTACGTCAGTTCTTATTTTAAATAAGGTGTCAGGGGATTTTTCATTGCATCTAAATCGTGATATCTCATCTGCAACCATCTGCACACAAACATGCTAAAACATTTATTAATGAATTTAAGGTACTCCTATACGTTTTAAATGATGGAAATGTGTGTTTTCATGGATGGAGCAACTGAGAGAGACAGAACTGAATATTATATGCATACCATCTAAATACATTACAGAAATTGGATAGCAAGGCTACTCTAGTCGATTATGTCCTGCCTCAGTAACGTTTATATGATTAGGAGGCCTCCACACATTCTATATTTTTATTGACAAGTATTTCTCTAAAAAAAACTGTCAATCACCTGGTTTCCATGGAAACTGGGCGGTACGCTACCTGCGTGCTGCTCCCCGGAGTCGCTCTCGCTCGCTACAAGCAGACAGCAGGCATGGGTTTGAATAGGATACTCAATCCTGGCAGTGTCAGGGGCGCACTGTGGTTGAAGGAAACTGGAGATTCCTACTATAGCAGTCAACGTCAATCGATAACCGCCGACTGATTTTGTCCTTCAGGTTCAGGTACATCCAGGTAGGCTATACGTGTATTTCCAGAATATTAGTGTTGACCAGTAAATAGGTTTTAAACTCAACCAAGCATGTCAGCTGTCCGTTTCGCATGTGATGCAAGGTGGTGAGAGGGAGTGTGAGGTTCGTCGGTAAATTGGTAAAGATCCTTTGGCGCCATAAATGCAAGGAAGCTTCAAAAATACAAGTTACAGCATATTACTGATAGCATGATAACTGTCGCATGTGCTTTGCATAATCCAATAGCCTATACTCATTCAATTAAATAGCCTGATGAGAGCTTGGATCATTGGAATTAGCTTAACTTAAATATATTAGGTATTAGAAATGAAAAGCTGATAGCCTGTCTGACATTGAGCCAATAATGTATACATTTATTCATTGTATAGGGGACAACATTATAAAACATTATATGCCATGTGCTGCTTGAAATATGATTATAATGTTCTGCCTTCAGATAGGCTAAATAACCCTGTACATTTTTGGCTATGCTTATATGTCTCATTTTCAGAACAATAAATACATTAATATAGTAATTTAATCTTAGATAAAGGACACAACTATGTACTGTATCTTGCGATCATTGAAGGAAAAACTATAAACTAAGCAGCCCTTTATATCAAGGTAAACACTATGAGTCAACTGAGCCAGCCTGTAATTGCCTTGCCCATCATTCTATTTGGAGGCATGTTAATGAAAACATCTGCGTAATTTAATTCTACATTATCCTTCTGATTGATGGCTTTTTCTGGGAACAATGTGATATGAAACTGACAACTGAAATGTTTACTTCAGTTATATCAGACCGAAAGCTGTCAACTGAAATGTTTACTTCAGTTATATCAGACCGAAAGCTGTCACAAAGACTAACTTCTGTCAGTCGGTTTATGAAATTACTTTGTTCAATTTGCTCAAGTTTAACTGATATACAGTGTGTTCCAAAAGTATTGGGACAGTGAAACATGTGTTGTTGTTGTGGCTCTGGACTCCGACACTTTGGATTTGAAATTATACAATGACTGTGAAGCTATAGTGCAGACTGTCAGCTTTAATTTGAGGGTATTTTCATCCATATCGGATGAACCGTTTTAGAAATTACAACACTTTCTGTACATAGTCCCCCCACTTTAGGGGACCACTTATATGTGTATTAAATCAGCCAAAAGTTTAGTATTTGTTCCCATATTCCTACCACACAATGATTACATCATGCTTGTGACTCTACAAAATTGTTGGATGCATTTGTTTTGGTTGTTTCAGATTATTTTGTGCCCAATAAAAATGAATGGTAAATAATGTATTGTGTAATTTTGAAGTTACTTTAATTGTAAATAAGAATAGAATATGTTTCTTCCTCACTCATCATTATTCATGATTCATTCAGGACTATCCGTAACCATGGTAGCATCCACATTAATGTAGAAGTGTTAAGAAGCATATTCTATTATTATTTAAAATAAAAGTGTCTCCAAACTGAAACAATACATTATGTACCATTCATTTCTATTGGGAACAATATAATCTGAAACACAACCTAAACAAACTGCTAATTTATCCAACAAGTTTGTAGTCATAAGCTTGATGTAGTCATTGAGTGCTAGGAATATGAGACCAAATACTAAACTTTTGACTACTTTAATATACATATAAGCTAATTTGTCCCAATACCTTTGGTCCCCGATATAATTAAAGTTGATAGTCTGCACATTAATCTCATAGTCATTGTATAATTTCAAATCCAAAGTGCTGGAAACAACAACAAATTTGTCACTGTCCCAATACTTTTGGAGCACACTGTATTTGATGTAGACTAATGGCTCAATACTGTACATACATGATTACATTAGCTTTGGGCAGAACTGAAGGTTAACCAGGGTTTGGAATTAATAAATTAACATGGCAATGCACATGACAATGACAATGTAGTCATTCTCTGTTGATGTTCCTCAGGTTTTAGGATAAGAAGAACTACAAAGGGCTTTAAAGTAACCAATGGCGACTGAGGGGGGCCAAGATGGACAGCGTCAGGACAAAGTTGTCTTGAAGAGGAAGTTGACCGGTCCACCCAGACTCCTCCTGGGCAAATCAAAATCCAAGAACCAGGGAGGTGACAGGTCTGAGGCTCATACTAAGAAGATAAACAAAAGAGTAAACGTCAACAATGGAACTCAGATGGATTCTTCCGCCAAACAGTCAAATATAGATGCTGGAGCGACGGGATCATCACAACTTGCAGTCACTTCAGACGACCTCCATACAACCTCGAAAATGGACGAGGAGCAAGCTTCATCTGAACTACCCACTGAGCCCTTAAGGTGGCGCTCCACCTCAGATGAGGATGAGACCAGTGAAGGCCATTTGGAAGGGTACAGCAAGACAAGGAAATCAACAAAGCATGGCTGGAGAAGGTTATTTTCCCCGGCTCTCATTTGCGTCAGAAGACAAAGTAAGAAGTACGCTGCAAAAACTTCAATCCAGGATGGTGACCAGGGAATTGTACAAGCTGAGAGACTAACTCATACTGAAGCAAAGTCAACAGGAGAAGAAACCATCTCCTTGAGTGACAAGTGTGTCCGCAATGCTGCTGACATCGACAATGTCATGAAAAGGAGGCGCAGGTTTACCATCCGGACGTGGCCGACCTTAAAGCGGCTCTTGACATCGTCTTACGTCCGAGGCCAAGGGCCAAAACAGGGAAATGTTGTACAGGAGGTCTCTGAAGACGTCCAAAAACAACCGTCAATGACCATCAGAAAGACATTTCAGCATTTTTTGATATGTGGAAGAAGGGCACCTTCAGCTGTGCTTCCTCTGGGAGACAAGGACACCCAGGACACTGGCGACATGGACACCCAGGACCGTGGAGACAAGGACACCCAGGACACTGGAGAAAAGGAGCCAATGGGAACACAAGACAGGGGACAACAGTGCACATCTGACGTCCAGGGAGTTGAGCTTCTGGAAGAGGGGGCTGAGGTTAGAGGACAATGTACAGAGAGAGTGACAGTGTGTGCCGAAGTGAGTGCCCTGCAGTCCACGGACGGAGGTCCAACAGACACCCCAACGAGCCCAGAGTCCCTACTAGAGAGTCCCGTCCCAACAACAGTAGTAAGACCAGTGGTAGATACAGAAGACACAGAGACCAGTCCAATGGGTGATTCAAAGGAACCAGATATATTGGAACCTGAGACTTCTACCAAAACAGGCACAGACTCAAACCTCAGTAAGGTCATCAATGTTACCATGGACGCTAACAAGATGCAAGTAGATGAACTGGATCATATCCAGTGTTTAGAGAAGGACGAGGTCATTGAGTCAGACTGTGTGATAATCGATACAGTCAACACCATTGCCATGGACACTAATGAGTATCCCTCAGACTCAAATCAGATCATTTCTTCTGAGGAGAATGACACGCTTTGCAGGATCACAGAAGATAGCATTGTGCAGAATGGCCAGCCCTTGACCAACATCAGCATCACCCCCGGGGCTGACTCTGACCAGGATGTGTCCGACCAGGATGGCCATGAGGTGGGGGATGAAAGCAGCGAGAGTGGCCTTCCGACTGAGGACCACCAGGACTTGTTATTGTGTGGAGAGAGCCTACTAGTGCAGACGGCTTGCTTCTTGGTCCAGGCAGCCATGACCGCTGCCATGGAGCAGTTCTCAACGGAACAGAGAGGCACCCCCACCACTGTCCACAGGGAGGCGCAAGGGTGTCAAGATCGTGCTTGACACCCGTTCCTGCATGTTGCGATAGCACATATGTACGAGCCCATTTGGATCAGCAGAGTTGGGTTCAATACAGCATACAACGGAAAATGTTAAAAAACATTTTGCAACAGAAAATGAAAATGAGAGTTTCTTATTGGACCAGTAGTTTCTGTTTCAACCCGTTTTCTTACATTTGGTGTCTAATGAACACGGCCTAAGGATTATTGAGAGAATATCTTTTTTAAATTAGACAAGTAAAAGTAAACCCCTTTTTTTGTTCTTGTTTAAGACTTGTTGTTAACAGACCAAACTGCTGCTGTTTGTATAAATCTAAACCGCCAGAGAACGTATTGACACAATCTATTTTTACAATCTATTCTCTTATATTGTACAAGAGGTGGCACTCAATTTTAACAATTACTATCACAAATATTTTAACTGTTCAGTGTGTCTCTGTGTTTTGAAAATGGTGGAACTAAGGGCTCTATTCAATCCATATAGCGGAAATTCAGCGTTACTGCGTGATTGAAATTTAAAGGCAATGTGGAGACTGCATTCTCGGTAAAACTCTGCATATGTCATCTCAATCGTAAATTACCTTTACATTTCTAGCACACAATCTGTAGCGCTTCAGCGATACAGATTGAATATAGCCCTCATACTTCAATTGCGGTGTATTTACCTATAGAACTAAAAGTATGAGATACGGGTTATCTGTATATCTGAATGAACTATAGTTCTTAAAAGCGGAGTTCCGCGATAGGCGAAACAGCGCCACTGGCCACCTCAGGCGCATATGTCATTGTTATATTTTGAGGCAGTGAGCATCCAAAATCATAGTCCATACTCTGCTGTTCTATCACGCTTGCAGTGATTTGTAACATTGTCTAAGCGGGGGGGGGGGGGGGGGGGGGGGGGGGGGGGTTGGGGGATTGGGGGAGTGTTAGTTGTTGATATGTCATACGAAAACATTAGGTACCCCAGTCTGTGATGTTGTTTTTCTGTGTGAATGTTATTCTGCCATTGGAAAATAATGATTACACACAGTTTGACACCTGTGTATCTGGAAAAATACAACCTCGTCTCTAGACGGCTATTTTCTGTCATTCTGTCATTTATAGCTTGACCTCCTTGACTTCAGAGGAGATTTTGCAGTAATTGGAAACAAGACCAGCAAAAATCTGTCTTGGGGCAGCACAACATTCAATACATGGAGGCTTGCTGGTCTTTGTAATAAGGTTTGGTTTCCAAAAGGCCTCTTTTAGAGGTTGGGGACTGTGAATCAAACAGCAATGATATCATTAGAGGTGGATAACAGGCTCTCTTAACCAAAACAATGTGTCATCCAATGATATGAGCCTACTCTGATATGACCATGAGCAGTATGTCCTGTATGTGTGATCTGGTTAAGGAGTTAATCACTTCAGATGAGTGAAGGGTGTTAACAGTCTTTTAATGCGGCGGGTGAGGATTAATTCAATTGTGAGGGGAAATACATTCTTTTCTAATTGAGTTACATGAGTAATATCTGGTTGATTTGTGTTGTTTTATGTTAAATGTGTATAACGTGCTGGTGAATATTTATTTATCAATATAACTATATTTTTTAGTTTGAAAACTGTCACCAATTAAATGATCGGACATATATGCATAATCTCACTCCAGGTCTACCTATTTTTAGCTTCAACATGTGAAAATTATCTTCCCCAGTGAAGTCTGCCGTGTTTTGTTTCTATAGCAATAGAGATATCTTACATTTAATTATAACCTACCTATCACCAAGAAACTACCAGTTTGAACCATTACAGTTCTGTTTAGTTTCTCAGTTTCTTCTCATCATGTTTCTTCTCATCATGTTTCTTCTCATCATGTTTCATGTTTCTTCTCATCATGTTTCTTCTCATCATGTTTCATGTTTCTTCTCATCATGTTTCTTCTCATCATGTTTCTTCTCATCATGTTTCATGTTTCTTCTCATCATGTTTCTTCTCATCATGTTTCATGTTTCTTCTCATCATGTTTCTTCTCATCATGTTCCTGTTTCTTCTAATCATGTTTCTTCTCTTCATGTTTCTTCTCATCATGTTTCTTCTCCATCATGTTTTGTGTTTCTTCTCATCATGTTCCTGTTTCTTCTCCTCATGTTTCATGTTTCTTCTTATCATGTTTCATGTTTCTTCTCATCATGTTTCATGTTTCTTCTCATCATGTTTCTTCTCATCATGTTCCTGTTTCTTCTAATCATGTTTCTTCTCTTCATGTTTCTTCTCATCATATTTCTTCTCCATCATGTTTTGTGTTTCTTCTCATGTTTCATGTTTCTTCTCATCATGTTCCTGTTTCTTCTCCTCATGTTTCATGTTTCTTGTCATCATGTTTCTTCTCATCATGTTTCATGTTTCTTCTCATCATTTTCATTTATTCTCATCATGTTTCTTCTCTGCTTGTTTCTTCTCATCATGTTCCTGTATCTTCTCATAATGTTTCATGTTTCTTCTCATCTTGTTTCATGTTCCTTCTCTTCATGTTTCTTCTCATCATGTTCCTGTTTCTTCTCATCATGTTTCTTCTCATCATGTTCCTGTTTATTCTCATCATGTTTCATGTTTCTTCTCATCATGTTCCTGTTTCTTCTCATCATGTTTCATGTTTCTACTTGAACTATGTATTGTTCCTACAGCCTCAGCTTAATCTTACTTTATGGCAGATTGTAACAATATATATTTTTACATTTTGTTACTATCACAAGTAAGAGTTTGATGGGTTCCAGCACTAGCTGTCCTAGATTAAATTGGAATATTCTTATCCTACTGCTTGAGAGAGAATTGTGCTGTCTTAGAGCCAGAAGCCATCTGTCAGTTTTAATATTTTAATGTTGAGCTCCATAGAGGGATACATAAAACATTCTGTGTAGCCGTGTAGCCTTTCCATTAGCCTGCTTCACACTCCCTGTAATGGATTTAAAAACATAGGAATGGCGTAAGCATTGGATGAAGGGAGTTTCCACCTTTGTTAAATCCATGTGGGAACGTTTGCAAGTGCACACTTGTGGAAAAGGGTGGAGAATGAGAATTGTGACACAGCTCAATAAGCACAGGGTAGATGAGAGGGAATGAGTCCTTGAGCTCTCAAGTGCCCTCTGGTGGTAACAACTTGTTACTACAAGAACAGGGAACGTAAAGCCTGGTACAAGGTGTGCTCTATAAAATGGGCTGCGTTGAGATTGTCCACCCTTCTCCAAGAAGTGTGTCCTACTTTTACCATTCCACTGATTCCGCTCCAGTGTAATTTTTTTTAACATGTAGCATTAAACAAACAGAAATGGTGAGAGGGAAAGGAACTCCGATATCTGTAGAATCGAAACATTCTTATCAATGAGAAGAGTTACATGGGACAATCTGTTAAAAAATATATTTATTTACAAAACATTTTCCATGTATGGAAAAGTGAACCAAATTTAGAAAACATGAAACCACAGCCGTGTGGTAACGACAAAGTGTAAACGCCATAGAAGAGTAGCCAACTGAAACACACCAGAGGTCACACACGCCAACAGGAACAAATGGAAACAAACCCAGAAAGGTCAATCTGATAATCCTAGGTTTATACTGTCTATCGCAGTACATACAGGTTCCTGGTTCGACATCACCAGATACATTCTTCTACACAGTCTGATAGCCATTGCCACATATCCGTTAAATATGAAACTACAATCCCACGATCATAAAGCTTTAGAGAATTAACTAAGTTCAGAGTATCTCTTTTAGTCACTATTACTTTTGCCTGGCTACCTGGACTCTTTGCTCCGGCCAAACGCTACGCCACGCCCAAGGACGTTCGCTGTTTCTCTTCAATGAGTCTGGATCTGAGTACCAACCCTTCAACCTTCACCCTTTACCCTTTAAAAACACTTTGTTTTGTACAACGCCCCTCGTCAACAAAAACCGACCTCAATGATGGCAGAACTTTGAGCGAGTTGTCAGGCTACTTCTACTCATGTTAGCCTGTTATGAGCTAAAATAAGTCCTTCCTCTTAGTGTTGTCGAGGATAAAGCACATTCAACATGTGTCCTCTGTACTTAAACACTGCTAAGGTCCTTGCTATTAGAATGTCTAGTGTATCAGGGGCCGTACGTGTTAAGCATCTCAGAGTAGTTCTGATTTACAATCAGTTTTGCCTTTCAGATCTAGACTGAATAAGACAGCTCTCCTGTGATGCCTGCTACGTCCCCAGGTTTTCCAGCTTTAAAGGTCTTGGGATGACACTTGGGACTTTGTCCTCTTTTGCATACACACCCATTTTCATAAGTAGTACACACTTCTTGTCCATTTTCATAAGTACTACACACTTCTTGTCCATTTTCATAAGTAGTACACACTTCTTGTCCATTTTCATAAGTAGTACAAGCTTCTTGTCCATTTTCATAAGTAGTACACACTTCTTGTCCATTTTCATAAGTAGTACACACTTCTTGAATCCATTTAAAAGGTGAATGAAGCAGGCCAAGCAAATGATCTGCTAATTGTCAGGTTTAGGTATACTGTGCTAGTTTGTTGGGGGTTATGTACTACAATACACTGTGTAATGATGTACTACCATACACTGTGTAATGATGTACTGCCATACACTGTGTAATGATGTACTACAATACACTGTGTAATGATGTACTACAATACACTGTGTAATGATGTACTACCATACACTGTGTAATGATGTACTACCATACACTGTGTAATGATGTACTACCATACATCAATTGTGTACTGCAACATTGTGGGTGTAAATATTTGTCCCTTGCAACCCTGACAACCCTCCATAACAACAAGCCAGGCTCCATTTCAACAGCTGCACATTTTCAGAAAACAATGCAGATACATAGTATTTGCTAATTTCCAATCAATACACCAGCTGGTAAAATATGACAACTGACAGAGAGACAACACGTTCCTCTTTTAAAAACCATGTTCTATTCAGAAATTCACTGAATAAAAGAACATACACTTTACACTGGAATCACATCACAGGGTTTCATCTAATCAACAGAGAGATGACGGTATTGACAAAGGACAGGATATAACCGGATCAGTGGAAAGATAATGACGAAAGGTAAGGAATGCAACTGAAACAGGGTCATGTTCAGTAGGAATCAAACTGAAGAAAACAAACTCAAACAGAGTGACACAGGAGGTACTCTCTGGAATTGTCCAATAACAAACACTTTTGTTTTCAATTGCAAAACATTTTACTACGGTGAACCAGATGTGCAGTCTCTCTGGTGAGAGCAGATCGGAAAATGAATAAGTATTCCCACAACACTTCTTATTACATAGCTGTTTCCCTCGGTAACTACAAGGGAATAAATAATGTAAATTACCTTGTAACAAGTACATAGTTCTGACCAATTACCATTGCTAATCCAGTTTTCAAAGAAAACACAAAAAGAGAAGCTACTGTATAACCACACAAACAGAGTTATCAAATCAGGTTTTCCACAAGTGGTGACTCCGGCACATCACCTATGTAAAGTGGGACTTTATGTATTTCTTTAATTTCTACAGTTAGTTTTTCCGCTTTCATTCCACAGCGACGTTGTCCACGCTCTCCTGCGAGATCTCAGAGTCTAGCGAATAGCAGGAGCTGCCATTGTCCTGAGCTTCCCTGTTGGCCTCCTCCGCCAGTGCTACTGTAGTGCTTGCTGCCACCCCACCACTGCCGCCCTCCGGTGGCCCCTCGCAGAAGTGCCCAGAGGCGTGGATGAGCTGGCTGCAGAGGCGGCTGTAGCGGTGGTAGCGCGACGGCTTGCCCGTGTGTGTGTACATGTGCTCCTGGAGTTGGCTCTTCTGGGCGAAGCGCAGGCTGCACACGGAGCAGGCGATCTTGCGCTTTCGTGGGTGACTGGTAGTGGAGGTGGTGGTGGGGGGTGTACTGGTGCCATCTGCTATACCCCCCCTGCTCCGCCTTAGCTCGGTGGCTAACTCATCAGCTAGGGCTTGGCTCTGTCTCAGGGCCTCCTCCAGGTAGCCTGCATCCTGCTGATCCTGGGGGGGGGGGGCCCGCTGCTGCTGGTCCTCAAGGCCCACTGGATTCCCTACCCCGCCCTGGAAGAGGCCCTCCATTAGTCCGCTGGGATCCAGGGCGCAGGTGGCGTGGCTGAACAGGTGCTCGCGGAGCCCCTCGGGGGACGAGCAGCACTCGCCGCACCGGGGGCACAGCAGCGCCAGGGGGCCATCCTTGAACAGGAGGCCCTGGCAGGGGTTTCCGACCTGGGCCATAGGTGACGTTGGGGACCCTCCCCCGCCCGGCGCCTGTTGGCCATCCTCTCCCTCCCCTTCCTCTTCTTCCACCCTCTCCTGCTTGATGCGCGTTGAGATGTCCGAGTCGTCGCCGGAAGCCACAGAGGAGACACCGCGGAGGAGACCAGAGAAGGGCTGACAGACCGAGGAGGGGACACCCTCCATCCCCACAGTCATCGAAAACTGGGCGGTGTGGGAGCGGCCCGCCCGAGTGGACGAACGGCCGTCCTCAGGGTTGCCCCCTCCTCGGGCCCCTGCATTTCCTTTAGGGACCCCTTCACCCTCCTTGTTTGCTAACTGAGATGAAATCTGAATACCGTACAGGTTGGACATGCGTACAAGGTCTGCGGTGGCGGCATCGGGCTCCCCCTCACCAGGCTTACGGCACAGCTGGTAGGCATGGAGGAACTTGATGCCTTCCTGCAGGCGGCCCTGGTCCACTGGCTGCTTGGGGCCCATGCCTGTGTACATAATGTGTAGAAGGTAGCTGAACACGTCTGGCTGGATGTCCGTGGGCTGGATCTTAATGCACTCACTATGAAGATGACGATAGACAGTAGGAGAGTATATTAGCGTTTACTCTTGAAACGCATGAATATTTCCTGTCTCTAATAACAAAGTATCCCTTGGATTTTGTAAAGTTTGATATATGTATACAAACTAGTTAAGATCTTCTCTAGAGCAGGACATTCAGGAAAATACAAACAAACACACATTACTAATTATATTCTATTCATCTATTCTTGCAGCCAAAGAAACATGTGATTTACAATCAGTGCAATGTGAGAGAACTTACACAACACCCATTCTAATACCCAATATCACTGAAACAACCTCTGATAGTCACTAGACCCTGCTACTGTATAACATGACCAAAACAATATGGGCAACCATTTACTTGAAGGTCTGCTATACACATACAGTGAGGGAAAAAAGTATTTGATCCCTTGCTGATTTTGTTCGTTTGCCCACTGACAAAGAAATGATCAGTCTATAATATTAATGGTAGGTTTATTTGAACAGTGAGAGACAGAATATCAACAAAAAAATCCAGAAGAACCCATGTCGAAAATGTTATAAATTGATTTGTATTTTAATGAGTGAAATAAGTATTCGCACCCTCTGCAAAACATGACTTAGTACTTGGTGGCAAAACCCTTGTTGACAATCACAGAGGTCAGACGTTTCTTGTAGTTGGCCACCAGGTTCGCACACATCTCGGGAGGGATTTTGTCCCACTCCTCTTTGCAGATCTTCTCCAAGTCATTAAGGTTTCGAGGCTGACGTTTGGCAACTCGAACCTTCAGCTCCCTCCACAGATTTTCTATGGGATTAAGGTCTGGAGACTGGCTACGCCACTCCAGGACCTTAATGTGCTTCTTCTTGAGCCACTCCTTTGTTGCCTTGGCCGTGTGTTTTGGGTCATTGTCATGCTGGAATACCCATCCACAACCCATTTTCAATGCCCTGGCTGAGGGAAGGAGGTTCTCACCCAAGATTTGACGGTACATGGCCCCATCCATCGTCCCTTTGAAGCGGTGAATTTGTCCCGTCCCCTTAGAAAAAAAAAACACCCCCAAAGCATAATGTTTCCACCTCCATGTTTGACGGTGGGGACTTTCACCCAGTCCTCCTCTGAATCATTCAGATGTTCATTGGCAAACTTCAGGCGTGCCTGTACATGTGCCTTCTTGAACAGGGGGACCTTGCGGGTGCTGCAGGATTTCAGTCCTTCACAGCGTAGTGTGTTACCAATTGTTTTCCTGGTGACTATGGTCCCAGCTGCCCTGAGATCATTGACAAGATCCTCCCGTGTAGTTCTGGGCTGATTCCTCACCGTTCTCATGATCATTGCAACTCCACGAGGTGAGATCTTACATGGAGCCCCGGACTGAGGGAGATTGACAGTGCTTTTGTGTTTCTTCCATTTGCGAATAATCGCGCCAACTGTTGTCACCTTCTCACCAAGCTGCTTGGCGATGGTCTTGTAGCCCATTCCAGCCTTGTGTAGGTCTACAATCTTGTCCCTGACATCCTTGGGAAGCTCTTTGGTCTTGGCCATGGTGGAGAGTTTGGAATCTGATTGATTGATTGCTTCTGTGGACAGGTGTCTTTTATACAGGTAACACGCTGATATTAGGAGCACACTCTTAAAGGGAGTGCTCCTAATCTCAGCTTGTTACCTGTATAAAAGACACCTGGGAGCCAGAACTCCTTCTGATTGAGAGGGGTCAAATACTTATTTCACTCATTACAATGCAAATCACTTTATAACATTTTTTACATGCGTTTTTCTGGAGTTGTTTGTTGTTATTCTCTCACTGTTCAAATAAACCTACCATTAAAATTATGGACTGATCATTACTTTGTCAGTGGGCAAACGAACAAAATCAGCAGGGGATCAAATACTTTTTTCCCTCACTGTAGGCATTCATAACACCCTAAGTGTGGCACAGTATGCAATAGCCATGCAGCTTGCATCTAACCTTGACTGATGGATGAAGATCATCTTGAAGTAGTTGGAGAAGGCAGCCAGCACGGCCCGGTGGGCCTTGAAGTACACGTTGCCAATGGCGACTGTGCAGTCGCACAGGAAGCCAAACTCCCTCTGGACGTTGAGCTGCTGCAAGAGGAACAGGCTGTGGCTGGAAACGTCCATGACATCCCCCACTCCACCTCATGTCACACACATAAAAACACAAGCACACAGTAATTCATATGTAGGGTTAAAATTAGGTTCAGGAGAGGATATGTTGTGCAAACCTGGGTTAAAATAGTATTCACTTCCTTTCGAATACTTTGGGGCGGGGTTAGCACTTCTGGGACAATTGTACTGGCATATTGACCATCTTTTAGGATGGCATTGTGCCAGGTAAGCTCAATAAAAGAACACAAATACTACTGGAACCCAGTGTGTCTGATTGCTGTGCAATGACAACGTGATTCTATATGATCAAACTCTTCCCTCACCCTCTAAAACACAAACCCAACATATGTTCATTAAAGGTCACACCTCTGAAGCATGCACTAAGGACATTTCTGAAGGTGTTGCTGAAACAATGGCATACTCTGCTGGTCAAAGGACTGAAAGAAGCATCCCCCACCAAAAAAAGACTGTTGTTGTTGGCATCTGGGTAACTTTCTACCTGTAGACATCTTAGATAATAAAGGAGTTTCACGTCGTGTGAAAAGATGAAACTTTGGGGAACCGTAACCTAATAATTACCTTGACAAAAAAACAGTTCCTTATGTCGATGTAGACTTATGGCAAGGTTGTTACATTGTAACAGAGCATGGGCCGATATAATTTACTGTTACATTGTTGCAATCGATATGGCATGTTTATATTGTAGCAAACCCTTTATTTAATTGTATCCATTTATGTTGCCTACTTCAAAGCAGACGGGACAATATGATGGACTGTAAGACATAGCAACAACGCATGCATTCTTGCAACCACAGATAAAGGGGTTAGCTTTCGACGAATGGAATATGCAAATAACTGAAAATGCCATCCTAAAAGATGGTCAATATGCCAGTCCCCTAAGTAGCCTACAACCCACAGCCGGTCTCAAGATATATTCGCCAGCTTGTTTCACGACAGCATCACATCGATTCACACATTGATTCTCACGTCTGCCTTGTAGCCTATCAAGTGTTCCTGCCAACCGAATCAAGTGTTCCTTCTAGACAAAATCAACAACCGTGAACAGCCTCGATAACCCACACGGCCCCCAATGCATGCATTTGGATATCCCCTCCTATTTGCAAAACAAAGCAAATACGATAATCGGAAGTCTTTCTTACCACCTATTTGCGAAATATATATTAAATATAGGTTTATATTTCGTACGTAGCCTATTTGTTGCCGCAGAGAAATTCTCGCACGGTCTCGCGCGTCTTCCTATGTGATTGTCTCCAGAGGTTGTTATTCGTCACGTGACTGTACTGTAGCCTACTGTACATTTGCTGTTCTGTCATAAAAGGTGTGAACATTTTGTAAATACCGTGTGTGAAAACATTTGGCATAAAATTTTGTTAATAACGTGTGTTTTACTTTCCCCTAAAACACATGACGTTGGTTGACAAGCATTGAAGTAAGGGTAACATTCTAAATAAATTATACAATTGACATGACATGACATGTTCAGTCAATTTATGAGCGCATCAAAGTTCTAAAAACCAAGTAGTACAGCCTCAAACGCACGCCTTGGAGATGTTATGTTTTTTTTTTATCTACCTAAATAATCCTTAACAGTGGGTTATTCTAGTAAATGCATAAGGAGACAAAAATAAATAGGTAATAAACATAGGCTTTTAATCCAATTTATGCGGAGGAAGATAAACCTTGTTAATTGTATGCATTGCTGCTATTAACCTAAATAATAGTCTATGCCAGTATCACAAATCATATTTTCTATGTTCGTCCATTTTACTTGTAGCGTCCAGTTGAGAAGCCTAGTCACCGCCTTGTTACCGTACACCCAGTCTCGGGAGGTTTAGATTTGCGTGAGTGGGGCTGGATCTCGCTTAGTGCGGTGAACGAGCAAGCAGAGCGGCTGTGCGGAAGTTCTTTCATCCGTGCTGCAGAAGGGGCTCGCTTCGCCCTCGCGATTATTCTCGTCACAAGTTTATGGTCGGATAAAAGCGGTTCAGGTGGAACTTCTGGACACTACACCCCAACTTGTGTTTTACTACATCCACAGTTTGCCCCATTTATTGTCGGTGAGTATTTATTCAGTGTTTTCGCAGAGTAAACATTCTTGCTTTCGGAAAAAATCCTGTGCCTTTTTTCTCATAGCGTGAATGCGGGAAGGAGCGCGGGGGTGGCAGTGCGTGCTTGCGTGAGATTTCCGACAACACTGCCACTGCTGTAGAGGTCTCTCCATTTTGGTTTCACATTGTTTGGTCCTCCCGATATTTTCAACAAATAATAATAATAATTCACTCTGTTGCTCCGATTTGAATTATTGTAAAACTGTTCAGTTCATTATTACTTTAAGTGAGCTATGATTGACAGCCACGATGCCCGCACGACTGAGTCTCAAATAGGCCAATGAAAATGGGTGGGCGGGATTTGAGCAGTTGACGAGTACCACAAAGAAACGGCTATTTTTGAGCCAAAAATAAGAAGCCATCACCTCACTGCACGTTATAAGTAGACCATTGATAGAATGCAGATAGACTAGTCTACAGCTGTTAGACAAACAGATATTTCATTTCATCAACTAAGTACATTTTATGTTATAGGCTTTTAAAAAAGGCTACAAATGCAGTGCAGACTGAACTCCACTATGTAAACACTGTTACTGTAAAAAATATGTAATTGACATCACTGTAAAAAAAAAAAAAAGTATAAGCTGGCTAAATACTGTAGAAATGTGTATTTTTTTGTTTTCAGTGCAACTTGGCTTCCTGAGGAATGCTTACACAAACACACACACAAACAAACATTGAGTGGTTGGAGGCCAGGGTATGTTACAGTGTAGCATTAAGGGATACAGTGCCTTGCTCATGGGCACAAAGTCAGGAGATGGAATACCCAAATCCCGACAGACTGTCCCCCATCATACTTGGGATTCAAACCAGCGACCCGCCCATCGAAGGCCCACCTCTCTAGGCTTTATGCCGCCACACTAGTTCAAGACATAATATGCTGTACTGTATATTACAGAATTAGTCTAGATAATATTGAAATCTGAAAATGTAATAATATACTCCTGTGTGACAATTATCTTTAGGGTGATCTTATCGCTTATTTTAAGTGGACCTTTTTGTGGTACAATTATGTGCCATGTGCCTTTTAAAAATACTTTACTTCAATATGCAATGTTTAGCACTATTTTGTGAACGTAAGCCATGAGAGTTTATTATTTTTGTATTTCCCCTGTTTTGAATCCAATAAGCAATCATTCATGTGTTAATCATCCTATGACTTTGAGGGTGGAGAAGCCTACCATTTAGTTGTCATGTTGTGTTAAGTGGCTGTTTCCTCTTCAGTTGTGAATAGACTGATTTGTTTTATTTAACCTTTGTTTTAAATGAGGGTTATTGTACAGGGATAATGACAGTTTAATTAAGCATAAGATGTGCTATTGATCTCTGCACAAATTTACACACTTGTGTTTTCAAGCACATTTGGTGCCTGCTACATTAGCTATTTAGCATCTTTAGATTGAAGCATTGCTTTGCTAATTCTCTGCTCTCCCCTTCACTCTTCCAGGGTGATGGCGAGGCCGAGTCACAGTGAACATGTCCTGCAGCAGCTCAACAACCAACGGGAGTGGGGCTTCCTGTGCGACTGCTGCATCGCAATTGGCGACATCTATTTCCGGGCCCACAAGGCCGTGCTGGCCGCGTGCAGCTCCTACTTCCGCATGATGTTCATCCGGGACCAGCAGGGGACAGCACGCATGGACCTCAGCAACATGCAGATCAGCGCAGAGTGCTTCGACCTCATCCTGCAGCTCATGTACTTGGGCTGCATCGTGGTGGGCAGCTACGAGTTCGAGGAGGTCAAGGTATCAATGGCCTACCTGCAGATGTACTACATCCCAGACACCCTGGAGGACCTCCGGGACATCAGGAGTGCCTCCAACCTCACGCCGTCCTCCTCTGCCTCCTCCTCTTCCTCCACCACCTCGTCCAGCTCATCTTCCTCCATTGGCCCGGCAGTTACAGGAAAAATGATGTTTGGAGTCCGCATGTACGAGCAGCAGAAGCCAAGCGCCCCGGAGGGTGAGGCCAAAAATTTGTCCAAAGTTGCCATCACTGCTGTGCCTGTGCGACCAAGCATTCCTGTCCCAGTCAACAGGCCTCAACTTGTGGTGGAGGATGTGGGGTCCCCTTTGGTAGTAGTCGCACCACAGTTTCTAGACAGTGTGGCCGAGCAGCCTTGTGACCTGCGCAAGAGGCCCGGCGGCCGGAGTGCCACCCTGAAAGAGCGGCCCCGCTTCGGGCGCACATACACCTGCGACGACTGTGGCTTTGTCTTCAGCTGCGAGAAGCTGCTGATCGAGCACATCCTCACCTGCACCAATCGTAAGGCCTTTCAGGTCCCCAGGACCAGCGCCGAGGCAGACGACTCCAGCAAGGCGGAGAGCTCGGCCTCTGAGGGGATGGAGGAGCACAGGGTGGTCTGCAAGGGCGAAGAGGATTGGCTGGACCAAAAGTCAGACGCCGACACAGTGATCAGGTCCGTGACAATTGGTACGGATAACGAGCCTGGTTCTGCCAGGAATATCACCATCAAGGTGGAGCTGGAAGAAAACGTGGTGTCCGAGATGGATGGCATTAAGGTAGTCCAGGTGGGAGAGATCAGTGCAAGGCACAGTGCACTCGGCGACACTATGAGGGAACCGATAAAATTTACCCGGGAGGCCGAGGCTGGTGTTTCAGTCATGGATGACAGCAACGAGCCATTCGAGGGGCACATGTCCAGCGACAAGGACTCTGGCATACCTGTTAAGATGCGCAAGATTAAAGAGGAGAAGCAGGACGGGGACAGCGCGCCATGTGAGCTGTGCGGGGAACTGCTCACGAAGGAGGACCAGTCGGCTCACTACATCTCCAGCCACATGGGCCACATCTGCGCCTGCGGTAGGTGTGGCCAGGTCCTAATCAAGGGGCGGCAACTGCAGGAGCACGCTGAGCGCTGTGGCGAACCTCAGGGTGCGGACACTGACTCCCACGGGGAGGAGGGCGACTCGCCCCTGCCCGAGGACCCGCAGGCCATGGACGATGGGCTGCTGGAGGGGTGCGACTTGGCCTGCCCCCAGTGTGGCCTGCTTTTCCAGAGTGAGAGCCTGGCATTAGAGCATGCTCTGGCCTGCCACGAGCAGGAGCTGTTCCGCCCCACCCTGCTGGAGGATGGCGGCGCCGAACCGGACCACCGGCGCAAGCACTTCTGCGCCATCTGTGGCAAGGGCTTCTACCAGCGCTGTCACCTGCGAGAGCACTACACAGTCCACACCAAGGAGAAGCAGTTCACCTGCCAGACGTGCGGCAAGCAGTTCCTGCGTGAGCGTCAGCTTCGGCTGCACACCGACATGCACAAGGGCATGGCACGCTACGTCTGCCCCGTGTGTGACCAGGGCACCTTCCTCAAACACGACCATGTACGCCACATGATCTCTCACCTGTCGGCCGGGGAGACCATCTGCCAGGTGTGCTTCCAGATCTTCCCCAGCGGAGAGCACCTGGAGAAGCACATGGACGTGCACCTGTACATCTGTGGCGTCTGCGGGGAGAAGTTTCGCCTCCGCAAGGATATGCGGAGCCACTACAACTCCAAGCACACCAAAAGACTGTGTACTGCCTGAATTGATGTTACTTAAAGGCCATAAATGTGAGAAAGAATTTATGCACTTGAACACCAAAAAAAGAAAACCTATAAAATCTGCACTTTTTAAATTGTATGAATAATCAAAGTGTGTTATTGCCTGAAATTTGGGGCATTTTGTCATTTAGTTCCACACCCCTGTACTAAATACATTAATGTCATTTGATGACATTGCCACAGTAGACACATCCTTGGCACATCTTTCATCTTTTAAGGCTTTTGGAATCTAGTGATTCTCAGTAAACAGCTAATGCAATACACAGTTAATGGAATTAAGTGGATTCAACTTACGTTCATTGCAAAGAGGTGTGTTTTGATTGTAATATGAATCCACACTTCAATATAGTCTTTGTGAGCATTTACTGTACATAGCACTTATGCATTTACAATTAAGAATGGCCTTGCTTTTGCTTTGGCGGTGCCTTGCTTTTGCTTTACAGGTGTGCATGAGAGTGGCATTGCATTTCTAAACATTGTCTGCCAGTCGATGCAACTTTGCAATGCTCACATCTTTGTCATGTCAATGTAAAGCATTAGGAGACATGGACAAGCATAACTGAATATCTCAACAGATTGACTGATCTGGCTCCTTGTATTTTCAAACGGTGCTACGTAATGAGAAGAGAGGCACTGTTTGTTTAGCCCAATCATAACATAGGCTACATCACAGTTTCCCCAAAATTCTGTTTCAGACGGGCTCTGAAATTCCTGTCTTTTAAAGGCCCAGTGCAGTCAAAAACGTGATTTCCCTTTGTTTTATATATATTTCCACACTATGAGGTTTGAATAATACTGTGAAATTGTAAAAAAAAAAATAATGCCCTTTTAGTGTAAGAGCCCACAGGGGACCAGCACAAAAAAGTATGCACTCACTACTGTAAGTCTGGATAAGAGCATTGGCTAAATTACTAAAATGTAAAAGAGGCCCACCTGGTTTTGGTAGGGTGGAGTTTTGGCCTGCCTGGTGACATCACCAAATTAGGAGTTCCAAACCTCTCTGCCAGTAACAGCTAGTTTTCTGTTTTTCCCTCCCCACTCAGACCACTCCCAGGCAGTCCTAGCAAGTTTCTTTCTTGAGAAATGGTTCTTTGCTAATAAGCCTTTTCTTTTCATTTTTTTTGGACCATTTTAATAAATATAAATCACAGTAAGGTACTTAATTGTTACACAGAAATTATTTGATATTGAGATAAAAGAAAACAGCTGCATTGGACCTTTAAGCCCCAAAATTATAGTTTTTACACCATAAGGTTGTATACACATGACTACAACTCATATCAGATATAAACACATTTTTTTTTTCATGAAAGTTGCTTTTTAAGTGGAAAGTTCAATGGCTGTGAGAACTTCAGATTGTAAATAGGTTGCATGTCAGGACACAAAAGAAAAACACTAGAATTGCTCCACTGGTTGGAACCTGAAGGAACAGAAACACATGCTGTACTCTTGACAATGGTTAGCCTAATTCCATATACAATCTTTCATGCCACCAAGGCGAGATCACGCACTCGCTCTTCTGCTTAATCAATCATTGAACGTGTTTACTATGCAATGTTGGGTTATACACAACTCTGTAAAAGTAATTAATTACTGTTATCACTTTGTGAGAAAACAGTTATGATGTCTATGTTGATTCTTTTATGTTTTCCTGGTAAGGTAGGGGTATTGCATATTACCTATACAATTAGCAACAGAACTTCGACCCAGTGACTATAGGACAGTCATTTGGCATTACAGACAACTGTAATGTCCTTTTTTCATACTGTACACAGACGAAAACTATGTCTGAATCCATCTTGGGAACTTTTATGTGCTAATTGATTCATGTTACATTTGCCTTTTCTTCAGCTTTGATAGATTTAGTCGGAAGCTTCCTTTTACATTTGCCTGTGTATGAACTTTTGTTTGATTGCATTACACAGTGTTATATTGCGGGGAGTTACTTGAGCAATATGTTTCCTGCATGTTGGACAGTGTCACACGCGTTGCTATTGTGAAATGCTAATAATTTTTGTTTGTTGCACTGCAGAGATCGCATACTCCCTTAAAACATCTTTAAAACGACATGCAGTAGTCTGGAAGCTGGTAAAGCCTCTTAAAGTAGCTGTCCAGTGTTTCCAGATCTCTATGAAATGTGATTTATAATTAATTACTGCAGCTAGGTTTCCATTTAATTGGTTTCCAGGTAAAAGGCTGTGCGTGATGACGTAGTGCACTTAAATACCTTTTGCGGTTAGATTCCAATGGACCAACAAACAAAATACAAGTTAAATGCGTTTCCATCGCATTTAACTCTGTCGATGGTTCTCTCGACAAAATGTTTTTATTATATAGCTGAGTGTTCCCACTCTGGTATTGGCACTGCGCTCTAGCCAACAGTCCTGTATCTGCGCACTGCTGGCTAGAGCGCCCTTATAGCCTACATCAGGGATCATCAACTAGATTCAGCCATTGGCTGATTTCTTTTCTTGAGTGGATGGTCAGGGGGCCAGAACATAATTACAAATAATTTGAAATAACTGCAAATTGACCTCAAGAAGCCCAAACGGAAACATTTCAAACCTTGCTTACATTTGTATATGATCATATACTGTATATTTCTCTATTACGCATGGGAATACTTTGGAACATATTTCCAAAATTAAGATCACATGGAGCTGATTTGCTGGTGTTTTTACAGTCTTATGACCAACAATTTAAAAAAAAAAAACATTTTGCTCAGAAAACTTGGGGGGCCAAATTCGACCCTTAGGCCGCCAGTTGGGGAACCCTGGCCTTCATTATGACATTATTATTAAAAGTGTTTCCACTGAAATTTCTCGCATAATTCATTTTACCGACACAAAAAGACCCCACCTTGTCTAGTGTCGACATTGAGGGTTTACTGAAAATCTTTCCGTTTCCATCAGGCCTGCATTACATTTTATATCCGACATGTACTTTACTCGCATAAAAAGATTAGATGGAAACCTGGTTAATATGAGTGAAATATCTTTCCTGATAAAAAAAAAGAAGTTAAAAAGCTTGTTTTCTGTGTTTGAATGGTGTGGGCGTATACCGGTCAATAAATATATCCATGACAAGTGAGCAGCTGATTGGCCAGCTCAGCCAATGAGTCAGTGGGCAGATTCGATTATACTGAGCCGCCGGGTACCGGGCAAAGGCCCGTAACATTATTGAGCGAAAGAGGGGAGGGAGTATTTTCAAATCGAACAGTATTCTGCGCCACTCGGTCATTTTGTCAACAAGGAAGCATGGTTCATAGTCCAGAAACAAATATTTTCCATTAAATAAATGTTAGAATGTGTAACTCATTTTCATTGGGAAGGCAGATAAAGCTTAACAGCAATCACTTTTGCATGTGAAAAAACGGAGCCCTACTCATTACTTCACGTACTTCTACGTCGCACCTAGCTCATGCCTGGAGGCAGCCCGGTTCCAAAACGAATGCAATCAACGTTCACCCGGTGCAAAACATGCCTGCCTGGGAGAGTTTAACCAAACCCCTCATTGAGACGTCACTGCAAAAAACAAGCATTTTTTCTCTCTAATTTATGTTTAGGCCACAACTACAAGTAAAGAATGAGTCAACAACATTATTTGGGTATGAGCTAACAGATTCTGAGCTTTTAAAAGTTATATTTTAACTGGGCAGTTATTTTAAGCCATCACAATGCAGGCCTACATAATGACCATGTACAGATGTAGGATCTTAATTTGATCACTTTTGTTGCTGAGAATTTTCCTGAACGGTGCACCGCAGGAAATTAAGATTAGCTTCGTGATTGACATAAATTCACTGAAAAACCCACACTAACACCATTATATTACCAGTATTGGACTTTTCATGTAGCCTACTCTTGGCCAGCTAATAGCCAAACCACAGATCAAGCAACATTACGTTCAAATACTTTTGCTGCAGGATTATTTTGCTCTGGCAAAAAAGGTCAAATTTAAGATCCTACATCTGTATGGAGGTTGTATTGTAGTTACCTTAACAGGAGTGACATCCCTTAAGGCAGTAAAGCATTGTTAATGAGTCCTGTATATGTCCCTGTATATGATCTACTACTCAGGGCCCTATTCAATCAAAAGCAGGGTAAAACAAATTGAAATAATCATTTTTTTCCCCTCTTCACACAGTAACAGTTCTGCAAGAACCATTAATCTTAGTATGTATAACTATACCTTGGTTGTGACGAAGAAGATATCGTTAAGTATATTGGAGTGAGATGAGTTTGAGAACCAAACCGGTGTTAAACAAAGGCATAGGTAATTTGTAATTTCTGTGTTTTTACTGCTGCAATTTAAATTTGTTATTGCTTATTAGAACCGTTAAAGTAATGCAAAATGGGTAAGAAAATGTGTTGGTATTGCATACAATCTGATAACTCATGTCACCTCAAGTGAGGCTTTTATAGAGTTAACCCACTTGGGAGAGATTGGAAGGAGCTTACCTTGGAAAGGGTTGTAGTGTTTTGTATATTTGTCTTCCTGTGTTTTAATATTTTGACAAATCAGATCAGATCTTTTGCCAATAATTGGGCAAAATATCAGAATTGTGTCACCGGTGTAAACACAGCCATAGAGCTATGTTAATTTGCATTGCAAATGGTATATGATGAGTGATTTTGCGTTAACTACACACAGCCAAACTAGGACAAGCTCCTATTGTCTGCACCTGACAACAATCCAATATATATATATATATATATATATATATATATATATATATATATATCGGAGGGAGCACTGTTCTCTGATCCACACACAGGACAGAAAACAAAGGCTGCGTTTACACAGGCTGCCCAATTCAATTTTTCCCCCCCTATAATTGGTCTTTTGGATAATCAAATCAGCTCTTTTGCCAATAATTGGGCATAGATCAGAATTGGGCTGCCTGTGTAAATGCCCATTGAGCCATGTTCATTTGCATTGCAAATTGTATATGATGAGTGGTTTTGCTGTAACTATACTGTCGATATGGGACATTTTTAGGATAAACACAAGTTGATGGTCATGATACAGCAGTTGATTGCATGAAATGAAAAATAAAAAACAAGATTTATAATAAAAATGTTCACCAACCAAGTGTGGTGTTTTGCAAACATATTGTATCTATGCAGGTAGGTAGCTAGAGAAGGCTTGGCCTACTATGTTGGATATAACTAGATGGTATACAGCTACAGGTCAGAAGTGACTTTTCGTAGCAGGTTGGATAATTTACACAGTAGGTTAGGAGAATTTATGTAGCAGGATAGGAGAATCATCTTAAATTCTCCCCCAACATGCAACTTTTGACGTCACTTTTGCTGCGTTTACACACACAGACCAATTCTGATAAAACATTTTACCACTGGTATTGGTCTTTTGATCAATTAGATCAGCTCTAATGCCAATAATTAGGCAAAAGTTCAGAATTGGGCTGCCTGTGTAAATGCGGCCTTTGACATAAATTGTATTCCATCTAGCCAATCGCATCAGATCTTTTTCAGAGCTGGTCTGATTGGCCAAAAGACCAATTAGTGGAAACAAATATCAGAATTTGTCTGACTGTCTAAAATCAGCCTCTGTTGATCAGATAATTGATTACTGCTAGTTGCTTGTTTGTACCTTGTGTTCTGACGCAAATGCCCCCTCCACAACTCCTTCCAAAAAAAAAAAAATATTGCTATAGGTGGTTAGTAGCTAACCTAGCTAGCAAAAAGACGGAGAAAGTGTGCGCGGAAAAGTTCGCCATGGCCCAAAGTATTGAAGGTAAGATACAAGTAAATGTAACTAGCAAGGTAACTTAATGGAGTTGCTACAAACGGTTATGGCTAACTAGAAGTTGTCACACACTAATTATATGCTTTCTAACTAGTTAGCTTTGGCGAAAAACTAATCGTGCACACTTAGTTACTCAATATTTACATTTCAAACGAAATACTGTAGTCATGCAATTATCCAACCTGTTTTGCAAACTTGCTGATGGTCTACAGGTGACGAGCGCAGGTCGGGTCAGACTGGGAAAAGTCTATGCCAATGCAAGAGTTACCAGGACAAAGATGATGTGGTCATGCACGACCCTGAATGCAGCGCCATACTGGAACTAGATTCTTCAGAATCATCTGATGAATCTTCAGAAGAAACCATTTCAAAGGCAAGGTTTTGATTTAGTTAAAGCGGGTGTTCTCGCCTACCCACCTGCTCAGGAGAACAGCACGAAAGAGGCCAATAGTGGTGCTTCGATCTCATCCAAAATGCTTTGCCTTCACTTACATTGTTTTTAAGATGCTATACTTGTTAATAAACCTATTGCTCTTCCCTTGCTAGTGTTCTGCAGAGCCAGAGGTTGTAGTCCCAGCAAACGCAGCCATAGAACTGGAAAGGAGGATTGAGGAGATGAGGAGGAGGAACAAGACTTTGCTGGAGCGGTTCAATGTAAGTGTAACTAGTGCAGCGCCCTGACTGAAAGAAACTGATATGCTACTGTTTTTGAAAAACTTTAGTTAAGTCGAAACTGAAGCCTTTCAGCATATTTGGAAACATTTATCTGAATGATCAATGGTGTATTTTCAGTAGATTGGCTACATTGAGGCCTCTGATATAGCCATCTCACCTAAGTCACATGATTTCTAATTCTTCATAGGAGGTCGAGGAGGACAGGAGAAGGGCAGAGCTTAGGGGGGCAGCTCTGCTTCCCAAACTGGCCAAAACCAGTTATACCACTGATGTTTCAGACCAGGGGGAGAGCCTCACCATCACCCTAATTAACCAGGTGCCAACCCAGGTGTCTCCTGTGCAGCCCACTTGGTGGAGACATTGCACTTCTTCTCACTTGACTGCAAGGAAACATAAGAAAGCACTAAACCCAAGTCATGAAATGTATTGGTTAATTGAAATTCATCAAATGGCCTGATAAATATTAATCCAGCTGTTTCTAACTTACCTCTGAAAAGCTGCTGATAATTTAGCAATTTGGGATTACTTTTATATACAGTATCACCATTGCTATTCATGGGTGGCATTGCTCGTGACATGCAGTTTTCCCTCTGAACATTTTATAACATTTTATAAATTTTTATTCAATAATTCAATGCACCCTCTAATATCCCCTCTCCTATGTGTCGTATGGAGAAGGATTCCCGTTCAGTGGCAAAGCGGTCTAAAGGAGGCAGAAGGCAGCCCAAATCACGGAGGATGGAGGACCGCCTGGAAAAGCGATGTGAGAAGGGCATTCTGGAGGAAAGGCAGCTGCTAATCTGCACTATAGACAACGGCGAGGTACCAACGATGCTTTTACCAACACGGGTCAGAACTGTAAAAGTATTGGGTTTTAAATGTACTTAAGTATAAAGAATGTCAAATTCCTTATATTAAGCAAACCAGAAGTCACAATTTTTTTTTAATTTACATATAGCCAGGGGAACACTCCAACACTCAGACATAATTTACAAACAAAGGATTTGTGTTTTAGTGAGTCTACCAGATCAGGTAGTAGTGACCAGGGATGTTCTCTTGATAAGTGCGTACATTTGACAATTTTCCTGTCCTGCTAAGCATTCAAAATGTAACGAGTACTTTTGGGTGTCAGGGAAAATGTATGGAGTAAAAAGTAAATTATTTTCTTTAGAAATGTAGTGAAGTGAAAGTTGTTAAA
This sequence comes from Thymallus thymallus, assembly GCA_023634145.1. Lineage (NCBI taxonomy): Eukaryota > Metazoa > Chordata > Actinopteri > Salmoniformes > Salmonidae > Thymallus > Thymallus thymallus. The sequence goes on along the minus strand of CM042411.1, from coordinate 26,530,681 downwards.
AAATAGTCAAGTACATGTACCAAAAAAGACCACTTAAGTAGTACAAGAAACGTATAGTTAATAAAATAAAAAATACCCCACCCCCTCTCCATTTCCGGAGAAACTTGAAAAGGACTCTATCTAATCACTATTGTGAGGTTGACGTTGTAAAGCGGTGTCTCCGGAAATGGAGATGAATGCAATGCAGTGTAAAACCTTTTCATGTGGCCCTGTCTGCTAAATCATGAACATGTACGTCAGCTTTCAGTGCAGAGCTCAAACTGAAGTGATTTTCACAGCACCTATCTGGTGCATGTGACAGTAAAACATTTATTTTTTTATTTTGATGTCATATCCCTCTTGAACCTGCCTGCCGTTGTTGGGCCGTGTCCCAATCCACTAGACCTAGCTTCCTTTACTTCCTCGGCTCCTTTCCTCTGTGGGAAATGTTACGCAAGAAAAGGTTTACACCATTAACTGATATTTTAGACTCGACCATGTTGTTCTAGTCATGTTTCTCTTAACAGCTGTCTTTGATCCCCATGGAATGCTGGGACTGCCAAGTGCAATGAAAGCAGCATGTCATCCACTATGAAGAACTGCATGGCACGCTATCCCATGCTAACTGGCAGGAGCTAGTGCTCTGCCATGTAGTCTACTATATAGGAGGCTACTATAGGGCCAGCAGTAGTATACACTACTGTGGAACCCACTGTAGATCGGTTGTTTGTATCCAGTGTCTAATCCTGATGAGATTTTGAGCTTGATGATGGATTTATATGCCGCAAGTGCTGCTCTATGTGCTCTTGGCACTTTACATTGTATGGGGAATACTCTACTCATCCACTGCTAATGTGATGTACCCACCTGGATAATGCCATGGCAGCCATTTTGTGCCAGAAAATGCTCCACCACACATCAGGATGGTGTTTATTAGGGCACAGTGTGGCAAATTGTTTTGGGACACAAACTAGTGCTTCTTATTGGACAAGTTCACAGTACTTCCCCGTTTTACTGTTTTGTAGCGTTTTCTACCATTTCGTCACGTTTGAACACACCCCAGACAAGGCCACAGAGAAAGCATAAATGCCCCACTTTTAGACACTTCAGTAACTGGCTGTGACAGTGGAATCGGGCTGGAACGGAAGCCCAGTGGAATCGGGCTGGAACGGAAGCCCAGTGGAATCGGGCTGGAACGGAAGCCCAGTGGAATCGGGCTGGAACGGAAGCTCAGGGATAGGTGCCAATCTGACCACCAATTATTAAACTGCTGCAGAGTTGCTATTTATTCCCCATGGGTATTGTTGTTGGACTAGTTGGCTAGATCCCTGCGAAGGCACGTTACCGCCACAATCTGTTATTGCAAAATGTGTTGTGAAAGGGTCGTCATTGTTTACTATGCCTTGAATAACACAGTAGGCCTAGTGTTTGATGGTTTCACTCTGTTCGCTTTTAATATGATTCAATATAGGAACTATGAATGAATCATCCTAGCAGTAATGAATTAAGGTTGTCTGGTCTTGACCTTTAGACATTGGCCCCCTGGGCTGTGGTTCCTATCTTGTCCACTTGAGTGCCCTCTTTCTCCACTACTTGTTTGAATTAGGCCAGGGCTATTATACAGCATTTATTGACCCATGTTTCAGTCATATGTTAATTTTCCCATGTAAATTAACATCTGCTCAGCAAAAAAAGATCTGTAAAGTTATCTGGATTTTTACGAATGATCTTTGAAAGATAGGGTCCTGAAAAAGGGCCGTTTCTTTTTTTTGCTGAGTGTATATATTTCTTGAATTCTACTTTTCACCTGTTAAAGTGCATGATCAGAACCTCTTAAATGTTGCCTATTGGACAAACAACTAGTGCCACTATTGCTTTCTGTTGAGCAGCCGTGGAGCCCTTACCACAAAAAAAAAAACATCCGAAAGCTGCTATGTCATATTCCTCCCCCACTGAGACTTCAGTCTTTCTCTGCTTCCTGAGAGATTACAGTTCGGCCTGATTACACCCACTGGTCAAGACAGGACGCAGCATTCACTGCTGGCCATAATCTGCTGACTAATATACACTGGTACAAATGGGAGAAGACCATACATGCTACACTAGGCCTCGTAGTGTTCCATTTAATTTTATAATGTTACTAGGTTGCACATTTTGGGGAATATTCAGAGGTGGAAACTTTCTGTGGGAATTAACGGAAATACATGCAAATATATATATACCATTTAAATGTAGATGTTTTTTGCATTGGATATATTTACCATATCATATGGAGACAAACATAAACCTTTTACCTTATCATAAGTAGACATTAATTGCAAATTATTAAATCATTCCAATAGAAATAAAAAACAATTTAGTTACGAATTGAACTTTAAATGAGTTGACTCTTCACATGGGATGATTTCACTGAACAACAAAAGGGAATATTGAATTATCCCCAATGATCCATCGAATCTCCCCCCCCCCCCCCCCAATTTTTTTAAAATATACAGTCGTGAAAAAGTAAGTACACCCCCTGGAAAGTTCTCCATTTTATTTTTTTTATTTGGACAGATGGATATGTAATCTCCACTTCAACACTATTGACAGATAAAGGTTACCCAATTTAACAAATCACAAACAAAAAAAAAAAAAGTTGAAAATTTCAGACCACTGGCAAACTACCTAGGACAGGTCGTCCCACCAAAGTCAGTCCAAGAGCTGACCTAAAGATGCTCATAGAAGTCTCTAAGAACCCCAGGGTAACATCAAGGGATCTACAGGCCTCTCTTGCCACAATCAATGTCAAAGTGCATGGGTACACTGTCAGAAAGAGACTGCACAAACCTGGACTACATGGGAGGTCAGGAAGGAAGAAGCCTCTGCTCTCAAAAAATAATATCAAGACACAACTGACTTGACCCAGGTGTTGTCTGGCAAAAGTCAGTTGTCTTGATATTCTTTTTTCACCACAAACATTCGACCACCCATCAGAGATGATTGCAATACTCTGCTTTCTCTATGATTTGCTTGACCTTCACTTGGACTTTGTTGAACTTGGCATCCAGAAAATGAGTAGATAAAGCATGTCTGGTTGGAGGGGTGTATGCTGGGTGAAGAACATTCAGAAATCTCTTCAAATACACACAGCCTGTGAGCAGTTGGTTAACTAGTTGCATTCACAGCTCGAGCAAGACATTCATCAGCATTTCTCTGACTACGTTCCTCCATTGAGTCAAAAAACGTCAGATTCCAGGAGGACCATGAGCTGTTGCTATCGATAAGGTGTCTGATTCTTCATTTTCACCTCGAATAGAAGTAGAGGGACGTTTGTCAGAGGTTGCTTGTTGTGAGCGCTGAGGGAACTTTATGCACTTGGCCAGATGATTCTGCATCTTTGTTGCGTTCTTCACATATGATTTGGCACAGTATTGGCGGTGCAAACACCATGCTCAAACAACTGAGTCATACAGGACCACATCTAGATACATTTTCAAATACATTACTAATTTTGTCAATTGTTTTTATTGAAAGTTAAAGCGTACTGTTAGTTAGCTAGCTGGCTCGCTAGCTAACGTTACGTGTATGGTCTGTTTTTTTAGTAATATTATTTGAATCAGAAATCCCTTTGCATTGCTAATAGCCTAATGTTAGCTAACCTAGTTTGTTAGCTTTAGCTACCTGCTGATTCATACTACAGTCATGACAATGTTTGAAGTGGTGGTGGTGGTAGTATGAGTTGGGATTATGCCAGTTCATTGTTTTGATAGCTACTTGTCTAAAGAAAAGACTCCACTTTAGCCCCATTATTACATGACGCAGGTGTGTTTGGGGGTGATTACGGCCATCTATTGTATTTCGTGAACGTGTGCACACTTAGTAGATGTGGCTGAGGGGTGGTTATAGCATTTTGTTTCACATGACCCATCAATGTAGACAAGTGTGTCGGGTAAGCGTCATCTAATAATAATACAAATATTTTCTGTTTTAGATATTGCAACTGTGCAAGTAACCACTTCACTGTACCGTTTACAACTTCTGTATCCTGTGCATGTGACATATTAACATAGATTTTTAGTGTGTGTTTAGCACATGGTCTCACATGTGAATCCTTAAAAGAGATGGGTGGGGCTAAGGCTTATGAGGGTGTGAACGATGCTGAATGTGTGTAGACAAAGAGCTCTCCAGTAGGTGTACCGAAACATTCAAAGGCCATTTTCTCAAAAGTGGTTTTACAAGTTTAGCAACTCTTCAAAGCATAATAACTTTACCATTGTTCCTCAACTGTAGTGTATGATATACAATTTTCTATCTGAGTCTCTACTTTTATCCAATGTAAAAAAAAAAAAAAAAAAAGAACACAATTTCAAGTTTGATCAAGGCGATCGGTCACATATATGTAATCAGGAATACCAACCCTTTATATTTGAATAAATTAACTACTGTAAAGGTTTGTATTTCATTTTCCCGCTATACCAAAACCAAACCTTGACCCCAGAACCACAATGTGTAACCAAACCGTGGGTATTAGTTGAACCGTTACACCTCTAATGGCTACATAGGAGGGTATTAATCACTGTTCATGTCTTATGATAAACTTGGGCAAGTTCATTTTCAATACATTTAGTTGTTTCCCTACCAAGTTAAATACAGTTTTTAATATTGTTGAATTCCCTTTTTGTCTGGTTTCTCTCTTTTCACGATCCATCATTCTGCCCACACATCCTGCCTGCAAATAGAGATGAGTTATGGGGTTTGACAGATGGCCGTCCTAGTCTCCAGGGATTGTGAATCATGGACGCTTGTATGTGCGCGCACACCTTCTCTGGTGTGTCTTGGGAACGAATGACACTACCCCTGTCGTGACCATCAATCGAAGTCTCTTTACAGGGGATAGGTTTGACACGTGCGCGCACGGCACCAAGTTTGCTCTTTTTTTTTTTCTGCAGGTTATGCAACAGGGGTGTTGTCTGCCTCTATGGACACACCACACACATGCGTGCGCACTCTGCGCGGCACAGGAAGACTTCTCCCTAGCCCTGCTCTCATTGGTTGTATTTTCTCTTCCTGTGCAGACCTCCTTAAACCGAAATATGACAACCTTTTTAGCTGTAACAAAACATCTAAGCCTCTTAACTTTTTAGATGTAACTAAACAGAGGGAAGTGAAAGGGTTTTGCTCTCCAAACATCACAGCTGCAGCGTTCACCCAGGGGGCGAAGAACTGAATGTTGTAGATTGAGCCGAACTGATTCCTCTGTCTACATGTCAAAGGCTTGTTTTCTCTACGTTACATTTCTATCTGAACACACTGCTGAAGACTAACCAGCTGTGTTCCCTGCCTGTATCGCATCCCCTCCATCCCTCTTTCCTTAGGGACAAGAGGGGGGAATATCTCATCTTTCCCGGGCCGCCAGACTCTTATCTCGCAGGCACTGAGCCTTAGACCAGTGGTTTTTAAAGATGTCCTCTGGGACCTTGAGACGTTTCACATTTTGTTGTAGCCTTTAACTAGCTCGCTTGATTCTCCTATTCAAGGGCTTGGTAAGTTGTCAAGTAGAATCATGTGTGCTGGATGTGGAATAGTTCAAATACGTTGAAGGGCTGGGGGTCCCCAAGGAGAGGTTTGAATACCCTTGTCCTAGACCACAGTGCTTACGGACCCAGTTAATCGTCTGTGACTAGGGTTGTGTTCATTTAAAGATAACAGATAACATTTTAAAATGCTTTACAACATAAAACTAAAATAAGCTTTCCTAATTGGGCACGCCCTGGTATTCCTCACCAGTTTGTCAGTTTTCTTCCATTTGCCCAGTGAACACGACCCAGGCTGTGATTTATATTTAAAATTTTCTTTATGGTCAATTTCAGAGGACATATTTGTCCTTGTTACTAACTCCTCAAATTGTATTTTTCAGGTGTAAACATCAGGTGTAAACTAACAGTGAAATGCTTACTTACAGGCCCTACACAACAATGCAGAGAAATAATAGAATACACAATGATAACGTGGCTATATACACAGGGTACCAGTACTGAGTCGATGTGCTGGGTTACGAGGTAATTGAGGTAAATATGTACATTAGGGCTGTCCCTGAAAATAAATAAAAATAATCTCGGTGGACTGAGTCTTCTGTTTGATATGTATAACATTTTAAAACTCTGTCTTTCTCCATATATCGACACACCCTATGTTTGAATAAAATTACTATATGTAGGCTACTGAGCTTGTCTGATGCTTTAAGCACTGATTTAAAAATTAAGACTTGCAAATTACTAAACTGGCAGCCAGAGATTAAAAATAATAGTAAATGAACTTGAAACATTGTATCAACTGTTAACTTTGTTTGGCCAGAAGCTAGTGCAAACTTGCAACATTGTAAAAGCTCTCCCAGTTTATGTTCCAGTGATTGCACGTTTGCCTATAGAATGGATGGTAGAGGCAGTTTATCCACTCGCCGTAGTCTTGTTAGGATGTATTTCGAAAGATTTTCAAGAAACAAACATTGTATTCGAGTACAAATTATTTTAATAATGCAACCATTCCATCATCGTTAGCCATATCACTAAGCACCATCCTTTTCATCTTGAAACTCTGCAACGTGTGAGCTCTCCTTTTCCTCAGCGCAGAGAGGAGGGGAGACGTTAGTGAGAACTTGGACAAGGTTTTTAATATGTACCGTTACTCATAGATGTATGAGCAACATCGGTAAGACTACAAACGGTCCATAAATGCAGCTAGGAGGTCCTACTACTCGCAACGCCAGTGGTGTACACAGAGAGCTAACATTTTAATATTCATCAGTACTTTTATTTGTGAGGTTTTGATATGTTGACTGCACCGAGCTGTCTGTTTGAACTACTGGCACACAGCTTGGACACCCATGCATACCCCACAAGACATGTCACCAGAGTCCCCTATGGTAGGTGCACAGTACTACAGTCGTGGCCAAAAGTTTTGAGAATGACACAAGTATTGGTCTCCACCAAGTTTGCTGCCTCAGTGTTTATGATGGCAATTTGCATATACTCCAGAATGTCATGAGTGATCAGATGATTTGCAATTAATTTGCAAAGTCCCTATTTGCCATGAAAATGAACTTAATCCCCCAAAAACATTTCCACTGCATTTCAGCCCTGCCACAAAAGGACCAGCTGCCATGTCAGTGATTTGTCTCGTTAACACAGGTGATAGTGTTGATGAGGACAAGGCTGGAGATCACTACTGTCATGTTGATTGAGTCAGAATAACAGACTGGAAGCTTTAAAAGGAGGGTGGTGCTTGAAATCATTGGTCTTTCTCTCTCAACCGTGGTTACCTGCAAGGAAACACGTGCCATCATCATTGCTTTGCACAAAAAGGGCTTCACAGGCAAGGATATTGCTGCTGGTAAGATTGCACCTAAATCAACCACTTATCGGATCATCAAGAACTTCAAGGAGAGAGGTTCAATTGTTGTGAAGAAGGCGTCAGGGCGTCCAAGAAAGTCCAGTAAGCGCCAGGACCGTCTCCTAAAGTTTATTCAGCTGCGGGATCGGGGCACCACCAGCGCAGAGCTTGCTCAAGAATGGCAGCAGGCAGGTGTGAGCGCATCTGCACGCACAGTGAGGCGAAGACTTTTGGAGGATGGCCTAGTGTCAAGAAGGGCAGCAAAGAAGCCACTTCTCTCCAGGAAAAACATCAGGGACAGACTGATATTCTGCAAAAGGCACAGTGATTGGACTGCTGAGGATTGAATCCTCAGTAAAGCATCCTCAGACCATTCATGTATGGGGTTGCTTCTCAGCCAAGGGAGTGGGCTCACTCACAATTTTGCCTAAGAACACAGCCATGAATAAAGAATGGTACCAACACATCCTCCGAGAGCAACTTCTCCCAACCGTCCAAGAACAGTTTGGTGACGACCAATGCCTTTTCCAGCATGATGGAGCACCTTGCCATAAGGCAAAAGTGATAACTAAGTTGCTCGGGTAACAAAACATCAACATTTTGGGTCCATGGCCAGGAAACTTAATCCCATTTGAGAACTTGTGGTCGATCCTCAAGAGGCGGGTGGACAAACAAAAACCCACAACTTCTGACAAACTCCAAGCATTGATTATGCAAGAATGGCCTGCCATCAGTCAGGATGTGGCCCAGAAGTTAATTGACATCATGCCATGTAATTCTACTTCAGTGTACCATAGTAACTACTGACACAAAGATCTAAGAACACTGAAGCAGCAAACTTTGTGGAGACCAATACTTGTCATTCTCACACCTTTTGGCCACGACTGCACATAGAGCCATGATTACATGGAACTCTATTACACATGCCTTGGCAGCAGTTAATGGGGAGCCTTAATAAATACAAATCCCCAGGTGCTGTTCTCTACTGTGAGCAAGCTCCTCCAACCTACCTCATCCTCCTCAGAACGGTGCAATCCAATACCTTTTTGCTTCTTCCAAATAAAAATGGAAAGCATCAATATCCTGTCCTCTCAAGCCCTTGTAGGTAATCTACCCAATTCCTCTGATCCCTAAGTCAAGGTTCTCTTTCTCCACAGTTACAGCAGCTGATGTAACAGCTGGTTAGGACAATGAGGCCCTCCACTTGCTTACTTGACCCTATCCCCACTTCCCTTGTCAAGAACTGCTTACCTGCTCTGGTGCCTTTATAGAAATCAACCAGTCCCTCACCACAGTGTCCCCCCTCAGCTCAAACACGCCACAGTCACACCAGTAGTTAAACTGTCCAGTGAAATTCTAATTTCTAAAAGCTCATTCTTTCTTTTTGCTCTTACCCAAATAGTTGTTGACTTGTCCTTTTGTTAATTATAGTTGTGGCCGAAGAATGGTGTATTCAGACCCCTTCCCTTTTTCCACATTTTGTTACAACCTTATTCTAAAATGGTTTAAATAAAACATTTTCCTCAATCTCCATAATGACAAAGCGAAAACGGGTTTTTAGTGATGAGAAACCACTCAGTAAAACCTCCATGACATCATCCTCTGGCTTACACAAGCCTGTAGGTGATTGGTCCAGTAGCTTTATAAATTGTTCCACCCAAATTCTCTTGTGGGGAGACACGGGTTCAGGAGTGCACACTGCACACAAGCTATCTAGCAAGCCAATCATTCCACAGCTGGTGTTTTTTTGTTTTGTTTTATAGGCTTAGTCCTTTTTGCTATCTCGCCAGTGACTTCTATTTTGAAATTGTGGTTTGGCTGTTTAGAAGCAGTTAGCTACCATGCTAACATTAGCTATCGTGGCTAGTGAACAAGAAAGAAAGCAAGTCAAAGCAAAGTCTTTCCATTCCCTTCTATTTTAAATCCTGTGGTTTGTAGCTATACGTTTGATTTCAAGAGGAAACCTAGTTAGTAGTTGACTGATATGCAGGCAGGTCCATAATTATTGGCAAAAATACTGAGCTAAATTGTATGCTCAAATTATATATATTTTTTTATACCAATACACTTGAACGAACTTGTTCAATATTTTGTTGAACAAGTAATAAGACTGGTCAATTAACCATTTCTTTGTGGATTTTAGTGTACTTAGAGTTATTGTTTTGCTGGAAGAGCCACTTGCGGCCAAGTGTCAGCTTCCTGGCAGAGGCAACCAGGTTTTTGGCTGAACTGGTACATGGAAAAGTTCATGATGCAGTTGACCTTAACAAGAGTCACAGGACCAGTGGAAGCAAAGTAGCCCCATAACATCAGAGTTCCTCACGTGGTTCCTATGTGATCTCTCTTTATCTCCCAGGATGCAGGAGGCTACTGCACAGACCACAGTGGCTCCAAGTCGGACGTGGAGAGGCGAGAGTACCTACGCTGGAAGAAGAGACGCAACCGCTCGATCGTGGAACTGCTCGACCAACACCAGGACGACCTGGGGGTACGCCACCAGAGCGGCAGGGAGCAGGTGGAACTGCTCGACCAACACCAGGACGACCTGGCAGTACACCTCCAGAGCAGCAGGGAGCAGCGTAGGAAGGTAGCTGGACAATGACATAACATTTCTGTAAGAGGCTTGTTCGAAGTCAACCAGTGTTTGTATTTGTGCATGTTTATTGGCCTATTGCACTTTCTTTTTGAATAAAATTTTTCTGTACTTTATAAACAAGCAACCACAAGCTTTGTTTGTCACTTTCCTCACTCTTGGCTTTCTGTGACAGAGATAATTAGAGGGCTAATAAAGATAACTGAATGTACCTCTTGACTTTATCTTATTCTAGCATGATGCCCAGGGGAGATGGACTGCTGTGGTCCTTGATTCAAAGTTTTCTTTGCTCTGGGTTTTATATCCAAACCGTTACTTACTTTGTACACTGATGCAGTTCTGTTTATGTGTAAAGAAGTGTTCCCTGATTTCCCTCAGTCTAAATGTGTTTTTGTTTTAAGGAAATCTGTGTAGCTTACTGTATGTGCAATTTGATACAGGGAGGAATTTGTCCAATATAAAAATTTTCGCGATGTTTGCTTCCATTTTCTTTCTGAAACGGTTTACATACAGAATAGTCCCCTGGAGAACATTGCCTCAACATCCCTCAAACATTGGGAAAATACTGAAACTTACCGACTGTCAAATGTTATGTACTACCTGTGCCAGTGACCAATTTTTGATTGAAACCTCTTAGAGGAAAATGTTCATCGGTATAGAGGAAGCAGTTTAGTGGTCCTCTTTATGGTGGATGTTCCGATGTCCTTACCCTTGTTCCCATCAGCGTCGTCGTTCTCCATTTTTAGCCGTGTTAATTTGATGGGCCATTATATCAACGAGTTCCCTCCAAGTAAATATAGATTTATAATTGCAGAATGTTCTAAGATTTCTTCTGGACATTGATTGTTCACCCAAATTGACTTGGTTTCCTTATCCGGTAAACAGTCTATAGAAAAGTTGACAGCCAGCCATGCTTTGGTTTTGTTTTCAAATGGTAATGTTTTGGCGTTTGTGTGACGAATCCCAAGTCATGGTATCTATATTAGCATTTTTCGCACATCCCAGGGAAACACAACCAAAGCATGGATTGTTGTTTTACCTTGTCCATAGACTGCTTACAAGGTAAGGAAACCAAGTTATTTGGGGGTACTATCACATTAATGGATCTGGGTGGTTAGGTAATGTATACAGTTGTCAAATACTGTAACAAGTTTATTTTTATATATGCAATCTGGTTAATGTTTCTCCATAAAATTATTTGAACACCAAACTACCTTGAACATTGACCCTTGTGTAGCGAGTGGGGGATTTTGCATTGTCAGTTTGTCCTCTTGGCTGACTGTCTCTGCCAGCTCTGCATCAAGACATTTCAGACCTGGAAATACAGTATATTGTAACCTAATAAGGGCACTCTGAATTGGGACTAGTATCTACCTGCATACTGCAGTTTAGAATAGACGATTCACAACTTTCCCAAGTCACTGCATGCATCCGGAGTAGAGTTATTCAACCAACCGATTTCTGAAGTGCAGTTAAATGGTGGGAGGAATCGAATGCATTCCTAGAAGAGCTTGTTCTCAGACAATACATTGTGGAGGGTAAGCGAGGGGACCAATGAGGGAGGAAGAGTCTATTTTTACTATGGGATCGGAATGCCTTGCCATATTTGGGAGCAGTAGATATGACAAATCCTTGTGTTAAATCTTCAACCAAAAGCCTGTTTAAAGGAGACTACAAAATGACTGACTAAAGTGTTGGTTTGTTAAGTTAGCTCAAGGTCAAATGTCTCTTTAAATCACAATTCCATTTGTTTTATGACAGCTCATTGTCTTTTAATAACTATGTTTTATGGTATACTTAATGAGGTGCAAAGTCACTAAACAACATGACTTTGTGTCTGTTGGAAATAGAAAAGCCTGCCTCTGAATTGCTTTGGCCAACATTGACCTTGGGGCTTCATTGAACTGTTTTGGCTATTGTTTACCCCCAAGCTTAGAATAAACCCAAATGTCTTAAATTACTGCAAACAACGCTACCTGACTTCTCCGGGTTACTCTTGATGCCACAAGTGTGAGCGTAAATTGTTCACGTCTAGAAATATGCATCAATCACTGAACCGGGCTCTGTATTGTCCCGGTCTCACATGGGTGTGCTTTTAATGGTATGCAGTACACTGATTGAAAGCATGGTCCCTTTTGCCACACGCCATACTTTTTTAATCCTTTAGAGTGGTTCCGTGTTCTCTAGGGGCATGCAGGGACAGCCCTTGAGACCTTGGCTGGTGGAGGTGTGTGTGTGTGCGTGTTTTGTGGGGTGTATGTCATCTGTGTACACATTCTGCAGCTGTGTGCTTGTGTGGGGCTTTGTGTGTATTGCGTTCGCGGGCATCGTTGGGATTTTGATGCCTGCAAGTCATTAGTTTCCACCTCGACACCTGCAGTGATTAGGGCCGTGATGAAGAGGAACGCCTCTGCTGCTAACATAAAACCCACCCAATGACAACATTGAAGAGCCCTTCCTGATCCTCCTTGCCTCAGTCGACCTACTCTGAATAGATGTACAGTCAAAGATATTGGCACCCTTGCACTTTTTTCAAGTAACTCACAATGTTCCCTAAATATAAGTTGAAGTATTTGGTCTCCACAATTCTTTATTTCACTGTTAATATTACATCTCTTTTGTTTTTGATTCCAAACTTAATATATCCATTTAAATCAGAAAATAAACAGAAATGGCAGACAAAATTATTGACACCCTAGACTTGATATTTGGTAGCACAGCCTTCGGTCAAAATAACATACCCAAGAAGACTCGAGGCTGTAATCACTGCCAAAGGGGCTTCAACAAAATACGGAGTAAACTGTCTGAATACTTATGTAAATGTGATATTTCAGTAAATATTTTGTATACATTTTCTAACATTTCTAAAAGCCTGTTTTTGATTAAGGTTGTAACATATCAAAATGTGGAAAAGGTCAAGGGATCTGAATACTTTCCGAATGCACCGTATGGTTACATATTAGTAACAATGACCGAAGTGAGGAGTCCAATGGCTTCTTGTTATGTAGGAGCCTCATACTGTACTGTATGTACCGTACGTACTGCAGTCTCACAGAAAACAGTTTTGTTCACTTAACCTGATTTAATAAAATTGTTTTTATTCTGTTCTGGAAAATAAAACAAATATAAGGATCCAACCTACCCATGTCAAGAATGGTTTATTTTTTAAACATTGGTTATAGAGAAACAAGTGTGTTTCTTTTCATCAATATCTGTTATTTCAAGGTTATGCCAGTTGGCCATTATTTTATTCCTTTACTACTACAGATAAAACGGACATACATTTTATGGAAATGTTGTGGAGTGCTCCATTAATCAAAATATAATTGTGTCTTTGCTGCTCTATGACAGTAAAAAGCATAGGGTCGGTTTGATGTAATTTGTTGACTCAGCGAGGTTGAGTGAACTTTGCTGATACTAGGGTTGTGAAATTCTGGTAATTACCCCAAAGTTCCCAGGTTTTCCAAAAATCCCGGTTGGAGGATTCCCTCCCTGCTTATTCTGTCCTGATTTCAGGAATCTTCCAACCAGGATTTATGCAAAAGCTGGGAATTTTTGAAAAGTTACCGGAATTATGCAACCCTGGTTTTATTTTAAATAAACCAACCCATATATATGTAACTCAGCATGTGAGGAGTCCGACATCCCAGCTAACCTCTCACACCTAGTTTGTTGAAAGCGCTGCAATGGAGTTTGTTTTGGCTGTGGTGGTGTTGCTCTGCTGTTCTGTTATTGAGACTCAGACGGAGAGGGAGCCTATCTCACCAACAACTTTGCCAAATCTGGTTCCCACCTCAACAGCTTTTTCAGCTCTCCCGTCCGAGGTTGGCAGGCTGCTGAGGGAACTGACAGCCCGAGTGGAGAAACTGGAGAACGAGTGTAATGGTAATGTTGGCCATTTCTTATCATGATTGGAAATTGTCCCTAGCTGTATTTTCTTTGTATGTCAATATTCCTACGGGTGTGCAGGGACAGAGTGTGTGTGCGCGGATGGATGATCAATGGAAGTGTGCTTTCATCATGCTCTGTCATTATTTAACGGTATCATTGGACAGAAGTGCAGAAGTTCAGGCTGTCATACTATCTGGATTGAAACGTTTGATGTGTAGTAATCTGGACATAATTTGTCTTTCTACAGGCAAACCAGAAGTGGCCTTCTCCACTTCGCTTACGGTCAGTGATGAACAATATCACTTAGGACCTTTCAATGAGGACACCACCGTGGTGTACAAAAAGGTCACTACAAACATCGGTGAAGCGTATAACCCAGATACAGGTATTTACCCACTAGATAAGTCTCAACATCATATTAAAGGTACAATCTGTAACTTTCATTTTCCGTCAAGCGCTGCCCTGCACTATGTTTGTAAACTGAGGGGATGGGAACGCTCTTAATTTTTGTTCTTTTAATTACACTTTTTCTTTAGCAGTATGTCCATGTTCTGTTGTGTCATAATCACACAATTGTTTTTGTCCACCGTGCTTTCTCACCTGATACAGGTGTCTTTACTGCACCTGTGGGAGGGGCCTACTACTTCACATTCACTTGCAATGTTGGGAATTCAGGGAAGGCGAATGCAGCATTGCTTAAGAACGGTGTGGAAATGGCTGCCGTCTATGAAACTGCCAACCCAAAATCCGGCATTTACCACAGCGGGGCCAATGGAGTCACACTAGACCTAGTGGAAGGAGACAAAGTCTATGTGGTTCTCAGGAGTGACAGTAGCATATTTGAAAACAGCAGAATTAACATGTTCAGTGGTTACCTTCTATTTCCTATCAATAAGTCATAGTAAAACGCAATAATTACGGTGCATGACTTATCAAGAATTGGCCATGCTTATTTCAAAATGGTATTAAAGGAATAGTCCACTCAAACTATCTTCTGGTATTTTGTCATTAGTCCACTGTTTATTTATTTTTTCAACTATACTACTATATAAGTCAGTTAAGAACTAATTCTTATTTACAATGACAGCCTACCTACAGGGTCAGCCCCTGGAGCAAATTAGGGTTAAGTGCCTTGCTCAAGGACACATCGGCAAGTTTTTCACCTTGTCGGCTCGGGTATTCGAACCAGCGACCTTTCGGTAACTGGCCCAACACTCTAACTGCTAGGCTACCTGCTGCCCTCAAAATGTTTTGCGCTGCTGGTATGAGCTGCCAAAACCAACATAGCAGGAGTTGGTTGGGCTTGATGTGACGGGGCAGCTTGTACACGACCCAAAGCCTGTCTGGCCTCACGTGGTATGAGACTGTAATCGATCACCAGGAAGACAAAAGGCTAGGGGAGAGGACTAACAAATCACCTCCAAAATCTCCCGAAACCAGAAATGGTGGACGGTTGGTGCTACAGAACCCGCAGGAAATTACAATTCTACAACTGGATGCGAAGATCTCCCAGTCCCAGATGACCTCCATCAGTGAAAGCCTATGGGAAACTAGTAACGTACTTATGGGAGCACTGAACACCAAAAACAAACTGCATGTTGGCTTATGGAATTTTAGAACAATGTTTGAGTTCAGAAAGCTGACATGGTACTCTCCTAATGGAAGCTGACATGGTACTCTCCTAATGGAAGCTAGAGAACCCCCTGTGGATCCAATTAACACACCTGAAGCTGCTCCAGAAGATCTAGACATAAACACCGACCCACCAACCAAAGAAGAAATAATCACTACCATCAAGTCACTAAAGAATGGAAAAGCTCCAGGTCCTGATAACCTCAATGCAGAGCTGTTCAAAATTGATCCAGTGTTGGCTGCAAATATCCTTCTTCCACTCTTCACTGACATCTGGATGAAAGGAAAGATATCTTCAGATTGGACCAAGGGGATTGGACCAGGTACCTAAGAAGGGCACACTACTGCAACAACTGGATGGGCATCAGTTCCCAACAAGATATTTTGCAAGCTTATCGTACAACGGATGTCTTCAGCAGTAGACAAAGTGATTATGAATGAACAAGCAGGTTTTAGGGGATGAAGGAGCTGTACAGACCAGATCTTGGCCCTCAGGAACATCATTGAGCAATTTAGTGAGTTGCATTGGAAGCTCTACATCAACTTTATTGAGTTCCAGAATACTTTTGACAGCATCCACCGTGAAAACTTATGGAAGATCTTAAGAATTTATGGAATCTCCCCCCATGTTGTTAACATCATAAAACAGTTCTGCAGCAACTTCTCATGCACTGTGGGAACGAACAACATGAGCTTTGCTGTGAAGTCTGGAGTTCGTCAAGGTTGTGTGATTTCAGCCCTACTCTTCAACCTGTCAATAGACTGGGTCATGCGGTGAACAACAGAAGATCAGACACTCACACACACACACAGCAACATCTACAAGCTAAAATTGACAGGCTCCAGTCCTTTAGCCAGCAAGTAGGCCTGGTTATCAACTGCAGCAAGACAAAGGTCATGAAAAATGAAATAATCTCCAGAATATCGCTATTTTTAAAACAAGCAACAGAAAGCTGGTTGCAATTACAGTTTAATCCTCCAGAAAAGACAGAACAAATATTACAATAAATATTATGGTTGAACTCAAATATCCTAATTGATCAAAAAAAACATTTATTTAAAAAAATATATTTTACAAACTATCATCTTTGTTAATGATACAATAAATAGGACGGGTGGAGTTATGTCACACATGCAGCTAATAAAAATATATGGAAATGTCTGCCCTATCCAAAGTTCCAACCAACTTATTGCACCATTACTGCAAAAATGTAGTGGAGTTTTTGGGATATCTGTACTTTACTATTTATATTTTTGACAGCTTTTACTTTTAGTCAACTACATTCCTACAGAAAATAATGTACTTTTTATTCCATACATTTGCCCTGACACCTAAAAGTTCTAGTTACATTTTGAACGCTTAGCAGGAAAATTGTCAAATGTACGCACTTATCAAGAGAACATCCCTGGTCATCCCTACTGTCTCTGATCTGGCAGACTCACTAAACACAAATGCATTCTTTGTAAATGATTGTCTAAGTGTTGGAGTGTTCTGCTGGCTATCTGTAAATTAAAAAAAGAAAATTGTGCCATCTAGTTTGCTTAATTTAAGGAATTTTAAATGATTTATACTTTTACTTTTGATACTTAAGTATATTTGAGCAATTATATTTATTTTTTATACTTAAGTATATTTAAAACCAAATACATTTAGACTTTTACTCAAGTAGTATTTTAATGGGTGACTTTCACTTTGACTCAAGTAAAAGTCCCCCAGTAAAATACTACTTATTCTTGTCTTTAGACCAGTTGAAGAGCCTATTGTTGTCTGTATTGTATTTGCCTGGATCAGGCCTTGATCCTTGAACTTTGCACCATCAAAAGGCTATCTGTAAAATAAACCACGCTGTCCTTCCACCTCCCTTAAACTCAAAACCTCCTACTGACACTCAACATAACATGAAGAGAAATAGCATGCATCCATTTCTCAATTACTCCCCTTTGGACCAGCATCTGTTTGTTAGTTTAGTCCTAAGAAAACACACTGGTCTCTCTAGAAGGGTGTTAGACCATGTGATAGTCCTCTGAGGGTATTGTTATTTGTGGCAGAGGCTGCCAGAACTAATGCAGGTCCCATTGGGGATGGAGAGCTATTACTCGGATGAGCGGGAGTGAGGTAGCTCACGGTAATGAAGAGCCCAGCCTCGGCTTCTGTTGGGCAATGGCCAAGTTTTGCCAGGATAGCCTGGGAGCACACACGGTACGGTGCAGGGCACAAGTAAATGCAGGGTCGGACTGGGACCAAAAATCGGCCTAGGCATTTTCTAACACACAGGTGCATTTTTTTCCTCAAGGCCCCATTATTAGCCAGATAATTATCATGTTGCACAAAATAAATAAAAATTTGACAGGCCCACTAGGCTTAAATTGGATTTTAGAAGGTTGTCCAGGCAGGGACTTATAGCCCACTGTTGCATAGAACGATACAGAGTCAAGCTAAGATTATTGTGCAGCATTGCGTCAAATTGACTGTGGAAAAACAATGGCCTTGACTTTTATCGTTGTGTTATACCATTTTCGAACTGACCAAGCTAAACCATGGCCAGTGTAGGCAAGGGAGTTCACCTTTCCCAATAGCTGGCATGTAAAGGGACCTGTTGACTCAAAACAAATGATGTGTGGATCTGTTAAGCTGTTTTTCCTTTTCGATTCCCATTCGTATGTGCAGGACACTCTTACGACACTGAAGAGCAGAGCCCATTCTGGTCACAGGAGTATGGAAGGATAGGATGGAAGTCGATGCTAATTAAGACATTTGATTCCTGTTGGAGTTCAGTCAATTTTAGATGAAAACTCTCCCTCACACTAACCTTTCACTTTCTCTCCGGTGCCATTTCTTTCTAATTTATTGTGCATTCACAAATTCACAAAGCATTTAATGTGCAATGCCCCAGAACTCTGAAATATATTGTTCATGTAAATTTTATGTGAAATGTATTATTATTATTTATTTTTATTTTTATTTCACCTTTATTTAACCAGGTTAAAGCCAGTTCAGAACTAGTTCTCATTTACAACTGTGACCTGGACAAGATAAAGCAAAGCAGTGCGACAACAAAACAACAACACAGAGTTACACATGGGATAAACAAACATACAGTCAATAACACAATAGAAAACACAAAAAAAAATAATAATATGGGGATGAGGTAGTAGGGTGGGCTATTTACAGAAGGGCTATATACAGGTGCAGTGATCGGTAAGCTGCTCTGACAGCTGATGCTTAAAGTTAGTGAGGGAGATGGTAGTCTCCAGCTTCAAGGATTTTTGCAATTCGTTCCAATCATTGGCAGCAGAGAACTGGAAGGAATGGCGGCCAAATTAGGTGTTGGCTTTGGGGGTGACCAGTGAAATATACCTGCTGGAGCGCATGCTACGGGTGGGTGTTGCTATGGTGACCAGCGAGCTGAGATAAGGCAGGGATTTACCTAATAAAGACTTATAGATGACCTGGAGCCAGTGGGTTTGGCGACGAATATGTAGTGAGGGCCAGCCAACGAGAGCATACAGGTCACAGTGGTGGGTAGTATATGGGTATTGGTGACAAAACGGTTGGCACTGTGATAGACTACATCCAATTTGCTGAGCAGTGTTGGAGGCTATTTTGAAAATGACATCGCCGAAGTCAAGGATCCGTAGGATGGTAAGTTTTACAAGGGCATGTTAGGCAGCATGAGTGAAGGAGGCTTTGTTGCGAAATAGGAAGCCGATTCTAGATGTAATTTTGGATTGGAGATGATTAATGTGAGTCTGGAAGGAGAGTTTACAGTCTAGCCAGACTCCTAGGTATTTGTAGGTGTCCACGTATTCTAAGTCAGATAGATAGATAGATAGATAGATAGATAGATAGATAGATAGATAGATAGATAGATAGATAGATAGATAGATAGATAGATAGATAGATAGATAGATAGATAGATAGATAGATAGATAGATAGATAGATAGATAGATAGATAGATAGATAGATAGATAGATAGATAGATAGATAGATAGATAGATAGATAGATAGGTACTTTATTGATCCCCCGGGGGGAAATTTCATCCAGAACCGTCCAGAGAAGTGATGCTAGTCAGTCGGGAAATGTGTCAGCCAGTAAACTGTTGTCACTCTGGTATTGCCCAATGTCTGCAGTTTGCAAGCAACCCATTTCATGGCCCATTGTCAATACACCAATATGGAAACAGCTGTCATACTTTGTTACATACAGGGCCTTCAGAAAGTATTCAGACCCCTTTACTTTTTCCAAAATGTGTTAGGTCACAGCCTTTAAAATGTATTAAATTGTTTTTTTCCCCTCAGCAATCTACACACAACACCCCATAATGATAAAGCAAAAACAGGTTTTTAGGATTATTTGCTAATTTATTAAAAATAAGTCATTCTCAATAATTTTGCAAACATTTCTAAAAACCATTTTTTCTTCGTCATTATGGGGGTATTGTGTGTAGATTGCTCAGGATGTGGAAAAAGTCAAGGGGTCTGAATACTTTCCGAAGGCACTGTTTAATACATTTTCTCAGCTGAGGGCCGTTGTCACCGTTTCCTCCATACCAGCGCATAATTTCTTTACAACAACGAGAACATGCTTTCTTGTACAGTACCTTGGTATATTTTGATGATACGTTACACGTTCCAACGTGTTTAATGTATCCTATTGTTCTCCACCTGCCCTGAAAAATTATCCCACGCGCCAAAAAGCAATATCTAATTGAAAAATATTAAAGACAAAGCAACCTTGTAGAGCATAAATATTTAAATGGTTCCCAGTTGAAATACC
This sequence comes from Thymallus thymallus, assembly GCA_023634145.1. Taxonomy (NCBI): domain Eukaryota; kingdom Metazoa; phylum Chordata; class Actinopteri; order Salmoniformes; family Salmonidae; genus Thymallus; species Thymallus thymallus. The sequence goes on along the minus strand of CM042411.1, from coordinate 26,510,436 downwards.
CTACTCTATTTGATACTTGGGTCATTGATTTAGTCAACGAAGGAGTGCGTGCGCAAAAGTTATTGAAATCAGTGCGTAAAGCATTATCTCAAGTACGGTTGTATAAATAACCTACTATTGTGTGAATATGTGACAAACCATGAAAAACAATGTTATTCTCAAAATGTTTTATTTGTTTATTCATATAGGCTACGTATTGCACATGGATATTGTAAAAATAAGGCTACATGTGGCTATAACGTCAACAAAGATCGGTGCACACTATGTTACTCCAACTGAAAATAACAAAACACAGTGCATATTAAGACTAAATGTGTAAGGTTATGGCTACCTGAGAAGGGCTACATATTTTCCACTGCCAATCCATTCCTGAAATCATTTTAACTTGGGACAGCGCCTATAAAGATAGACCATACAAATGTATTCCCCGTTAAATAACTATAGGATGTTTGTGTATCATGGCTCCGTTATCCTTGAGAATAAGGTCCAATGTAAACAACTCATTTAAACATAGGCCTAATCCAGACGCATCAACTTATTTTGTTCATTTCCTCAACATTATGGGGTCACATTTGAAGATGCATCGATATAAATGTGTGATGCCAACAATCCAAATAAAGGCATAACTTAAATATTGGAATGTTGGGCTATAATGCACATTTTATAAGAATAGGCAAGTTTGTATGGTGCCCCAAAAAGCATGTGCGCTTAGGGCTGTGTAGTTATCGATGAGGCATCTCCGTTGTCCATGGTAACTAGCTCCTCCTGCCTCTGCTCTGGCACGTTAGAGGACCCTTCCGTTATTAAATCCGAACCACGTTGTGCATCGGTAAAGGTAACCGGTCCCCACGTACCCTGGACCTGGTCAGAGGTAGAGTATGTGCGCAAAGTCTGTTGGTCTGCGTTTGTAGCCGCCGAGGCTTCCGCGAGCGTCACTCCGCTCATCCGAGAAGAATCCGTAGCTTGGCTCTCTTGAATAGAATCCATCCCAGATCCTTCCACATGCTCATGTTGTACTCCAACAGCGGGAGAGACCAAGCTAAATATCCACAACTTATTATCTTGGTCCCTGGTTGCGTGCGTCGGCAAGTTCACTGAATCCTCTCCAGTGACACTTGGAGACGCGTGTCTGACTTCTGTCGGAGTTGCCAATTTGTTGTTTGTGGCTGCGTAGCTTGGTCTGACATTTGCTGTTTTGGGCGTATTGTCGTCTGCGGGGGCCGTACTACTACTATCCCCCCACTGAAATATCTCTGTCCCGGACGTCTCTGTTTTGATGGTAACTGGTGGTGCCTTGGACCTCGTGTCGTCGCGTGTACTAGCGTCCGTCTGCGTAACTGTGTGCATTGTATTATTTGACGCACTACTGGTGGTTTTGTTCGCAGTAGTATTCGCCGCGACGACGGTCACAGCACTGGGTGTCGCAAATGATGATGAGGAGGCAGACGTCGGTTTCCATATTAGGCTGTAGTATATGGCCAAAATTATAGCCGCCAGAGACACGGACAACAGGTATGCGAAAACAGTGGCCAGTCTCACCCACTTTTTGTTAGTCTTCGCAGCCATTTTCGCCTTTTTGTCCCCCGTGTATGTGGCGGGTTTACCCCGTTCCATGTTGGGCATGAAGTCCCTGTCCCTCATGTTCGCCCTTCTCCCTCTTCGATCCGCCACGCCGTCCGTCTTGAAGGATTAGATGGTATCCACCGTGCAAGAGAAGATGCTTAGCCTGTTTGTTGCTTAATTAACGCACACAAAATGTGTCTTTCACACCGACTGATCACTTCGTAACCAAACAGATTACTATCGCGCTCATCTTGGCTTGGATATAACACGGGCTCACTTCATAAAGCGGCTGCACCATTCCGTTATTTACCAGGCATTTACTAGGAAGATGGTGCGGTGCGCTAGTGTCCGTGGTCCATGCTTTCTTCTACGCTCCCCACAATTGTTTATCTCGGCGAAAGCTCTTGTTTGCGATTATATAGAAGCTCTGCGTCCGGGCAGCGAGGAGGTGATTTATCCGACTCATTAAATGAGGTAACGTACAAGGGCGCCTCTCTGTTTTTCAGCAAATTAAGTGGACGGTCTGGTCTCAAAACATGGTCGGGAGGCGGGTCTTTGAAGAATCGATGCAATTGATTTTTTTTTTTTTTTTTTTTTTTTTTTTACATTTAGCAATTTCACTGTCCTCAAATTTCATGATTTCAAGACATCAGACTTCATGAATAAAGGCTTCATGATTCTCTCTCTCGTTGCATTAGTTTGTAATTATTGCAATCTACATAAAGATACATTCATGTACATAGTGGTCTTTCTTTTTTGCAACCATGTAAAAACAAAGGTGACATACTTGTTTACAACTACATGCAACACACACAGTGTGTCGCCTATAGACTATATTATATACCTATAGACTGACTGCCAGGACACTATATTACAGCCAATTAACCAATGCCCACAAACCAGACACACTGAAGGTTCTTTTGTATTTGAAATAAAAGAGCCCAGAAATGTTCCAAACGCACATCCATTCAGTACACAGCTGGTTGCATATGCACAATTAATTATTGCCCCAGGCTCTATTTTGATTACTTTTTTAGTTGTCATTGTTCCGTCATCATCTAATACTTGAACTACATAAAGTGTTGATGCTCAATGACGATGTAGGCATTGAGCACGAGCGATCGATTGCGTTGACAGCTCCGCTTAGTAAACCATTGGGACAAACAAAGGTGGGCTCCCGGGTGGCGCAGTGCATCTCAGTACAAGAGGCGTAATTGGGAGTCCCATAGGGCGGCGCACAATTGGCCCAGCGTCGTCCGGGGTAGGCCGTCATTGTTATTAAGAATTTGTTCTTAACTGACTTAACTTCCTAGTTAAATAAAGTATGACCTAAGCTTAGGTGTTAATCATTAATTTAATATATATATCTTTTCATAGAAGAACAAATACATTTAAGCCACATTGTCTATGCGAAACTAAGATCACTGGAGACCATTTTTTTACATGCAACAATCCACGCTTTCACATTTCACACTTCAGTCACACACCGGCGTCGGCTTTGTCTAGATGATGGCATTGCGCGAATAACGTCAGCGCCATGACGCAAGCTACGTTCCCAAGCAAGCAGGCACAACTCTTTCAGCTCTGTGACGCAACCGGGACTGTCGAGGGGACCTTGTGGTTCTGGGACTCCATCCAGCAAGCACAGCCAGGAATGCGTTTACTTGTTTCTCTTTACATGGACGATTTATATTGACTTCCTGTGTTGGGTCCAGACCTCTGTCATAACTCATTGCAGGCTATTAAAAGGTTCCTCGTGGTCCCCATAGCTGCATGGTAGTTGATCTAAATTGGATTTGGTGATCAATCATTTAGGCTTTGTTTTCAAGGTCATTGTGGAGCAGCATAGTATCATTGTCTGTCTTTGCACAAGGTATAGGCTTGAATAAGGGACCTTCCAAATAAAATCTCTTAAAAGACTGATATGAATAGATAAATCCAGGCATTGCCTAACAGAGAAAAAAAATAATTGCTTGAGAGAAAGAAAAAAACAAGGTTTTCCTGGATGTTACATAAAATCAGATTTGCATTTAGGCAGGGCTCAAGGATGAAGCTCATTGATTTGGGCTGATGAGGGTCTTCCTTTCTGCCAGATGAGGTGTGTGTGTGTGTGTGTGTGTGTGTGTGGTGAGAATTATATTCCACATCCCCAATAAGCACATTGTCAACAGATGTTCCATCAACCCCAAGTTTTACTCAACCATATGCAAAACCAAAACCTTCCACTTGTGTATGTTGCACACGTGTGTGTATGGCCAGACGTCTTCATGAAACAGCAGTACGTTCATTAGAGTGGCCTAGGCCTGTACTATTGCTTGCGCCAACCACTGCACAGCTTAGGCGTGCGAATGAGCGTACC